>CM076903.1:19063810-19663810 GCA_039519145.1 Kokia cookei | reverse complement strand
TTGCTTTGTCACTTACTGTTGGCCCATGTTACAACTTTAGAGTCTTGAGGTCGCAATATTACCCCTGTTTTGACAACTTCACACTTCAGTACCTATTCAGTTGATTCCATAACAACCCTAAATGAATTTTTAAGCAACCTTCAACAATTATAATTTTATAAAACCATGACAATCCAAACCAATTCAAACATGATAAAACCAAATCAACATCAACCAATTCAACTATCCAACAACTTCATATCAACTATACATTTTCAAAACATACCATTTACCTACTCAACCATGTTTCATCTATAATTTTAGGAGTAACGCAATCCAATGGACTTGGCTTAAATTAGATACAAATATCCTAAACTATGCATCATATTTAACATTCAACTTACCCTTTTAATTCATCAACCAATCTAGTTATTTCAACTAGTCCAATTTCAGACCTTAGCATGTCAAACCATTCAAGAGCATGATTATCATTTCCATAGTACCAATAAGACCAAATATGCATTTATAATTTATATACTATGTCAAACATTCAAACTCAATCATCACCACATTTACCAATTAGATAACAACTTCAAAATTTTAAATTACACACTAAAGAGCCCTTATATACATGCCGCAACCTTAAATAAAAATAAACATATTACTAGTAATTCAGTGATAGTTGAGCTTCGAGATGATTCTACTTGACAAGTTCTGCAAGGGAGAGAAAACAACTAAGGTTATTCAAGTATAAATGCAACCTTAGTGTTATGCAAGTATAAATGCAACCTTAGTTTGGCGTATTGTTGGCTATGACATGGCACTCAAACATTAACAAGGTGAGCTTAAATGATGTCCAAGAACATCATATGTTACAAGTTACTTAAACATACCAATTTATATTACTTTTTTTTTCTTATCACAAAGACATATTCAATTTACAAATCATAACACCTATATCAAGCATATATGAATCAAGACAATCACCTTTTTCCACCATCAATTATATTAATGCATCAATTATAACCAATTCATTCAAAGACAATTTAATTTGATTACCAAATGCATTTCATCCTCTTTTCAAGTTTCCAAATTCATTTATATCATTTCACTCAATGAACCCTAGTAAAATGGACTTGGATACACGAGTAAACTACACCACATCAAGTTGCTCATCAGAGTTGAATATATATACAACAGGTTACTTATCCAAGCTAAACCTATGTAATACCCAATATTTCGCAATGAATGCTAGATTCCGCTAAAATCTCTGATAATCATGTACAAGTGAAGTGGAGATTCAAGCTCAACACTCCCTTATCTACTCTAAACAAATCATTCCACCATGAGCCATATGCTCACGATATCACAAATAATGGTGAGTACTCACAAATCCTATGACATGCCAACTATATCCAATAGATCAACCATGAAATATTGACAATATAATCATATATACAAGGCATTAAATGTGTTGTTTAATCTCTTGATTTAGGATGTTAAAATTCAAGTAAATGCATGTTGCTAAGCTTTTTTAACATCAATAAAATTAAGCATAGGAAATATCATTTTCCCAATATCCATGTATCAATTAGAACACCTTTATCAAATGTTTAATAATCAGCAACTCATGCTCCAAATATCAATTTATTCCATACAATTTAATCATGCTAAAAGCATAATACATAACTTACCAAACCAATTTCCATTTTTCTCCTTTATAAAATAAAACCTATTTTTGAAAATCCAACCATCCAAAATGCAATTAAGTCATTAATAACATCAATTAAATCTTCAATTTAACACATAATCAGGCCAATTTACCAAATTGCCCTTAATATCACTCACCTCCAAACTTAGCTCTTTAAGCAAAAATGTGTTCAAAGAAGCAAGTTTGAACTTCAATTCTAATTTGCATGTTCCTCCTCTTGATGTGGAGCTTTAACAGACGCAAAGTATACATTAGAAACTAACAGTAGCAACAAGAAATAGGGGTAAGCATTCGATCGAATCGAATGAAATATTTTCGAATTAATCGAGTTTTTGAATCCTATTTCATCATCCTAACTCGATTTGAAATTTTTACGAATCGAGTCGAGTGAAATAGAATTCGAATCGAATCAAATATATTTGTTCTAGTTAAATTAAAAAAATTAATTTGGTGTTGTTTAAATTTATGTAATTTTTAAAAAAATATTTTTATTTAAAGTTTTTAAACATGACTATACAATGAAAATTTGAAATAAATAAGTGAAAAAATCCAAGTAAACAATGAAAACACAACAAAATTATAAAAAAAAAAAAGCAAAAGTTCAAATAAACAACATAAGATCAAGTAACAACAATAACACAACAAGATTATAAAAAAAACATAAGTAAAATTCCAAAATACAGCTCTAATGTTTTAATACATGTTTTTGAAGAATGTGAATATCCCTTCAGAAAAATTTGTAAAGAATATAAATAAACATGTTTTATGAATAATAAATTACATAATAAAAAGAAAGAAAAAGAAAATCTTAGTTTGAAACTTTGAATGAAGTACTCGACCAAACATACCTTAGATTGATAAAGAATACTCATTGAAAAATATCTTACCTTTGGGCATGAAAAGCAAAGGAGTTGTTGCTTGCTGATTCAATGCAAGAGCAGCCACAACAATTCAATGCGAGAGCAACCACAACAAAGAAAAGGAAGAAAAAGAATGGAGTTTAATTTACGTTTTTTTAGGAAGAAAAAATAGATTTTGAATTTACAAATTTAATATCTTCAATTTTTTTTTTCAAATAAAAACTAAATAAGTACACCTAACTATAATAATAATAATAAACAAAAAGAAACAATAAATTTAGACACGAAAAAGAGTTGTTTATGAGTGTTAATTAGGAATAAAATTATATTTGGGTTTAGTTTATGAGTGTTTTTTAAGAATGAAATTATATTTGAGTTTAAAAATATTTGGGTTTAGTTTGTTGATGGGTTTTAAATATTGGAGAAAAAATTGGGTAAGATAAAAGATTTGAGTTTTGGGGGAAAATAAGTATAGTAAAATAGGCCTGGGTATTGGGTTTGGGTAATATAAATTTAAAATTAAAAATAATATAGTTTTATTTGGTTTATTCGAATTATTCGAATAATTTGAATTCGAAAATTAAACTCAATTCGAACTCGAAATTTGAAAAAAAAAAATTCAACTCGATTCGCTTAACTCGATTCGAATAATTTGAAATTCGAATTTTTTTCGAATTTTTCGATTCAAATCGAGTTTTGCTCACCCCTAACAAGAAACACAAAATTTGATAAAGTATACCAATCTAAATCATTGCTCTAAAATACCTTACTGATGTTGCATAACTAAACCGAAATATGAAATTCCTCAACTAAACTCCCTTTCAGCACCTCAAACCACTTCTAATCTTCAATCCTAGTCCAATAATATGTATTCTAAGTGTTAATTTCATCATTTAATCCATTTCATAATTTTCCGAGAAAAATCATCCATGTTCTTGATTAAATTCGAATTTCTCAAAATTGATATATAAAACATGTTTGATCTCTTGGTTTAAGATTAAAAATTTCTTATTAGACCTATTTTGAGCATAGACATCCATTAATATTTGGATTGAAACTCAAAATTAAAGATCCACCATTGTTGATCCTCAAGTTCAAGAAAGAAGAAATCAAAGTTGAAAATTCATTGTAATCACTTTAATTAACAAATAATGATTGAAATCAATTAAAAACAAGTTTAGAGATGAGGTTTACCTTCAATTGAACTCAAATCATTGGTTTGGAAGTTTGAATCAAAATGCTTGAAGAAATTTGGATGACTTTTTGCTCAACCTTGAAAATTACTACGAGAGAGTTTGGAGAGAATTCTGTGAGAGAAAATGTTTAGATCTATTCTCTGATATTTGTTTTATGAAAACAAGTAAAAAGACGAGGGAAAAAGCTCTCAATTCGGGTGAAAAATGTGTGAAAAGTGAGGTAGTTGTAGAGTTTTTAAACCTGAAAACCGCCACCTGATTTCCAAAATTTGGGGAATTTACCATCAGACCACTCCCACTTTTCTCTTGTTTTACAATTTGCTCCATCCCCTCAAAAATTTCGAAAATCTGATTTCTTTTCCATAAAACCTGTTACACATTTCCCCTTTTTTTCAAACTAGTCTCATTGAATTGATATTTTAAATCACCCAATTAAACCCCCATTTTAAATTATTTTTTAAATTTCAATTTAACCCAAAATATTTTTTTTTACCCAAAAATTATTTTTATAAAAATATTTCTATTTTTCAGAATATTATTTACCGATTTTTTAGATGAAATTAAGCAAACTAATTAAGAATATAAATTGCTAATTAACCCGATTCATTCCAAATTTTCACTCGAAACCTGGTAAACTTTTTCGAAACTACTAGAACTATTTTCGAGGCCTTTCACTTATGATCTTTGTAATATTAAGGATGATGGTTTCTAGGCTCCCTTTCTCCAATCTTACTCTGTCTTGGACCATTATCATGTCTAGGAAGGAGTTGGATAGGCACCTTCCTTTTTCCCCTAAAAGGATGAAAACGAGGATTCGCACTATCAGCATAAGGGTTCTTGCCAACTTTCACCTTCATCTTCTGAGGAACTGACAACAGATGCATGACGAAAAGCCTGTCCTCACGGGGAAGAGGTTGATTTAGAGCAAGTCCAAAAGCCGAGGATATTTTCATGGGTTCTGTCACAATGGCTTTGCCTCTTCCCTTCCAATCTACTTGTCGTTGCACCATTACTGCAGCTTGGGTTTTTCTAATAAAAAATCAACGGCAAAGGGTTAATATATATAGATGGTGAGAGATTAGATGAAGACTAGATAAATAATATATAATGGAGACTTCTACACCTAACTAACAAATTAATTGTGGTATTACATATCAAGGGTTAACAAAAACCAAATAGGAGAGTTGCTAATATATATTTATGATGCATTTGCCAAATTCATAAAAATTTAACGCCTATCAAAACATCAAAAAGAGGAGAAAATTCTAAGTAAAAACCATAAATTTTTTTGATAATGCTTACTAAGAATTACATGTATTTTTATTTTATATTTAATTGTAAAAAGGAGAACACACAAATAAACAAACAACCATAGTAAGAATTTGTAATTTATAGCTACATAACAACAAATTCAGAACTTTGCTGGCAAAGCAAGAATTAAAAGTTTGAAGATATTTAGTAGATTTTGATTTATGACCCTTAAGCATTTTTTTCTTTTTTTCTAAAAGTTTAACATATTTCTATTAGAGTTTTAATTTGTATCGACACAAACATTTTATGATTAATTTCCTTATATAATTTTGTATTAATGAAGATTTTTAATTTGTATGTTCAAAAACTAAAAGTTTGCCAATACATTAATCAAATAGGCACGTTCATCCTCAACCTAAAACCGAATTCCACTAGCTGAGTTTTGCAAGACAATGAGCTATATTTCAATAAGTTTTTTTCAAATTTAAATAAAAAGGGAGGAAAAATTGAACATCCTCATTTTTTTAACAAAGATAACTCATAAAATTTTAAATAAAAGAGGAGATACATCATCAAGAATATATTGAAGATGGACAACAATTCTTTAACTCATTTCATTTGATAATGATAGACTAAATTGCATAAAATACAACAAGACTTAAAATCCTAAACTTCTATAAAATTATATGTTAGCAACACTAAGAAACTACCTTGTATAGATATTGATTTGTTGATTCTATAGCTAAAAATCAAAAGGATTTGAGTACTGAGGCTAGAAAGACATCATTACCTGAAGTAATAAAAAAAGGCAAATAAACCTAAAATACATCGATTGAAACTGACAAAAAAAAAACATTAGGTAGGTGTATGTATTCTAACCTTCCCTTCACTTAAACCTTAGTCTCAACTCTATGTCCAAATTGTCGCAACTGCTTGAACTAGAATCTTGACTGGGAGCAGCGACAGGTGCTCCTTGTCCCATCATATGATTCTTGAAATTAGGATTGAGAGCAAGATTAGGAGGGGTTCTCCCAGACGGTGTTCCCAGCCCAAGAAAACTGCTTATGTTCTCCTATTCACCAAGAAAATTCACAGCCAAAGGTTGAAGGAGAGACTTCTTATCTTTATAACCATAAGGATGATGACTTGAGGCTTCCTTGCTCCATTCTTCCTCGATCTTGGACCCTTATCAAGTTTTATATCGTAATTGTTCATTTCTTCTTCTTCTTCGGAATAGAGTTGGACAAACACCTTCCCTTTCCCCCTTAAAGGATGAAAATGGGGATTGGCACGACTAGCATAAGGAGTTCTTACCAACATTTACCATTAGATTTTGAGGAGTTGATGATGGAGGCATGAGGAAAAAACTGTCACCATAAGGAAGAGATTGATTAAGAGTGGGTGCAAAAGACTACGATATTTTCATGGCTTGTTTCACAATGGCTTTCCCTTTGCCCTTCTAATTTGCTTCTCCTTACACCATTCTTGTAGTTAGGTTTTCTTTTTATGATAAAAAACCAAAAGCAAAAGGTTAATATATATGGAGAGAAAGAGTGAAGGAGAGAGAGAAAGAGGGGGAGGGAGGGAGAGAGAGAGAGAGATTAGATGAAGACTAATGATTAATATATATAATGACTAAAGAGTGGGTGATTAGATGAAGACTGGAAAAATAGTATATAATGGAAACTTTTGCACCTGACTAAGAAATGAATTGTGGTATTACATATCAAGGATTAACAAAAACCGAATAAGATGGTTGGTAATAAATGCTACACTTTAGGCTAGGAGTGTAGGACATTATTAAAAGATACAATCACAAATTTTAAATATAAATAGTAAAACAAATAGAAAATATATATTGAAATATAATTTTTGCACTTATATATAAATATAATTTCAGCACTTTTAAAAGAAAATTGGCTTATGTCTTGACATAAATGGAAAGGTGGTTAAATCTCCTACAGACTCGTTTGACAATTTTGTTTCTTTTAACTTCATATATCTTTTAAGTATCTCATTAATTACCATTATCAACCCATATAGTGTCAATTCAATAAAATCAACCATAAACATGTAATTGAGAATTACATGTTTTCTGAATTTATTTTTTATTGTAAAAGAAGGCATGCACATTGAAGTAAAAACAACCATTGTAGGAATCTGTAACGTAACATAAGTGACTAAAATATTACAACATGTTAACATAAGTGACTAAAATGGAACCTAAGAGAAACAAAAGTGAATATTTTGATAGTTTACCCTACTATTTTTTGGTCGAAATCTAGCATAAATTAAACTTTATTCCTCGTAAAAAGTACATAAAAAGTTTGGCAAATATGGTAATTATAAAGGGCCACAACACAATTATCCCTATAATCTTAATTAGCAAATAGAAGTTAAAAAAGCATAAAATTGCAGATTTAGGAACCATATTAAAATCCAACTAAGACTAATTTATTAGAATTTAACCATATATAGCATTTTATTTCTTTGAAGGAAATATGGAACAAAAAGATTCGAAAATAAATTTTTTATTTATAATATTGGACACAACCAAAGACTAAAAAAATGAGTTAATTGACTTAGAGGTGTTCTATTATACTTTTTTATAGTTTCTTTTTATTTAAATATTTACGATATCATAGTTGTTCACTTCTTCTTCTTCTTCTTCTTCTTCTTTGAGACTGTGTTGGACAGATGCCTTCCCTTTTCTCTTGAAACGATGAAAATGAGGATTGACACTGTAGATATAAGGTTTATTACCAACTTTTACCTTCAGCTTTTGAGGAGCCGACGATGGAGGCATGAGGAAAAGTCTGTCGTTGCAAGGAAGAGGTCAATTGAGAACAGATTCAAAAGTCAATAATATTTTCATGGGTTCTTTCACAATGGCTTTCTCTTTGCCCTTTTGATCTGCTTCTTCTTTTACCATTCTTACTGTTGGGTTTTTTTTTCTGATAAAAAGCCAAAAGCAAAGGGTTAATATATATGGAGAGTGAGAGGGAGGGAGATAGAAAGGGAGGAGGGAGGCAGAGAGAGAGGGGGAGAGAGGGAGGGACGGAGATTAGATGAAGATTGATGATTAATATATAGAGAGACTAGAGAGTGAGCGATTAGATGAAGACTAGAAAAATAATATATAATGGAGACTTTTGCACTTGATTAACAAATAAATTGTGGTATTACATATTAGGGATTAACAAAAACCAAAAAAGATGGTTGGTAATATATGTTACACTTTAAGCTAGGAATGCAAGACATTATTAAAATATATATTCACAAATTTATATAGAAAAATAATTTATGCACTTATATATATATTAGTGGAGAGGTGGTTAAACCTCTTGTCAGACACTCATTTGATAAATTTGTTTTTTTAACTCAATATATCTTTTAAGTATCTCGTTAATTACCTTTATCAACCCATATATCTGCAGTTCAATAAAACCAACCATAAACATGTACCTGAGAATTATAAGTTTTTTTAATTTATCTTTGATTATAAATGAAAGCATGCACACATAAGAAAAATTAACCATAGCAGGAATCTGTAATTTCTAGCTAGATAATAATAAATTAAGAACATTGCTAACAAAGCAAGAATTAAAAGTTTTGAGATATTCAGCAGATTCTCATTTATGACCCTTAAACATCTTTTTAAAACCTTCCAAAAGTTCAACATATTTCCAGATATGTATGCTATAGTCTACTATTGTTGAACTGGTGGCGCAACTAATTGGGAAATCCTTTGAACTTGAGGTAATGTATGCTTCAGTATATGTTTCAAGTGCTTCGCATGAGCTCTAAATTTTATAATAAGGACAGTTGAGTTAATCATGTTAAATTTGGTTATACAATGTTCTAGCAACCTAACTATGGACTCAGCTCACAGGTTCCTACATTTTATAGTATAGGAATCTATAGAAATTAGACTTATCACAAGTTCCTACATTCCTCAACCCTTGTCCGTTTGTACCTTTGATTCGTTTGGTTTTCTCTTATGAGTCAATTTTTAATTCTGTTTCTAGCTTAAAGCTGCAGACAATCGGATAATTCAAGAATAGCTTAATCTCTTTTTTGGAATCCGTTCTAACTTCACATTTTTACCAGATTTGTGAATGTGAAGGACTGCAAGAAACAGTTGCATCCTTAAAGCAGCAGCTTCTTGATGTGCAGATGGACAAAGAAGTTGTGGCAACATAAGAGATTAGTAGCAATTTGCTTATAAAAACGCTAGTTCTTTTAAATACTCAGATGTGGTGCTCTTATGGTACCTTACTCGAGTTTAGCCATCTTTTTAAGGCCAAGTCATGGAAACGAACATAATTCAACCATTAGCACTTGTCCCTATGCTCTTCTCCTTTTTCATGACTGAAATATGTCTACATCTTGTTTCTATGTGTCTCGAAAAACATACAAGTTTATAGCACATTATATGCAATCTTTATTTTTTTATTGACAAACAATACTTCAACTTGGGCTTTGATTTAGTATTTGGATTGGGAGAGTAATGTCTTGAGAATGTTGTGCATTGCATGTAGAGGGCCATTATATATTCCATAGTAGTTTATTTCTTATTCATCAAATTTGTTGTATCTTTTGGGTTCTCTTGGTATATGAAAAGCTTCGCTTTGTGTGTATATTTGGTTGGTGTATATTAAAGTATGCAAATTTTAAAATTGAATTAATTGTAAGCATATTTTTTCAAATAATATTTATAATAAAATACTTTGATCGTACCCTCAGGGAGAATCAAAACAATTAAATCTTTCAATAAATTCAATATGTATAGTTTAATTAAGATTATGCCATGTTACGTTTAATTCATTAGACATAGTTTTTTTTTTTTTCATATTTCCATTAGATTTGATCCTAATAATTTAATTTATTATTTTATGTTACTTCTCGTTCATAATTTTTAGTTGATAAGGATAAAAATTACTTTCCATTTAAATTAAAAATTGTAATGTGTGAAATAATTTACAAGTTGTTAACCTTACACCCACCGTAAGTAGTTCTTATGGTGCGGAGGCAACAGGATGAGTAGCGATAGATATGGGGGAGCATGGGATGGGCAGTGACGAGGATTGGTGATAATTGTGGTGGCTGTTAGGCACTGATGATGAATGATGGCTCTTTTGTTGCAAATAAACCTAAAAGGGTGTTTTGAACTAATTACAGAGAGATCTTTAACTTTAGTCGAAAGTACAAAACATGTCACATTGGCAATAGACTTGTTATTGAGTCGGGCCATCCTAGTCTAATCTTCCCTTCACTTAAACGCTAGTCTCAACTTTATGTCCAAATTGTTGAAATTGCTTGAATTGGAAGTTTGACTAGGAGCATCAACAAGTTCTCCTTATCCCATCAGATGATTCCTTAAATTAAGATTAGAAGCATAATTAGGTGGTGTTCTCCTAGAGGATGTTCCCAACCCAAGAAGAACACTTATGGTCTTTTGTTCAGAAAAAAGATCTACGATCGGAGCTTGAAGGAGAGACTATTGATCTTTGTAATTATAATGATGATAAATTTTCTCTAATTTCCCTCGATTTTGGACCCTTATCACGTCTAATATCATAGCTATTAACTTATTCTTTTTCTTTGGGACTGAGCTGGACAAGTGCCTTCCTTTTCCCCTGATAGGATGAAAATAAGAAAAAGCCCATCGTCGCGAGAAAAAGGCTGATTGAGAGCAGGTGCAAAAGCCAATGATATTTTCATGGGTTCTTTCACAATGGCTTTCCCTTTGCCCTTTCGGTTTGCTTCTTGTTGCACCATTGCCGTAGCTAGGTTTTTTCTGGTAAAAAACCAAAGGGAAATGGTTAATATATATAGAGAGTGAGAGTGAAAGAGAGAGAGAAAGGGGGAGGGAGGGAGATAGAGAGATTGATGGGTGGAGAGAGAAAGAAGGACAGACTTCTGATCTTTGTAACCATATGGATTTGAGACTTTCTTGCTCCAATTTTCCTCGATCCTCAGTCCTTATCACGTTTGATATGGTAGCTATTCACTTATTCTTCTTTGGGACAGAGTTGGACTGATGCCATTCATTTTCCCTTGAAAGGATGGAAATGAGGATTGGCACGACCAGCATAAGGGTTCTTACCAACTTTTACCTTCGACTTTTGAAGAGCCAACGATGGAGGCATGAGGAAAAGCTTGTCACCACGGGGAAGAGGTCAATTGAGAGCGGGTGCAAAAGTCGACGATATTTTCATGGGTTGTTTCACAATGGCTTTCCCTTTGCCCTTTTGATTTGTCTCTCCTTGCACCATTCTTGCAACTGGGTTTTTTGTAATAAAAAAGTCAAAAGCAAAGGATTAATATATACGGAGAGTGAGAATGAAGGAGAGAGAGGGTGGGAGTGTGTGTGTGAGAGAGAGAGAGAGAGGGATGGAGGGAGAGAGAAAGAGAGAGAAGGAGGGAGGGAGTGACAAAGAGAGAGAGGGAGGGAGATTAGATGAAGACTGATGATTAATATATAGAGTCTAGAGAGTGAGTGATTAGATGAAGACTAGAAAAAGAATATATAATGGAGACTTTTGCACCTAACTAACAAATGAATTGTTGTATTACCTATTAGGGATTAACAAAAACCAAATAAGATGGTTGGTAATATATGCTACACTTTAAGCTAGGAATGTAAGACATTATTAAAAGATACAATTACAAATTTTAAATATAAATAGTAAAAAATAGAATATATATAATTTCCACACTTATATTTAAATATAATTTCAGTACTTTTAAAAGAAATTTGACTTATGTCTTGGCTTAAATGGAGATTTGGTTAAATCTCTTGTCAGACACTGGTTTAACATTTTTTTAATTCCGTATAACTTTTAAGTATCACATTAATTACTTTTATCATCCCATTTAGTGATAGTTCAATAAAACCAACCATAAACATGTAACTGAGAATTACATGTTTTTTGAATTTATTTTTTATTGTAAAAGAGGGCACGTACATAGAAGGAAAAAAAAACCATAGCAGGAATCTGTAATGTAACGTAAGTGACTAAAATATTACAACACGTTAACGTAAGTGACTAAAATTTAACCTAAGTGAAACAAAAATAACTTTTTTGATAGTTTACCCTATTATTTTTGGGTCAAAATTTAGCATAAATTAATACTTTATTCCTCATAAAAAGTACCTAAAAAATTAGGCAAATATAGTAATTATAGAGGGCCACAACACAATTATCCCTATATTCTTAATTGACAAATAAAAGTTAAAAAAGCATGAAAATTGTAGTTTTAGGAACCATATTAAAATCCAGCTAAGAAAGCATTAATTTATTTGAATTTAACCTAATATAGCATTTTATTATTGTGAAGCAAATATGAAAAGAAAATACTGGAAAATAAATTTATTTATTTATAATATTGGACACAACCAAAGACTGAAAACAGAACCATTTCCCCTCCACCTACCCCTCGTCTAGATTCTCTAAGTAATTAAGAAAATTTATATTAATCTTTACATACTTTACCATGTGTTTATCAACTTACAAGTGCTTTATTTTATACTTTTGAACTGAATTTTTTATTTTCATTGTAACGATTTATAAATTCGATAGTAACTAGTTTATCGGCATACAAGTGTTCTGCTTTATGTTTTTTAATTTTTTATATATTTATTGATGTGCATATTTTTTATCGCATACTTTGCAACGAGTTTGCCAAATTACACATACTCTATTTTATATTCTTGAATTAAATTTTTCTTTCTATTTCAATGCAAAGATTTATAGTTTCAATTGTAGCAGTTTATCGACTTACAAGTGTTCTATTATATAATTTTGACATCAAATTTTTGTATGTATTGATGTACATATTAATTATCACATACGTTGCAACTAGTTTATCGACTTACATGTGCTCTATTTTATAT
This sequence comes from Kokia cookei, assembly GCA_039519145.1. NCBI lineage: Eukaryota > Viridiplantae > Streptophyta > Magnoliopsida > Malvales > Malvaceae > Kokia > Kokia cookei. The sequence continues at coordinate 19,650,913 of CM076903.1, read as the reverse complement.
TCTTGACCTATTTTTTTTTTTTTTTTCATTGTAAAAGATTTATAATTTCTTATTTGTTGATGTTAATGTTTATGATTTCAATAAATTATAACGAGTTAATTGACTTATAGGTGTTTTACTATATATTTTTGTAGTTTCTTTTATTTAAACATTTATGATTTCATTTTTAAATATTTTTAAATTAAACCATTTCTTCTTTTATTTAACAAAATTAAATTTTTATTAATTCCTAATTTACATGTCTTTTTATCATATAATTTTTAGTTTTATGATTTACTCCCTTATAATTGTATCAACGAACATTTTATGATTAATTTCCTTACATAATTTTGAATTAATATGGAGTTTTAATTTGTATGGTCAAGAAGTCAGTAGAGTGTCTGTTATCTTTTTTTTTTATATATAAAACAAAACTTGTATTAATTTTTTAATAAAAAATAAATAAATTTGCCAATACATCAATCAAATAGACACATTCATCCTCAACCCATAACCAAATTCCACTAGCTGAGTTTTGCAAGACAATGCGCTATATTTCAATAAGTTGTTTTCAAACTTTGTTGAACAAGAAGGAAAAATTGAACACCTTCATTTTTTGACAAAGATAACTCATTTCATTTCATAATGATAGACTAAACAGCATTTAATAGTAACACAACAAGACTTAAAACCTTAGACTTTTATAAAATTATAAGACTTCAGTACTAAAAACTAACCTTGTATAGATATTGATTTGTTGATTATGTGGCTAAAAATCAAAAGGGTTTGAGTATTGAGGCTAGAAAGACATCATTACATGACGTAATAAAAAAGGCAAACAAACCCAAAATACATCCATTGAAACTGAGAAAAGAAACCTAAGGCAAGTTTATGTATTCTAATCTTCCCTTCACTCAAACCCTAGTCTCAACTCTATGTCCAAATTATCGCAACTGCTTGAATTGGGATCTTAACTAGGAGTAGAAACAAGTTCTCCTTGTCCCATCATATGATTCCTTAATTTAGGATTAAGAGAAGGATTAGGAGGGGTTCTCCAAGAGGGTGTTTTCAGCCCAAGAAAATCACTTACGGTCTTCTATTCAGCAAAAAGATCTGCGGTCGAAACATGAAGGAGAGAGTGTTGATCTTTTTAATCATAAGGATGATGATTTTGGCTCCATTGCTCCAATTTTCCTCGATTCTGGACCCTTATCACGTTTAATATCGTAGCTATTCACTTCTTTTTCTTTGGGATTGAGCTAGACAAGTGCCTCCTTTTCCCCTAATAGGATGAAAATGAGAAAAAGTCTATCGTCGCAAGGAAAGGCTGATTAAGAGCGGGTGTAAAAGCCAACTATATTTTCTTGGGTTCTTTCACAATGGCTTTCCTGTTGCCCTTCCAGTCTTCTTCTTGTTGCACCATTGCTGCAGTTGGGTTTTTTTCTGTTAAAAAACCAAAGGCAAAGGGTTAATATATATGGAGAGTGAGAGATTAGATGAAGATTAAGGTTAATATATATGGAGAGGGAGAGATTCGATAAACCATATATTACACTTTAAACATGAAACATAAGACATAAAAAATACAGTTACAAATTTTAAATATGAATTTTAAAATTTTTAAATATTAACTAAAAGTTGTTGTTATTTACATGGCAATTCATATGTGTGCCACATCAACAAAGTTAAAAAAACATTAACTCTGCAATCCATTTTGAGGTGGTTTAACAAAAACGTAAATTTAAAAACTAAAAAAATAAAAAATAAAATGGAAAGTTAAAATAATTTTTTTCGAGACAAAATATGTCATAATGTCTTAAGTAAAAACACAGCAGAAATGGAAAATTAAGGTTTGCCTTATAATATAACAATTTCGCTTCATTAATAAACGTTACAACACATCTCTTTATTATTATTATTTTTTTGTAGTTTTCTCATTCTCTAATGTTTACTTGGTTTTTTGTTAACACCCTTCTTAAACTTTATTTGTTATTATTTTTGAGACAAATGGGTTTTTTTTTAATCTTTCGAATATGAAAAATAAAAGGTAAAAAATGAAATTTGAAATGCACGAAGAAGAAAGCAAGCAAACTAGAGAAAAAAATAGAGGAAAATATTTTAACAACCCAAACTAAAACTTTTCTATAAAAAAATTTTAATCTTAAATTCTTTTAAAAAAAGAGTAAACTACAAAGATGATCACATAACTATAAAAAAACATCATTTTAGGCACTCAAAAAAAAAAAGTAATTTACAAAAATAGTCACATAACTACAAAGAAAGGTATTTTCTTGGGTTCTTTCACCACGCAATGTGTATTTTGGTGAGCAAGTCTAGGGTGAAAACCTCTTTGGGGAATCTCAACTCAAGATTTGTTTCACCGAATGAAACTGCAATAGCTTTCCTTTGTCCTTTAGGTCTGCTTCTCTTTGCACCATTGCTACAACTGGTTTTTGTCTAATCAAAAACAAAATCTAAATGATTAATATATATATGGAGAGTGAGAGAGTGTGAGATTAGATGAAGGTTATGATTAATATATAATTTTGAATTTATATGGAATTTTAATGAACAATACAATTAATTTATATGTTCAACCGTCAATAGAGTGTGTGCTATCTTTTTTTTCATTGATATAAAAACTTGTATTAATTTTTTAATAAAAAAGACTAAATCTTGGCCAATAGATGAATCAAATAAGCACATTCATCCTCAACGACCTCAACCACAATTGAATTCCAATGGCTAGGCAATGAGCTATATATAAATAAGTTGTTTTAAATTTCCATTAAAAAAGTAGGAAAAATTGAACACCCTCATTTTTTTAACAAAGAGAACTCATCTAATTTGATTTTAAAGAAAAGAGGAGATAGATCTTCAACAATATACTGAAGATAGGCAACAGTTCTTTCACTCATTTCATTTGATAATGATAGACTAAACAATAGAAAACAATAACACAACAAGATTTAAAACCTAGACTTTTATACAAATATATGACTTCAGCACTAGATATTTACCTTGTTGATTTTGTAGCTAAAATACGAAAGGGTTTGGGTTTTGAGGTTAGGAAGACTCGATTGACCTGAGATAATAAAAAAAGGCAACCAAACCCAAAATACATCCATTAAAACCGACAAAAAAAATATTAGTCAGGTTTATGTATTCTATTCTTCCCTTCACTCAAAACCTAGTCTCAACTCTATGTCCAAATTCTCGCAACTACTTGAATTGGAAGCTTAATTGGGAGAAACAACAAGTTCTCCTTGTTCCTTCATATGATTCCTTAAATTAGGATTTGGAATAGTATTAGGTGGGATTCTCACAAAGGATGTTCCTAGTCCAAGAGTACCACTTATGGACTTCTTTTCACAAATAAGATCCGGCGGCTATTACTTGAAGGAGAGACTTTCGATCTTTGTAATTATAAGGATGATTAATTTGAGGCTCCCTTTCTATAATCTACCTCGGTCTTGGGCCCTTATAATGTCTGGTGTTGTAATTGTTCACTTCTTCTTTTTCTTCTTCTTTAGGATTGAGATGGATAGGAGCCTTCCTTTTTCTCTTCAAAGGATGAAAACGAGGATTGGCACTACCAACATAAGGGTTCTTGCAAACTTTCACCTTCACCTTTTGAGGAGCCGATGATGAAGGCATGAGGAAAAGTTTGTCATCATGGTGAAAAGGCTGATTTAGAGCGAGTGCAAAAGTTGAGGATATTTTCATGGGTTCTTTCACAATGATTTTCTCTTTTCCCTTCCGATCCACTTCTTATTGCACCATTGCTGCAACTGGGTTTTTTCTGATAAAAAACCAAAGTCAAAAGGTTAATATATATGGAGAGTGAAAAGTGAGAGATTAGATAAAGGCTATTATTAATATATATGGAGAGTGAGAGAGTGAGGGATTAGATGAAGACTATGATTTTTATATATGGAGAGTGAGAGAGTAGATGAAGACTATGACTAATATATATGGAGAGTTAGAGAGTGAAAGATTAGATGAAGACTAGACAAACAATATATAATTGAGTCTTTTGCACTTGACTAATAAATGAATTGTTTTTAAATTTTATTAAAAAAAAAGTAAAAATAGAACACCTTCATTTGTTGAAAAAGAGAACTCATTTAATCTGATTTTAAAGAAAAGAGGAGATAGATCATCAACAATATATATTGAAGATGAGACAAAAAAATAATAAGAAAAAAATGAATTCTTTGACTTATTTTATTTGATAATGGTAGACTAAACAACAATAAATTAATAAGAAAAAATTATATGACTTTATCACTATAAACTTACCTTGTACATATATTGATTTGCTGATTCTGTTGTTAAGAAATGAAAAGGTTTGAGTTTTGAGTCTAGGAAAACACCATTGACCTGACATAATAAAAAAAAGGGAAAGCAAACCAGAATACATCCATTGAAATTGACAAAAAAAAAAGTAGGTTTATGTACTCTAATCTTCCCTTCCTCAAACTCTAGTCTACACTTTAAGTCCAAATTATCACAAGTACTTGAACTGAAAGCTTGATTGGGAGCAGCAAAAGATTCTCCTTGTTTCATCAAATGATTTCTTAAATTAGGATTATGAGTAGAAATAGGCGGAGTTCTCCTAGAGGATGTTCCTAGCCCTAGAAAACCATTTATGGTCTTTCATTCACCAAGAAGATCCATGGCCAGAGCTTGAAGGAGAGACTTTTGATCTTTTTAATTATAAGAATGATAGTTTTGAGACTCCCTTGCTCCAATCTACCTTAGTCCTGAACCTTACCACGTCTGGCATCGTAGTTGTTCACTTCTTCTTTTTCTTCTTCTTTAGGACTGAGCTAGATAGGAGCCTTCCTTTTTCTCTTGAATGGATTAAATCAAGTATTAGTACCACAAGCATAAGGGGGTTCTTGTCAACTTTCACCTTCAGCTTTTGAGCAGCCAACGGCGGAGACATGAAGATAAGCTTGTCATCACAAGGAAGTGGTTGATTAAGAGCACGTGAAAAAGCCGATGGAATTTTCATGGGTTCATTCACCACACGAAGGGGATTTTGGTGAGCATGTCTAGGGTGAAAACCTCTTTGGAGAATCTAGCTCAGGATTTGTGTCATTGGATGAAACTATAATAGCTTTCCCTTTGCCCTTACAGTCTGCTTCTCGTTGTATCATTGCTTCAATTGGCTTTTGTCTAATAAAAAACCAAATCCAAAAAATTAATATATATGTAGGGTGAGAGATTAGAAGAAGACTATGATTAATATATATGGAGAGTGAGAGAGTGTGAGTTTAGATGAAAACTATGATTAATATATATGGAGAGTGAGAGAGTGTGAGATTAGATGAAGATTATGATTAATATATATGGAGAGTGAGAGGCTGAGAGATTAGATGAAACTAGTAAAAACAAATGAATTGTGGTATTAAAAGTCAGGTGTTAACAAAACAAAAAAAGAGGGGTGGTAAGATATACTACACTCTAAACGGGGATGGAAGTCATTATTAAAAATAGTCACAAATTTTAAATATATATAGTAAAACAAGTAAAAAAGTTATATAAATATAATTTCAGTACTTTTTAAAGAAATATCTCATTAATTACCTTCATTAGTGCACAAAATGGGAGTTCAATAAAACCAAAATTTAGGTCATTATAACTATTCAATATTTAAAAGATTAATGTTAATGCTACTTGCTTTTCTTTTTTCCCCTTGATCATGTGTTATTTGTGAGGATTTTACGTTGAAATTAAAACATTTTAAGGGTTTCTATTCAGAACTCTGTCATTTTTACCAAATTGATTAATGAATATTTTCAATTTTTCTAAAAACCCATGATGCATTTGCCAAATTCATAATAATTTGAATTGTTCATTACGCCTTTCAAAGCACCAAAATGAGGAGAAAAAATTATGTAAAAACCAGAATTTTTTTTGTTAATGGTAATTGAGAATTACATTTTTTTTTAAAAGAGAGCACACACACATACATCAATCAAATGGACACATTCATTCTTGGTCCAAAATCGAATTCTAGTGACTGAGTTTTGCAAGACAAGGAGATATATTTCAATAAGTTGTTTCCAAATTTCATTAAAAAAGAGGAAAACTTGAACACCCTCATTTGACGAAGAGAACTCATATAATTTGATTTTAAAGAAAAGAGGAGATAGATCATCAAGAATATATTGAAGATGGGAAAAAATTCTTTGATTCATTTCATTTGATAATGATAGACTAAACAATAGAAAACAGTAGCACAGCAAGACAAAAAACCCTAGTATAAAATTTTATGACATCAACACTATAAAATGACCTTGTATAGGTATTGATTTGTTGATTCTATAGCTAAAAAAAAGGGTTTGAGTATTGAGGCTAGGAAAACACCATTAACTTGAGGTAATAATAGAAAGGAAAGCAAACCCAAAATACGTCCATTGAAACTGACAAAAAAAAACTTCAGGTAGATTTATATATTCTAATCTATCCTTCACTCAAACCCTAGTCTTAACTGTTTGTCCAAATTGTCGCAACTTCTTGAACTTGAATCTTGACTGGGAGAAGCAATAAGTTCTCCTTGCTCCATCATATGATTCCTTAAATTAGGATCAAGAGCAAGATTTGGTGGCGTTCTCCTAAAGGATGTTCCTAGCTTAGAAAACCACTTATGCTCTTCAGTTCACTAAGAAAATCCGAAGCTAGAGCCGGAAGGAGAGACCTTTGATCTATGTAACTATATAGATAATGATTTTGAGACTCCCTTACTCCAATATACCTCAATCTTGGACCCTTATCACGGGGAAGAATTTGATTGAGAGCGGGTGCAAAAATCGAAGATATTTTCATGGGTTCTTTCACAATGGGTTTCCCTTTTCCCTTCTAGTTTACTTCTCCTTGCACCATTTTTGAAATTGGGTTTTTTTCTCATTAATTAAGTATCTCACTAATTAACTACATCAGTCCACAAAATGGGAGTTCAATAAAACCAAAATTTAGATAATCATAACTATTCAATAGTTAAAAGATTAATGTTAACGCTACTTGTTTTTCTTTTTTCTCCTCAATCATGTGTTATTTGCGAAGAATTTTAACTTGAAATTAAAACTTTTTAAGTGTTTCTATGCTGAACTTTGTCATTGTTAGCAATTTGGTTAATGAATATTTTTATTTTTTTATAAAAACTCTTGATGCATTTGCCAAATTCATAATAATTTTAATTGTTCATAACGCCTTTTAAAGCACTAGAAAAAGGAGAAATATTTTTGCAAAAACCAATTTTTTTTTTCTAATGGTAATTGAGAGTTACATTTTTTTTTAAAAATTTCTTTGATTTTAAAAGAGACAACACACATTAATAAAACTAAAAGTTTGTCAATAAATCAATCCAATAGGCACATTCATTCTCGAACCAAAACCGAATTCCAATGACTGAGTTTTACAAGACAATGAGCTAAATTTCAATAAGTTGTTTTCAAATTTCTTTAAAAAAGAGGGAAAATTGAACACCCTCATTTTTTGACAAAGTGAACTCATATAATCTAATTTTAAAGAAAAGAGGAGATAGATCATCAAGAATATTTTGATTATGGACAAAAATTATTTGATTCATTTCATTTGATAATGATATACTAAACAACAAAAACTGTAACACAACAAGACTATAAAGCCTAGACTTAAAATTATATGACTTCAGCACTTGGAAATGACCTTGTATTGATATTAATTTGTTGATTCTGTTGCTAAAAATAAAAGGGTTTGAGTATTGAGGCTAGGAAGACACCATGGACCTGATGTAATAATAAAAATGACTTGATGTAATAATTTCTAGTGACTGAGTTTTTCAAAATAATGAGCTATATTTTAATAAGTTGTTTTCAAATGTTATTAAAAAAGAAGGAAATTTTGAACACCGTCATTTTTTGACAAAGAGAACTCATAAAATATTTTAAAGAAAAGAGGAGATAAATCATCAAGAATATATTGAAGATGGACAACAATTCTTTAACTTGTTTCATTTGATAATGATAGACTAAAAAGCAGAAAACAGTAACAAAACAAGACTTAAAACCTTAAACTTTTATTAGATTACATGACTTTAGCACTAAAAACTGATCTTGTATAGATATTAATTTGTTGTTTTTGTAGCTAAAAATCAAAAAGGTTTGAGTATTGAGGCTAGGAAGAGACCATTAACTGAGGTAATAAAAAAGGATATCCAAAATACATCCATTGAAACTAACCAAAAAACATTAGGCAGGTTTATGTATTTTAATCTTCCCTTCATTCAAACCCCAGTCTCAGCTCTGTCCAAATTGTCACAACTACTTGAACTGGAATCTTGATTGGAAGCAGCAGTAGGTTCTCCTTTTTCTATAACACCCAAATCCTGTACACCGTCGCTGGCTAGGATTTCGGTGTATACTATTCCTTTTATACAGTTCATCTTTTACAAATATCCGACTATTTGCATCTTTATTCATGAAAAATATCATTTTCTCACAATTTAGACAAAATCTAAACATAACACAATTTTATCAAGGGTAAATATAGTATTTCCAACATTTTAGGGGACTTCTACCGGTACTTGATGATCAAGTATCGGTAGTAGTCATTTCAATGAACAATTTTAGAACTGTGCAGATTTCTATCGGTACATTTACTAATTCTACCGATACAAGTATAATTTCTACCAATATAAGTCACGCAACTACTGATACCAAAAACTCCAAAGAGCAAAAATCCACACCCTGCAACTTCTACCGATACAAGCTTACATACTACCGATACATCAGTAACATGAACTATTGATACTTGCAATTCAACTACCGATACAATCCAAGTCAGAGAACAACCTCTCTCCTACCCTGCACTTCTATCGAAACATACATGGGCTCTACCGAAAGATGTATGCTAAATCTCAAAAATTATACCAAAACTCAAGTTCAATGATTTCATACAAGCATAACTTTTAACTATGCATTCAAGACAAAACAAATATAAGATTTATGTCAATACAAAGTACTTAGAACTACATCCAACATTTCATCAAAACATAACAAGGTTTTTCACAAACTCATTGTATAAAGATAAGGTAACATCATCCTAGTACATGCCATATTAGCCAAGTGATGTAAAAGTCTACCGAACAACTCCAAGATAGTGTGATGCTTCAAGATGATCCGATCTTCGAACAATAAAACTGAATCTACAAAACAAATGCAAATACACAGGTAAGCACTTTAAGGCTTAGTAAGTACATAAAGTTAAATAGATTTAACAAACTTCAAGATTTGTAAAAATCTAATTAATCGAATGGAACATTGTTTACATCTAGGGTAGGTTTCACTCGCATTTGTTACTCACGATGACACAAAGTCATCGGAGCCTTGTTCCGTACTAGAACTCATTTTATTTAATACTCACTATGACATATAGTCATCGGACCTCTTGTTCCGTATAGGAATTCATATACTCACGATGACATTGAGTCATCGGACCTTTAGTCCATCATGGATTCATTTACTCACGATGACACTTAATCATCGGACCTTTAATCCATAAAGAAATCATTTACTCATGATGACACTTAGTCATCGGACCTTTAATCCGTAAAGGATTCATTTACTCACGATGACACTTAGTCATCGGACCTTTTCATTTATAGCTCTAACCTGTTTCTCCTCCATATTTCATTCATACTCGTCATCCACAATTTCGATTATCATTTCATCTCACTACATAGTCACATTACAAGAATAAGCAATTTAAGTTAGAATTTAACCATGTGGACTTACCGGACTGGATTGAAGTTGTCAATGGATTCTAAGGACTACTTCGCTAATTTTCCTTTTTCTCGATCGGTGGCACGATCGTAGTTCAAATCAAAACTCAAAGATTGAATGGTGAAAACCCTAGTTCTTCGTTTTTTACCATGAAAAAGATAAAGAAATGGTGAATTTTCCATTTTTTTCTGTTTTAATTCATATATATAGTCAATGACAATTTTGTAAATAATAAGACTTTCATCATTAAGCTTAATTAATCCTTTTCTTTAACTTAATTAATACACTGTTTTCACTTTAATATCATATCATTCCTCTAACTAAATCTCTCTCTTGGCTAATTTGTTTAATTGGTCCTTCTAATTAAACAAATTCTACTTTTGTACCTTTCTCAAATTAGTCCTTTCTCTTAATTAACTATCTAATCGATTTAATTCTTTAAACCCGAATTTAATACGATGCTATCGACGTCATAAATAATAAAATAAATAAGTTTACGACTCGACTCGTCGGAGTTGTGATCCCGAAATTATTGTTTCTAACACCACTGAAAATCAGGTTGTTATAACTCTCCCTCCTTAAGGAAATTTCGTCCCGAAATTTCTTACCAGTGAACAGAGTAGGGTATTGTGATTTCATTGAAGCCTCTATTTCCCAAGTAGTTTCTTCAAGTTTGTGTTGATTCCACAAAACTTTTACCAATGGTACTCTTTTATTTCACAGTTTTTTTACTTCACAAGGCAGAATCTTAATCGGTTCTTCAGAATACGACAAATCTGGTTGTATTTCAACCTCACAGGGCGAAATCACATGTGAAGGATCCAACCTGTATCGTCTCAGCATTAAAACGTTAAACACATTATGGATCTTCTCTAATTCCAGCGGTAAAGTTAACTTGTATGCCATAGGACCAACCCGTTCAATAATCTCATACGGCCCAATAAACCGGGGGCTTAGCTTCCCTTTTCTTCCAAACCTTAGCACTTTCTTCCAAGGTAAGACTTGTCAGAAAACTCAGTCTCCCGTTGCAAATTTTATATCTTTCCTTTTAAGATCTGCATAAGACTTCTATCGGTCGAATGCTGCTTTCAAACAGTCGCGAATTACTCGTACATTGTCTTCGGTCCCATGAATTAAGTCATCTCCAACTAAATTGTTTTCACTCAACTCTGACCAATACAAGGGTGTTCTGCATTTCCTACCGTATAATGCTTCGAACGGAGCCATTTTGATACTAGTTTGATAGTTGTTGTTATATGCAAACTCTACCAATGGCAAATATCTTTCCCAATTACCCTCAAATTCAAGTATACAACACCGTAGCAAATCTTCAAGTATCTATATCACTCTTTCGACTAACTATCTGTCTGCGGATGATATGCAGTACTAAAATTTAATCAGGTGCCCAAAGCTTCATGTGACTTACCCCAAAACCTCAAAGTGAAATAGAGATCTCCGTTAGAGATAATAGATACTGGTACTCCATGTAATCGTACTATCTTAGATACATACAATTCCGCCAACTTCTCTAGTGGAAAGTCCACTCGAATAGGAATAAAGTGAGCCGATTTCATCAATCTATCCACTATAACCCAGATCGAGTCTTTCTTCCTCAGTGTTATCGATAATCCTATACCAAATCCATAGTGACCCGTTCCAATTTCCACTCAAGAATAGTAATAGGTTGCAACAGTCCAGATGGTACCTGGTGTTCAGCCTTTACTTTTTGACACACCAAACCTCTAGTCACGAACTCCGAGACTTCTCGTTTCATACTCGGCCACCAGTGCATCTTCTTTAGGTCGTTATACATTTTCACGCTACCTAGATGAATGGAGTAAGTACTGGTGTGAGCCTCTAACAAAATATCCTATCTTAAATCAGAATTATTAGGAATGCATACTCTTCCCTAGAAGTACAACATACCATTATTATCTGTAGTAAATTTAGTAGTTGCATCATTCTACATCAGTTCTTTTCTAGCCTTAAGCTTTGAGTCATCCTCCTGTAACTCTCGTATCTGTTGTAAGAATAACAATTTCGTCCGAAGTTTTACTGTAACAGAACCATCACCTTCAACTGACAAATGAGCATTCATTGCTCTTAAAACAAATAATGATTTTCGGCTCAAAGCATCAGTAACAACATTAGCTTTTCCTGGATGGTATTCAATTACCAAATCATAGTCTTTCAATAATTCTAACCACCAACGTTGCCTCAAATTCAGTTCCTTCTGAGTCATCAGATACCTTAAACTTTTATGATCTGTGAATATGTGACACTTCTCCCCGTTTAAATAATGTCACCAGATCTTCAAAGCAATCACAATGGCCGCCAACTCTAAGTCGTGCTTTGGATAGTTCCGTTCATGCGATTTTAATTGTCGGGAAGCCTAAGCTACTACTTATCTTGTTTGCATCAATATACAGCCCAGGCCATTTAGAGATGCATCACTATACATAATAAACTCTTTACATAAAGTTAAATAGATTTAACAAATTTCAAGAGTTATAAAAATCTAATAAACCGAATGAAACATTGTTTACATCTGAGGTAGGTTTCACTTGCATTTGTTACTCACGATGACATAAAGTCATCGGACCCTTGTTTCGCACTGGAACTCATTTCATTTAATACTCACGATGACATATAGTCGTCGGACCTCTTGTTCCGTATAAGAATTCGTATCCTTACGATGACACTGAGTCATCGAACCTTTAGTCCATCATGGATTCATTTACTCACGATGACACTTAGTCATCGGACCTTTAATCCGTAAAGGATTCATTTACTCATGATGACACTTAGTCATCGGACCTTTAATCCGTAAAGGATTCATTTACTCACGATGACACTTAGTCATCGGACCTTTTCATTTATAGCTTGAACACGTTTCTCCTTCGTATTTCATTCATACTCATCTTCCACAATTTCAATTATCATTTCATCTAACTACAATAGTCACATTACAAGAATAATAAATTTAAGTTAGAATTTAACCATACGGACATACCGGACTGGATTGCAGTTGTGAATAGATTCCAAGGACTACTCCGCTAATTTTCCTTTTCCTCGATCGGTGATATGGTCGTAGTTCAAATCAAAGCTCAAAGATTAAATTGTGAAAACCCTAGTTCTTCCTTCTTTACCGTGAAGAAGATAAAGAAATGGTGAATTTTCCATTTTTTTCTATTTTAATTCATATATATAGTCAATGATAATTTTGTAAATAATAAAAATTTCATCATTAAGCTTAATTAATCCTTTTCTTTAACTTAATTAATACACTCTTTTCACTTTAATATCATATCATTCCACTAACTAAATCTCTCTCTTGGCTAATTTGTTTAATTGGTCCTTCTAATTAAACAAATTCTACTTTTGGACATTTCTCAATTTAGTCGTTTCTCTTAATTAACTATCTAATCGATTTAATTCTTCAAACCAGAATTTAATATGATGCTATCGACATCATAAATATTAAAATAAATTTTACGACTCAACTCATCAGAGTTGTGATCCTGAAATCATTGTTTTCGATACCACTAAAAATCGGGATGTTACATTTTCCATCATATGATTTCTTAAATTAGGATTAAGAGCAAGAATAGGAAAGGTTCTCCTAAAGGATGTTTCTAGCCTAAGAAAATCGCTTATGGTCTTTTGTTCACTAAGAAAATCCATGACCTGAGGCTGAAGGAGATACTTTTGGTCATTGTGACTATAAGGATGATGATTTTGACGCTCCCTTGCTCTAATATGCCTCGATCTTGGACCCATATTACAACTAATATCGTAGTTGTTCACTTTTTCTTCTTTATTGGGACTGAGATGGACAGACACATTCCTTTTTCCCTGAAAGGATGAAAACGAGGATTAACACTGCCAGTATAAGGGTTCTTACCAACTTTTACATTAAGCTTTTAAGGAGTCGGCGATGGAGGCCTGAGGAAAAGCCTGCTACCACGGGGAAGAGGTCAATTGATACTGGGTGCAAAAGTCGATCATATTTTTACGGGTTCTTTCATAATGGCTTTCCTTTTGCCCTTCTGGTTTGCTTCTCCTTGTACCGTTCCTACAGCTGGGTTTTTTTTTTAATTAAAATCCCAAAAGCAAAGGTTTAATATATACGGAGAGTGAGAGTAAGGTGGAGAAAGAACGGGAGGGAGGTAAGAAGAGAGAAAGAGAGGGTGATTTTGAAATCTTGAAATGATCGGTTCAGTTTAGGGCGTAATTTATAATTCAAATTAGGCTTTGATTTTGTAATGTCTTGAAAATGTTGCGCATTGCATGTAGAGGGACCACTGTACATTGTTGGAAAAAATTGTATTGTTGGAAACATTGAGGCATATTCTAGATTGGTAAAGGTGGAGAGTTAAATCATAAAATTATGGCTTTATATTCTACTCCATGAGACTTTTACAATGGTATATCATATGCTCAAAATGGTCGAGTGATGAATGAGAAATTGATGCTCAAAATAATGAATGATGTTGAGGAAAAGAAAAGCTTAGATCCCACATTGTTTAGATTTCAAGTGTGGGATATGTATATATATGAGAATCCACTCGGGAGTTATTGAATGATTAAGCTTGAAGCCTTGCCTCACGTGCAAGGGGTGTAGATCCAATCCATTGGTGTTGGGGGCACACTTGTACGACTTGGGTGATGTGTAATGTCTTGACCGGTCAGGCCTTATCTATGCTTACGAATATTTTAGCCCAATTCATAGTTATTATTTTCTCAGTAGATATTTTATAGAATTTGTTTTACAGGACAAATATATAGATTTTATTTGATTATATTTTTATTCAAATATGCAGTATCCTTGTTATTGGAAATTTCCAAAATTCCTCCATATTGAATACCTATAAATACCAAAAGAATTCTACAGAATTCTGTACAACACAAAAAAAACACTATGGTTTTATTTGACTCTCAAAATTGTTTTTCTTACTCTTCATTTTTCAAACATTTTCGATGATAGAAGAAGGCAAGGTTAGTTCGTTGATCACTGCAAAGGTACTACTACCGTGATCATTATGTTCTTGTATCCTGGGAGATAGACGACCAACGTTTCTCCAGGTACCATAGGAGTAACCGAATCTGTCTTAAGGAAACTATGAAAATATGCCTCAACTTCTAGTAAAACTCGATCCTCCTTATTCGATTTCTGTGTTTTTTTAGAACTTGTTTATCTAAATTGTTTTGTTCAGATTTGATGTTTTATATAAAAATAAATATTTATTTAAATTGTTTTTTTCCGGATCTAGTGTTTTATATAAATATAAATATTTATTTAAATTTTTTTGTTCAGATCTTGTGTTTTACATAAATATAAATATTTATTTAAATTGTTTTTTGCTCGGATCTAGTGTTTTATATAAGTATAAATATTTATTTAAATTTTTTTGTTCAAATCTTATGTTTTACATAAATATAAATATTTATTTATATTATTTTTTAGATCTTGTATTTTAGGTAAATATTTTATATTTATGTTTGTTCGTTTACCTGTTTTATCCAACAATCTTAAAACAAACTCCAAGTATTGTCTTGCAAAAGTCATTGATTGAAGCAAGAGTCCTCCACCAGTAAATTTCAAAAAGGTTACAGTAAGGGAATGTGAGATATATGAATCCCAAAGATGGGTTGTGGTTTATATAGTTTTTCCTAAATTTCTAACAGACGAATTCCCTTAAATCTACGTGCTTTGATTTGTATATTTTTTTTATGATTTCAATTCTATAATTACTAGGAATAACTGATTTGAGATGAATCAAGCAGTTTATGTTCCTAGTAGTCCTGAGTGCGTTCCAACAAGTTTCGCATAAGCGACAAGTAATGGCGTTGAAAGCATTTTGTGGAATTACCACTTTTTAATCCGAGATGATCAAAACACTGAGGTGAAAAGTATATTCTATTTGTATATAAAAGTTAAAATTGAATAAATCTATTTCGGGATTTATTCCCGTCTTTCAACAGATTTTATTCTATTGTGATTTTATTTTCAAAAAGAATTAAGTTAATAAATCTGTCTCGAGATTTATTCCCGCCGTTCAATAGAATTTATTCTATTTTGATTTTGTTTCCAAACAAGGATTAATTGAATAATTCTGTTTCGAGATTTATTCCCACTGTTCAACAAATTTTATTCTATTTTGATTTTGTTTCCAAAGAAGGATTAATTGAATAATTTTTTTTCGGGATTTATTCCTGCTGTTCAGCAGATTTTATTCTATTTTAATTTTGCTTCCAAACAACGATTAGTTGAATAATTCTGTTTCAGGATTTATTCCTATCGTACAATAGATTTTATTCTATTATGATTTTGTTTCCAAACAAGAATTAATAGAATAATTCTGTTTCGAGATTTATTCCCGTTGTTCAACATATTTTATTCTATTCTGATTTTGTTTCCAAACAAGAATTAATTGATTAATTCTTTTTCGAGATTTATTCCTGTCATTCATTAGAATTTATTTTTATTTTGTTTCCAAACAAGAATTAATTGAATAGTTATGTTTTAGGATTTATTCTTATTGTTTAGCAGAGTTGATTTTTTTTTATTTTGTTTCAGAATTTTAATTGTTCCATTTAACAAAATAAAATGGTAGTATAAAATGGAAATTATTATTTTTTGTTTATTATTAATGCATGACATTAAATTGTGGCCTCAAATTGTGACAAAAGCTTAATTGCGACTTTAAATTGTGTCATCAAACGATTATAACTATATTTATTAACAGAAAAAAAAAGACAAGATGAGAGTTTATGCTTAGGATTGGTTCTTTGAAAGACTTGGTATTTAAGTATGCCTAGTGCACCACCTTTCTTTCAGGGTTACAAACTTGGGGCATTATTCATTATTGTGCTTTCTACTAGACCATGTAAACTTTTGTTTCGGGTTTTAGTTTACTAAATTTCTGTCGTCTAACAAAACTTGATAACGGTGTCTCTTTTTCAAATTTTTAGTTTCTAACTAAAATCTTGACGTTTAACAGATTCATAATTTTTCTAATTCTAGGTTTTCTCTTTCAATTCCAGAAATTCACAGAAAAATGATTGATATATCCAAAAATCTCTCCAGTTCTTAAATTGGTGCTATAGTCACTAATCAAGCTCAGATTTCGAGCCAAAGTCAAACGTTGCCAGTGGCTATGAGCTACAATGGAAAGCCTAAGAAATTCACTGGAGAGAATTTCAAAATATGGCAACAAAAGATGTTGTTTATTTGACCATATTGAATATGGGTCAAATTTTCTAAAGGATGATCCTCCTACTATTAGAGAGGGTGAGGTAGATGCTACTATCGCCTTTAGAGCTGTGATGTTATAAAGTTCTAAGTTATCAAAGAACATGTGAGGGGAAGCTTTTCCATCAGCTAATTACCTTATAAATAAGGTTCCCTAAAAGGAAAAAGACAAGACACCATATGAGTTATAAAAAGATAGAAAACCTTCCTACAACTACCTAAAAGTGTGGGGGTGTCTCGCAAACGTAATGTATAATGGTAAGTCGAGAAATAAGCATCGTCGACATAATGTCATTAGACAACTGATCTCAAATGGAGTTATCTCTATTGATCATGTAAAATCAAAAGATAACATTGCAGATCCACTAATTAGAGACTTAAATCAATATCAAGTCGATAAAACATTGAAAGGAATGAGACTAAAGCCCAAGAAATTAAACGGCACTATGTGAAGGAAAACCTTACCTAGCTAACTAGAGATCCCAAGATCTAGGTTTAAAGGGACAACCTACTTGCATAGACCTCTAAGACCACTGTGGGGGTTATTATCCCAAGTTCATTCCTCTGATGTAAATAATGATTAAAAATGGGATGGGTTAAGCTTTTCTTTTAATGATAATTATGTGTTTTGATGAACCAAGCAACATAAGTCACCTATGTGAGAGTGAAGTGGGGCCGCTTCCAGGAGACTACTAGGCATAGTTCTCTCAAAATATTGCAGAACCAGGAAGATGTTCACGGTCATATGAACATAATGAGAACTAAAAATCTTTCCATGGGGGTAGTTGTTTGAGGTATATCTTCGTTTACACAAATGACAGAACAATTTAAGGACATTGCATCTACTGGTTAGCCAGTAAAGTAAATATACTTTCACAAAGGAAGGTTCAAAGGGGGATGTCTACCTATCCTATGCAACTATTGATCGTAGATTCTATCACCAATTCGAGTCAATATTTTCATTGAAAACTATCAATTTTAATTCATGTGGGGGATTGTTGGAAAAAATGGTATTTTTAGAAATTTTAAGGCATATTCTCGATTGGTAAAGGTGAAGAGTTGAATCATAAAATTATGGTTTTATATTCTACTCTATGAGACCTTTACAGCGGTATCTCATATGCTCAAAATGGTTGAGTGATGATTGAGAAACTGATGCTCAAAGTAAGTCACTTCTGAATAATGTTGAGGAAAGAAAAGCTTAGATCCTACATTGGTTAGATTCCAAGTGTGGATACATATATGAGAACCCACTTGAAGCTTATTGAATGATTAAGGTTGAAGCCTTGCCTTGCACGTAGGGGGATTGTAAATCCAAATCCATCGGGGTTGGGGTGCATCCGCACGACATGGGCGATGCAAAATGTCCAAACCGATTGGGCTCTATTTGGGCTTGCAGATATTTTAGCCCAGTACGTAATTATTTTTTTCTCAACGGATATTATACAAAGTTTGTTTTAAAAGGACAAATATCTTGATTTGATTTTATTATATTTTTATTCAAATTGATTTAAAGGCTCTTTTAATGTAGATTTGTATCCTTATTCTCGGAATTTCAAAAATCCCTCCATATTTAATGCCTACTAATACGAAAAGAATTTTGCATAATTCTGTACAACACAGAAAAGGACACTACAGTTTTTTTCACTCTCGAAATTCATTTCTTATTCTCCTCCATCTGTACTTTTTTTTGTAAATGCTACAGTCTACTTTTGCTGAATTAGTGGTGCAATTAAACAAGAAATCCTTTGAATTTGAGGTAATGTATGCTTCCATATATGTTTCAAATGCTTCGCATGAGTATTTGCATTGTATAATAAGGGCAGTTGAGTTAATCACGTTAAATTTGGTTATACAATGTTCTAGTAACCTAACTTTGGACTCAGCTCACAAGTTCCTACATTTTATAGTATAGGAATCTATAGAACTTGCTCTAATGACCAAGTTGAACTATAGGAGTTGAAGGAAGCAAAGAATTATTTTACGAAATTCCTCAATCTTTGCCCATTTGTCCCTTTGCTTCGTCTGATTTTCTCTTATGAGTCTATTATTAATTTTGTTTCTAGGTTAAAGCTGCAGATAATAGGATAATTTAAGAACAACTTAACTGGAAGGTAGATATACCGACTCAACCCCTATGGTTTTAAGTAGTAATTGAGCCACACTCATGCCTTGCAAGTAGCATCTCTTTTTGGGATTCCATTTTAACTTCACATTTTTACCAGATTGGTGAATATGAAGGATTGCAAGAAATAGTTGCATTATTACAGCAGCAGCTCTATAATGTGTTAGAATAATAAAATGTCCATTCTAGACCCTCCTATTCCAAACAATTCTCTGAAATGAATGGCCTGTAGATGGACAAAGAAGTTGCGACGCAAAAGAGATTAGGAGCCATTTGCTTATAAAAATGCATGTGCTTTTAAATACTCAGATGTGGTGCTGATATGCTACTTTACTCGAGTTTTGCCACCTTTTTAAGGCTAAGTCTTAGAAACACACATAATTCAGCCATTTGCACTTGTCCCCATGCTGTGCTCCTTTTTGATGATTGAAATATGTCTACATCTTGTTTCTATGTGTCTCAGCAAACATACAAGTTTTTAGCATGCAATCTTTATGTTTTTATTGACAAAAAATAATTCAGCTTCGGATTTGATTAGTATTTAGTTTGGGAGAGTAATGTCCTAAGAATGTTGTGCATTGTATGTAAAGGGGCCATTGTACATTCCAAAGCAGGTTTTTATCTTATTCATCAATTTTTTTGTATCTTTTGGGTTCTCTTGGTATATGGAAAGCTTCACCTAGTGTATATATTTTGTTGGTGTATATTAAAGTATGCAAATTTTAATATTTAAATAACTGTAAGCATATTTGTCAAACAATATTTAAAATGAAATACTTCTATCGAACCATCAGGGCGAATCAAAGCAATTAAATCTTTCGATAAATACAATATTTATAGTTTAATTAAGATTGTACCATGTTACATTTAATTCATTAGACACAATTTACTTTTTTTTATGTTAGCATTATATCCAATCTTAATAATTTAATTTATTATTTTATGTTACTTCGCGTTCGTAATTTTAGTTGATAAGGATAAAAATTACTTTCTATTTAAATTACAAATTGAAATGTGTGAAATAATTTACAAGTGTTATCCTTATATCCACCATAGGTGGTTCTTATATTTTGGGAGCAAGGGATGGCCAGTGATGAGGATTGGTTATACTTTTGGTGGGTGTTAGGCACTGATGATAAATGATGGCTCTTATGCTGCAAAAAAACAAAAAAAAGTGTTTTGAACTAATTATAGAGAGATCGTTAACATTAGTCGAAAGCAAAAAATATGTCACGTCAACAATAGTCCTGTTCATGAGTTGGGCTACCCTAGTCTAATCTTCCATTCACTCAAACGCTAGTCTCAGCTCTATGTCCAAATTGTCGCAACTACTTGAATTGGAAGCTTGACTTGGAGCAGTAGCTAGTTCTCCTATCCCATCAGGTGATTCATTAAATTAGGATTAGGAAAAGAATTAGGTAGAGTTCTCCTAGAGGATGTTCCCAGCCCAAAAAGACCACTGATGGTCTTTTGTTCAGTAGAAAGATCCACAGTCGGAGCCTAAAGGAGAGATTACTAATCTTTTTAATTATAAGGATGATGATATTTGCCTCTCTTGCTCCAATTTTCCTTGATTCTAGACCCTTATCATATTTGATATCATAGTTATTCACTTCTTTTTTCTTTAGGATTGAGCTGGACAAGTGCCTTCCCTTTTCCCCTGATAGGATGAATATTAGAAAAAGCCCACTATTGTCGGGAAGAGGCTGATTGAGAGCAGGTGCAAAAGCCAACAATATTTTCATGGGTTCTTTTACAATGGCTTTCCCTTTACCCTTCCAATCTATTTCTTGTTGCACCATTGCTGCAGCCGGGTTTTTCACATAAAAAACCAAAGGCAAAGGGTTAATATATATGGAGAGTGAGAGATTAAATGAAGATTATGGCTAGTATATATTAAGAGGGAGAGATTAGATAAACCATATATTACACTTTAAACATGGAATATAAGACATTTAAAATACAGTCACAAATTTTAAATACGAAATTTAAAATATTAAAAGATTAACTAAAAGGTGATATGTCATCTACATAGCAATTCATATGTGTGGCACATCAGCAAAGTTAAAAAATAATTAACTTTGCAAATTATTTTTGGGTGATTTGACAACAAATCTAAATTCAAGAATTAAAAAAATAAATATATAAAATGGAATGTTAAAATGATTTTTCGGTACGAAATATGTGATAATTTCATAAGTAAAAACACAAAGAAAATGGAAAATTAAGGTTTGCCTTATAGTTTGACAATTTGGCTTCATTAATAAAAATGATTACACATCTTTTTATTTTATTTTTAGTTTTGTGATTGTATGATGTTTACTTGGTTTTTGGTTATGTAACAACCTGTTATTCAGTGGTATGAGAAACAGTGGTTTCGGGACCACAAACTTGACGAGAAAATTTTATAAAGAGTGTTTAAAATAAATACGTCAATATTAATTTTATATGGAATTTTGAATTGAGGAATTTTAATTATTGAATTAAAAGTTAATATAACTGGTTTGGTTCAAAAGTCAAGTGGCTTTACAAAATGAAGAATCGAGACCTCATTTCTAAAATTTAGGCTTGTAAATATTTTTTAAAAATATTTACGGAGTCTTATTATATGTGAAATGAAGTTTGGTAGGGTAATTTTGATGATTAATTGCTTAATTAAGGTAAAAGGAGTAAATTGTGAAAGAGGTGAAAGTTAATTACTATTGATTAAAAATAGTAAAGGGACCAAAATGGTAAATAAACCATGGTAAAAATTTTGAGTCATTTATTCATTTAGTCCTAATTAGTTTAGGACTAAATTAAAAACAAGTTTGTTTAATCAAAATTTAATATAATAGATGGACCAATTATGAAATTAGACCCTTTTTAAATGGCCTAATAATAGAAATGATATTAAACTCTTTAGATTTTGGTAAATTTAAATTAAATCCTAATAAAATGAGGATTTACTAATGAGTTTAATTTAGTATGAATGAGAATGGTGGTTTCAAGGCAAAAAATTAAATGTGTTAGACCATAACTATTAAGTATTTAATATTTACGAGGTCATTAGTATAATATTAAATTTTGGTTGAGGAATTTTATCATTCGGATAGTTAATTAAATAAATAGGGCTAAATCGTAAAAGGTGCAAAAGTTGAATTATATTAATTAAAGGTATTAAATGGTTTAAGGAAGTTATAAGGACTAATATGGTCAATAAACAATAAGTAATGTTAGTGGGCAAATATGGGTAAGCATTATGAGTTCATTTAGTTAATTATAAAAGACAAATATGTAATTACTTAGGCTAAGTTAATTTAATTAAAAACAAAAGTTAAAGAAAAAGGAGAAATTCATTTTTTATTTCTTTCTACTTCATCTTCTCTAGCTGAAAAACCCTAGGAGGTAATAAGGGAACATTCGACCAAGATTTGAACTTTGGTAGTTGAGTGAAATCTCGCTCGTTTTTAGTAATTTTTATGTTTTTGAGTTTGTATAGCTTAATCTAGCTAGCTCGAGGACTAATTTGTGAATCTATCAAATGTTATGGATTTTACCATTAAATATTTTTGTATATTCTTGGAAGATTATGATGTATTACTAATTTTGGTTGTTAAATAGGACAATTTTGTAAAGTACTTTTTATTGATTTTAATTTTTAAGGACTAAAATGTGAAAATAATAAAAGTACAAGGACTTTATGTTAAATAACAAAAATATGGGTTGTGAAGAGACCCAAGATAATTTGGTTGAACATTTTTTAAAGAAAAATGGTTAATTTGCGTGTTTTGAGCTTAAGGACTAAATTGAATAAAAGTGAAAGTTGAGGGTAATTTTATAAAAATATTTGATAGTAATAGAAAGAACCATGGATTTATCCTTTCTTATTGTTTAAGTTATTCCGATTTGGTCTTCCTTAGCATACATTTTTAGCATTTATTTATTTATTTATAGCATTTTCTAACTTAATGGAACTCAACCTAATTGCCTTTGAATTTATAATTTTTTTAATACTGATGTCACTGTATTAGTCTGTTTAGCATTGTGCCCAGAATTGTCGCTGTAGGAACTTGTTCAGAATTATCGTTGATGAATATGTCCCAAGTTGTCACTGCATAAGCAGGTCCAAAATTACGCCAAGAACTGTCGCAACATCTAACAGTTGTCTAGTTAACACACCAAAAATGCGTGAGTTGTACAGCTGGTGTAACTAACTAGTATGGCCAGAGATTACTAGATTTGGAGGGAAGGACACTTGTACTATTCAGCTGCAGTTAAATACTCATGTCGGATTGATTTTCTTTTTAAATCTATTTTCGAAGCTTGCATTCACGGCAGCTTAACTTTCTCAAAGGTGACCTGACGTGAAGGAGGAGGTAGACCTGCTCCTGACAAGGAGCTCCTAAGTGTGACATAAGAGGAGAGTAAGGGAGCAAGTCGAGTAGCCTACGAATAGTATTCTCCATTTGTTCTTTTATTTCTCTTTCTTAAACATTGGTGATTCGTGTTATTTCAAGTTTGTATGAAAGTACATTTGATATTAAGACTAAATGATATTTTATTCAAGCTTGCCTTTACTGTTGGTGATTCATGTTATTTCAAGTTTTATGAAAGTACATTTGATTTTAAGACTAAATGATATATTATTCAAGCTTTCTTTTACTGTTTAATCTTTGGGTTTGAATGTTTTGACCACGGAAGTGTTATTGCAATCACTGTCACTGGAAGGTGCAGCGACAATTGAAGCTAACAAGCAAGACAACGAAATTTACCTGGGGATTGAAGGAATTTAATCCACTTGTTCTTGAACATGTTGCATTGCCAACACTAGAAGGTATGGTTAGTGTGCATGTTTAAGTCTTAGATATAATAGAGAAGCCAAGTTTGGTAAGACATTCATTGTGCATTAATGCAGTGACAGTCAGCTTGTATTTTAAACCTTGTGAGTCACACTTAGTATTCTATCGACTATTTACGTCAAGAGCCCCATTTCATTATTATTGCATTTCATCTTTAATTTTACATTATTACTTCGACATTTTAGTGCATTTACTTATTTATTGCACCGATAATTATAGACAACAAACATCCATCCTTGTGGGATCGATATCCAACAGACTCACATCTGTCTACTATAATTGCTTCGCCAGTGTATGCTTGCACAATATTTGCTGTGACGTTCATAACACGATCAAGTTTTAGCGCTGTTACCAGGGATGATGTTTGTTTGATGTTTTTTTTTTTGCACTTATTCTTTCTTATTTAACATTTATTTGTTACTAATTTTTTTTTCTTTCTGTTACTGCTTTTACATTTTTCTTTTAGGTGTTTTATAACCTGGAGAAATCTTGAATTTATTGTTGGCTTAGATCTAGAAATCGAACGCACCTTTCGAAGGAGGTGACAAGAACAACGGAATATGACTCTACGAAGAAACGATGCAGCCATAGCACAATTGTCGCCACAAAATACTATTTTACCTTTAATACTGCCACAAAATATTAATAATCCATCGCTGCCGCAAGAAGATTAGAAGAAAAATTGACCTATTCGAGATTTTATTGTTCCTATGTTGGATGATTTGCAGCCAGGTGTTGTTAGGCCAACTATTCAAGCTGGAAATTTTGAATTAAAACCAGTCATGTTCCAGATGCTAAACTCTAATGGGGTAGTATGCTGGACTGCCACATGAAGATGTGAGAGAGCACCTTAAATCCTTTATACTGATTTGTGCTTCCTTTAGTCAACAAGGCGTTCTTGATGACACCTTGAAAATGCAGCTATTCCATTATTCATTGCAAGGATGGGCTCATACCTGGTTCCTTGGGTTACCTGCTGGATCAATTACATCATGGATTGTGCTCACAACTCAATTTGTTTTGCATTTCAACTTGCTAACTATGAATGCTCGTCTTAGAAATGATATTACTGCGTATCATCAGTTGGATGATGAAAATATGCATACTATGTGGGAGCGTTATAAATATCTACTTAGATGCTGTCCCATGCATGGAATTCAATAAGAGACGCAGATTGAAATTTTCTATAACGGGCTGAACGCACAAATAAGAAATCTTGTCGACACATTTGCTAATGGTTCTTTGTTGGACTGTATATACGTTGAAGCTGTCAGAATTCTATAGAGAATTTCTTAGTGTGATTATCAATATCCAATCTCTCGAGCTGCACAAGTGAAAGAAAATCTTGGAGTTATTGAATTGGATGTTATATCTACTCTAAGTGCACAAGTTTCTTCGCTAGCAAACATGAGAATAAATATGAAGGGGACTAATGACATTGCACCCGTTCAAGTTGCTCAACAAATTGATGTCCCTACATTTTTTGTGAAATTTGCGATGACAACCATAGTTATGAAGATTGTCCACAGCACGCGAAGAATGCTTTCTATGTCAATAACATCCATGGAAATTGTTATTGTAATTTCTATAATACATCTGCGAGAAATCAATAGGCTTGGGGAAATCAAAATGCCGCGACATTCAAATATGAAAATTCATCCAATCAAGGCAATTGTAGACAAGGGAATTACAATCATCAGCACCAAAATTACAAACAGAATACTCAGATGCATTCACATCAAGATCAGATGCAGCCACATCAAAATCGTTTACAGCCACAACAACCTTCGATGCCAAATCTGAATGTTCAAGGAAAACATCAACAGCAGTACACACAACCACGATCTGATCCGTTAGCAGCCCTCAAAGACTTAATACGTGAGTGTATAACTCGAATGGAAGCCATTGTACAAGGAAATTCATTCTCCATTCGAGTGTTGGAAGCACAATTAATGTAAATCACTTTGAAGTTAAACAAACGATCACTAGGTGCATTAACGAACAACATAGAAAATCCAAATTCGAAAGGGAAAGAGCATTGCAAAGCAATCAAACTTCGAAGAGGTAGACAAACTGCTGAGCCAGCTACTAGCTCTACTACAGCACCTATAGTCCCTAGTGAAGTGGATCAGGGTGAGAGACTGTGTCTAAAGAAATGGTAGATGAACCAGAGAAAGAGGCTCCACAAATTATCACCCCAATGACTACTGTCAGACTGACAAAATTGTCGACTCAACTAACAATGTCGAAGCAACCTGATATATCCATACGTTTGCCTTTCCCACAAAGATTTAAAGAAAAGGAGCATGATAGATAATATCAGCAGTTTCTAACAACATTAAAGAAACTTGATGTAAATATCTCTCTTGTGGATGCTCTTGTACAGATTCCCAATTATGGGAAAATTTATGAAGGAGCTATTGTCAAAAAAGAATAAGCTGAATGATATTGAGACAATTGCACCTACAGAAGGATGTAGTGCAGTCTTGACAAATAAGTTGCCACCCAAGATGAAAGACCTAGGAAGTTTTATGATCCCATGTTCAATTGGCAACCCCTACTTGGGTAAAGCTTTATGTGATTTAGGAGCGAGTATCAACCTAATGCCACTATCTACTTTTAGAAAATTAGGGATTAGTCATATGAAGCCCACTTCAGTGACATTGCATTTAGCGGATAGATTGTTGGCACAACCTCAAGGAAAAATCAAGGACATATTACCTCACATGGATAAGTTTGTGTTCCTGACGGATTTCATTATACTTGACTGTTAAGAAGACAAAGAGGTACCCATAATCTTGGGACACCCATTCCTAGCTATTGGACGCACTCTCATCGATGTGTACAAGGGTGAATTAACCATGAGACATAATGATGAACATGTCACCTTTATTGTTTTTGAAGCTATTCCCTGCAAGGGAAAATAAGAATGTCACACTGTTGATATGTTGGATGCATGAATTGAAGAGGAATTCAATGAGTGAAGCACGGTATTTTTAAAAGAATTTGTGGTGACATCGGATAAAGAATTTCTATCTGATTGTGACAGCAAGGTTGAAGCAAACAATATTGAGCTTAGGTGTGGATGGCAGATGGAATCTCTTGACCTAACCAATAGAACAACTTTAGGCTTTATGCCATCCATTGAATAAGCTCCTACTTTATAGTTGAAGCCATTGCCTAATCATCTGAAGTATGTTTTTCTTGGTAACAATAACACTCTGTAAGTGATTGTCTCTGCAACACTAGGCACAATTCAGGAGGAAAAATTGATCTATATCTTGAAATAATATAAACGTGAGATTACCTGGAGTATGGCCGACATTAGAGGCATTAGTCCCCTTTTTTGCATGCACAAAATTAGGTTGGAAGATGAAGGAGGGCAATCGATTGAACAGTAAAGGAGATTGAATGAGAAAATGAAGGAGGTGGTTAAAAAGGAGATTATCAAGTGGCTGGACGTGGACATTAGTTACCCAATTTTTTATAGCAATTTGGTAAGTCCAGTTCAATGTGTCCCTAAGAAAAGTGGTATCACTGTGGTGAGCAATGACAAAGGTGAGCTAATCCCTACACGCATCCCTAAAGGTTGGCTAGTATGCATGGATTATCGTAAATTGAATGCAGCCATAAGGAAGGATCATTTTCCACTTCCCTTTAGTGATCAGATGTTGGATAGGCTTGATGGAAAAGCCTACTATTGCTTCCTCGACGGCTATTCTAGCTATAATCAGATCACTATTTTGATAGAGGATCAAGTAGAAACAACGTTGACTTGCCCTTTTGGAACTTTTTCTTTTCACCGAATGTCGCTTGGTCTTTGCAATGCATCTGCCACATTTCAAAGGTGCATGATGTTAATATTTTCAAATATGATTAAGGTCTCTTTGGAGGTATTTATGGATGATTTTTCAATTTATGAAAATAATTTTGATCAATTCGCTGCCAACCTGGCTAAAGTTTTAAAGCGATGTGAAGACACAAATCTTGTGCTGAATTGGGAGAAACTTCATGGCAACTGAAGGCATTGTCTTAGGTCATCGCATTTCTAGTTAGGGCATTGAAGTGGATAAAGCTAAGGTGGAAATTATTGAAAAACTGCATCCTCCAACAAATGTGAAGGGCATCCAGAGTTTTCTTGACACGTAGGTTTTTATCGTCGATTTATTTGAGATTTCTCCAAAATTGCGAAACCCATCTACTCATTGTTGGAGTAAAATAAAATATTCCTTTTTTATGATACATGTTTGGATGCATTTCTACAAATAAAGAAGCAGCTCATGAAGGAACCCATTATCGTTGCACCATATTGGTCGCAACCGTTTGAATTGATGTGTGATGCAAGTGACTTTGCGGTGGGTGCAATCCTTGGACAACGAAAGGAAAAAATATTTCACGCTATATATTACGCTAGCAAAAGTCTTACAGAGGCGCAAATCAATTACACAACCACAAAGAAAGAATTGTATAGTCTTTGCTTTCGACAAATTTCACTCATATCTTGTCGGTGCAAAGGTTACTGTATTTATTAACCATTCAGTGTTGACATATCTTTTTGGAAAGAATGATGCTAAACCACGGTTGATACGGTGGATCTTATTATTGCAAGAGTTTGATATAGAGATCAAAGATTGAAAGGGGTTGGAGAACCAAGTGGTAGATCACCTGTCTAGTCTGGAAGTTGGTAGTGAAAATGGAAATACATTTCAAATTTTCTATGCATTTCTTGGTAAGAAGTTGTTTGTTGGCGATGCAACCCCATGGTACGCGGATGTGGTTAATTACCTGGTATGTGAGAAATTATCCTTGGGTGTCACAGGCCACAAGAAAGAAAGATTTCTTCGAGATATAGAGAAATATTACTGGAACAAGCCATACTTATTCAAAGTATGCAATGTCAATATCATTAAGCATTGTGTTCCGAAGGAAGAGATGCTCTCAATCCTGAAGCATTGTCACGATGCACCTTATGGAGGTCATTTTGGTGGCATGAGAACTGTTGCAAAGGTTCTCCAATCAGGATTATATTGCCTTCATTATTTAAGGATGCCCACAACTTTGTGCATCAATGTGATCGATGTCAGTGCACTGGTTTGATATCTCGACATAATGAGCTGTTAGAACAACCAATCATGGAAGTTGAACTCTTCAAAGTTTGGGGTATGGACTTCATGGAACCATTTCCAAGTTCATTTGGAAATGTCTAGATTCTAGTTTATGATGCAAGGATAGTGGTGAAGTTTTTCCACAACCATTTACACCTAAAGCATTGATCAGCAACCAAGGCACTCACTTCCATTACAACCAGGTAGCAGTTGCACTGAAACGGTATGGAGTTAATCATAGAATGACAACCACTTTCCATCTACAAGAACAAGCTGAAGTATCCAATCGACAAATCAAGAATATTCTCGAGAAGGTTGTTATCCCATCAAGAAAAGATTGGTCTTTTAGACTTGATGGGGTATTGTGCGCATTAAGGACAGCGTTCAAAACCCCACATGGGATGTCGCTGTATCAGCTTGTCCTTGGAAAAGCATTTCACTTGCCTGTTGAATTGGAACATAAAGCAATATAGGCGATTAAGCAAGTGAACATGGATTATAAGGCTGTTGGGAATTAAGAGGCTGTTAGACATCACTAAACTTGAGGAAATTAGGCTAAATGCCTTTAAAAATGTGGTAATCTACAAGGAAAAGACCAAGCGATGACACGAAAAAATCATTTTGCAATGATAATTTACTACAAGTCAATAGGTGCTATTATTCAATTCTCGACTGAGATTGCACCTAGGAAAATTGCGCTCACGTTGGTCTGGACCATTTGAAGTTGTCAAAACATTTCCTCATGGTGCAGTCACAATTAAAGATATACATGATGGACACCAATTTAAAGTGAATGGACAACGACCGATGCATCTCCTTGTCAACACATCTCGTCTGACTATTGATTTATCAATAAATGTAAGTGGAACAAGAGGAAGGAAAATAAGCCGAGGAAAATTCAGTTGAAGAATTTGTCCTTGCTCCTGCAGTTGTGGGTGTAACAAATGAAGATTTGGCACAAATTGGAGCGAGTCAGATGAAGGCTTTGACTGTAATTAATGAGGATCACAATCTTTAGCTATTGTGGTCTACACTAGATCACTCGAAGTGATCCATCCAATAGAAGTCACTACGAGGCACAGCTAGATATTATGGAGCAATTCGAGGATCCGGCAAAGCCAAAAGAAAGAAAAAGGAAGAGCGCCAAGGATAAGAAGCACCGAAAGGAAGAGAGGAAACGTAAGAAAAAAAAGTACCATGCAGCCACATCAATGGCTGCAGACAATTGAAGCATGCAAGGTTTGAATTTTTTTCATTTGATGCTTATTTCAGTTCTTAGTTTAATGAAGCATGCAAGGTTATTACAAATGTGTTTGAATTTTTTTCATTTGATGCTTATTTCTTGAATCATGTAAACTGTCAATGAATGAGTTGGATGAATTTAATTGAATGTTGTATCTTTAATTCTTTGATGAATGATTTAGATTGCATTATTAATGGATG
The DNA here is from genome assembly GCA_039519145.1 of Kokia cookei. NCBI lineage: Eukaryota > Viridiplantae > Streptophyta > Magnoliopsida > Malvales > Malvaceae > Kokia > Kokia cookei. The sequence goes on along the minus strand of CM076903.1, from coordinate 19,620,392 downwards.
AATAGTATCATTCTTTGAATCTTTATTGAATCTACCATTTACAGCTACTTGTATATATATTTATAGTTATAAATAAAAGACACTCTAATGTGGGTATATTGTGAACTGTTCAAGGGGAAACACTCCAATGCAAGTGTTAGAAAAAGTAATCTAACCAAAGGCTATCGTTGTAAGAATGTGTGTGCAATTACATATTCCTTGGGGGTTTGTTGCACCCCTTCGTTACTTCTCAGGAATAAGAGTATAGTAATACAATGACATCCCTTAGTCACACATATAAAAAAAAGAGAAAAGGAAAGAAAAGAAAAAGATAGATGTATAATTGTACAATAAATGTTGTTTTGGTAGAAAGAATTTAGGATTTAAAGCATGATGCTACCATTGATGAAGTTGCAATTTTAATTATTCATGTTTATGAATTGTTGGCACAATTTTTTGTCATTTGAATGTGATTCATTCACTGAGATTTTAGATGATTCAAGTTGCTAGAATGATTATTGCGTTGATAATTTTTGGTATAACCTTGCTAGTTACTGTTTTACTTGAGAACAAGTTAAAACTCAAGTTTGGAGGTGTGATAGTACTAGAAAGAACCATAGATTTATCCTTACTTATTGTTTAAGTTGTTCCCATTTGGTCATCCTTTGCATACATTTTTAACATTTTTTATTTAGTTATTCTATTTTCTAACTTAATGGAACTTAGCCTACTTGCCTTTGAATTTATAATATTTTTAATACTGATGTTGCTGCATTAGTCTGTTTAGCATTGCGCCCAGAATTGTCGTTGCAAGAACTTGTTTAGAATTATCACTGCAAGAATATGTCCAGAGTTATCGTTGCATAAGTAGGTCCAGACTTACGCCCGAAACTATCACAGTATCTGACAATTATCTTGTTAACACACCACAAATGTGTGAGTTGTATAGCTGGTGTAACTAACTAGTATGGACAGAGATTGCTAGATTTGAAGGGAAGGACATCTATAATATTTAGCTGTAGTTAAATACTCATGAGAAGGAAAAGGAAAGGGTCTTCTTTAGGATTGATTTTCTTCTTGAATCCATTTTCGAAGATTGCATTCATGGCAGCTTAAATTTCTCAAGGGCGACCTGACGCGGAGGAGGAGGGAGATCTGCTCCTGACGAGGAGCTCCTAAGTGCGACACAAGAGGAGAGTAAAGGAGCAAGTCGAGTAGCCTAGAAATAGTATTCTTTATCTGTTCTTTTATTTCTCTTTCTTAAACGCTGGTAATTCATGTTATTTCAAGTTTGTATGGAAGTATATTTGATATTTAGACTAAATGATATCTTATTCAAAATTCCCTTTATTGTTTAATATTTGGGTTTGAATGTTTTGACTAGGGAATTCTTATTGCAATCACTGTCACTGGAAGGTGCATCGACAATTTAAGCTAACAAGCAAGACAACGGAAGTTGCTTGGGGATTGAAGGAATTTAATCCACTTGTTCTTGAATATGTTGCATTGCCAACACTAGAACGTGTGGTTATTGTGCATGTTTAAGTCTTAAATCTAATAGAGAAGCCAAGTTTGGTAAGACATGCATTGTGCATTAATGTAGCGACAATCACCTTGTAATTTAAACCTTGTGAGTCACACTTAGTATTCTGCCGACTATTTACGTTAGGAACCCCATTTCATTATTATTACATTTCATCATTAATTTTACATTATTGCTTCAACAATCAATCTCACAATTTTATTACATTTACTTATTCATTGCACCGACAATTATAGACAATAAACATCAATCCTCGTGGGATCGATATCGGACAGACTCACATCTGTCTACTATACTTGCATCGACTATGTACGCTTGCAAAATATTTGTTGTGATGTTCATAGCGCGATCAATATCAAAAAGACTTATTTGCATAAAATTATTAAAAATTCATGTTGATTTAAATAATTGAATGAAATTATTGTGGTAGATCAAGATCGTGTCTCGATTAGAGTTCACTTTAACTGTAATTTCATCCGGTAAGTTCGTAATGTTAAATTCTTATTAATAACTAATTATAACTGCCTTTCTAATGATTGTTGGAAGTGAGAAATGACAATTGAAAACGTGAAAGATAAAAACGACGAGATGAGAAATTCCTGTCCTTGTGCCAAAGATAGAAAATGGTCTGATGGCTGAGATCCTGCTTTTGTTGTAGATTCTCTACAGCATTGTGAGTCATCGTAAGGTGAATAGAATCCAAGAATGGATTACAGGCCTTACGATGTTTGAGATTTATGCTTGTTTGCATATTCTCATCAACTTAGTATGAGCAGCATTGTAGGGAACAAATATACCATATTGATGACTGAGGTACCGCATGTGATGTGAGTCCTTATCAGCTTAGTGTGAGTAGCATCGTATACTGGTAACAGGCATGGTCAACAAGGAGTAAGTGTGACCTTTGGGTCAATAAGGAGTAAGCATGACCTTTAGGTCAAAGGGAGTCAATCGTATATCAATCATTGAAGTACAGTTCTAATTTAGCTCAACTAATTTATGGATTTGTTCAACACATGTTATTCGGTAAATTGATAAACCATGTGAACTTATTAAGCTATGAAAGTTATCAGTGAATTTGTTGTTGTTTTGTAGATTCTATTTTGCTACTTGAAGATCGGATCATCTCAAGAAGTCACACTATTAAGGAGCTCGTTTGGTAGTTATTCATCACTCAGTTATATATGTAGTAGGATGGTGTTATCCTTTATATTACTTGTTTGGGATTGTTGGATTCCTTGATTCTTGTTCAATGTGAAATATAGACTTAAAGTAATGTGATGTAATAACTTGGAAACTACGAGCAATGTGTTAGTCTAATGTGTTTTCTTAAAGATATGAAATGTTAATAAACTAGAATTTTGGCATGATTAATTGAATTTTGCATACTTGTTTCAGTAGAACCCTTGCATGTATCGGTAGAAGTGCAGGGCAGGCGAGAGGTTATTCACTGACCTGAGTTGTATCGATAGTTCTGCTCATAGGAGTATCGATAGTTTATGTACGTGTATCGGTAGAAGCTGCTGGGTAAGACATCTTAGCTCTTTGGAGTTTTTAGTACCGGTTGAATCATGATTTGTTTCGGTAGAAACTTCACTAGTTGCGGTAGAACTGTCATAGGTATCAGTAAAAGTCTGCACTATTTCCTAAATTATTTACTGACTTGACAACTATTGATATTTGTCCAATAGGTATCGGTAAAAGTCTTCAAAATCATGGAAATGACATTTTTGCCCTTGCTTGAATTGTGTTGATATTCATTTAATAATTCATGTCGTGCATGATGTATTATTTTATTGGATAAGATTAATAGAATTAAATTGAAGGATAAATTACGATAGATGATTGGAAGACCTCGGGATCCTAACCGGCGACAGTGTCGGGTTTGGGTACCATACAGTGATAGTAAGAATGATTGATGTAGCTTGGATGATATTGTGGTATTATGGTTGATATGGAATATGGTTGTCATGTTATATGATATGAATATCGATTCTTTCTTGCAATGTGATGATGAGTATGTTGCGTTAAAATTTGGTTAGTTAGCGATGAAAGTTGTGTGTTTGAGTCACAGGGCCATGTGATCCCTGATGGAAAATTTTCGTACATGATCCTAAGTTCTTGTATGATTAAATTTGATATCCTAATTGGTTGAAATGTTTGTAAATGAATGTGTAAGATTAAATAGAGTTAGTATTCTGAGTTGCAAGTTTGTAATTGTACAGGTTGTGACTAATTTGTGTGTATGGAAAAAAAAACTCGTAAAGTTTTGTAAACCCTTGAGACCCTAGTCCAGTGATGGTTACGGTTTCTGGGTGTTATAGGTTAAGACCCTTCTTAAACTTTATTTGTTATTATTCTTTAACCAACTAGGTATTTTTAATCTTTCGAATATGAAAAATAAAAGGTAAAAAATGTGATTTGAAATGCGAGAAGAAGAAATCAAGCAACCCAGGGATAAAACAAAGGAAAATACTTTAACACCCAAAATTATAACTTTTCAATAAAAATATTTAATCTTAAATTCTTTTAAAAAAGTGTAAACTACAAAGATAGTCACATAACTACAAAGATAGGTATTTTCATGGGTTCTTTCACCACGCATTGGGTATTTTTGTGAGCAGGTCTAGGGTGAAAACCTTTTTGGGGAATCTCAACTCAATATTTGTTTCACTGGATGAAACAACAATCGCTTTCCTTTGACCTTTCGGTCTGCTTCTCTTTGCACCATTGCTGCAGCTGGCTTTTGTCTGATCAAAAACCAAATTTAAATAATTTTTTTTAAAATTCCATTAAAAAAGAAGGAAAAATTGAACACCCTCATTTTTTGACAAAGAGAACTCATCTAATTTGATTTTAACGAAAAGAGGAGATAGATTTTCAAGAATATATTGAAGATGGCAAGACTTCTTTCACTCATTTCATTTGATAATGATACTAAACCACAAAAAACAATAACACAACAAGATTTAAAACGCTACACTTTTATAAAAATATATGACTTCAACACTAGAAATTGACCACGAAAAGATATTGATTTGCAGATTTTTTAGCTAAAATACGAAAAGGTTTGGGTTTTATGGCTAGAAAGACACCATTGACTTGAGATATTAAAAAAAGGCAAGCAAACCCAAAATACATCCATTGAAACCGGCAAAAAAGTATCATATAGGTTTATGTATTCTGATCTTCGCTTCACTCAAAACCTAGTCTGAATTCTATGTCCAAATTGTTTCAACAACATGAACTTGAAGATTGATTGGGAGCAGCAACAAGTTCTCCTTGTTCCATTAGATGATTCTTTAAATTAGGATTTGGAACAAAATTAGGTGGGATTCTCACTGAGGATGTTCCTAGTCTAAGAATACCAATTATGGTCTTCTATTCACCAAGAATACCACTTATGGTATTCTTTTCACCAAAAATATTCATGGACAAAACCTGAAAGAGAGACTTCTGATCTTTGAAATTATAAGGATGAATATTTTAAGGTTCCCATTCTCCAATCTGCCTCAATCTTGGACCCTTATCATGTTTGATATCGTAGTTGTTCACTTCTTCTTTTACTTCTTCTCTAAGATTGAGCTGGATAGGCACCTTCCTTTTTATCTTCAAAGGATGAAAACAAGGGTTGTCACTGCTAGCATAAAGGTTCTTGCCAACTTTTACCTTCACCTTTTGAGTAATCGATGACGGAGGCATGAGGAAAAGCTTGTTGTCTTGTGGAAAAGGCTGATTTAGAGCGGGTACAAAAGCTGAGGATATTTTCATGGGTTCTTTCACAATGACTATTCCTTTTCCCTTTTGGACTACTTCTCATTGCACCATTGCTACAACTGGTTTTTTTTGATAAAAAACAAAGGCAAAGGGTTAATATTTATAGAGAGTGAAAGAGTGAGAGACTAGATGAAGGCTATGATTAATATATATGGAGAGTGAGAGAGCGAGAGATTAGATGAAGACTGGAAAAACAATATAGAATGGAGACTTTTGCATCTAACTAACAAATGAATTATGGTATTACATATCAGGGAATGTAATATATACTACACTTTAAGCAGGGAATGTAAGACATTATTAAAAGATAATGCAGTTCTAAAAGTTTGACATCTATCCAATAGAGTCTCAACCTCAAGTTTATCTCCTCTTCCTTTTGAATGACATCTTTAATACTTTGGGTTCAATATCCAATAGAGTCTCAACCTCAAGTTTTTCTGCAACTATGGTACTTTGCGCTCGTCTTTAGCTATCATGGTTTTTTCCCAATTAAACCTTTCAAAGTGTACGATAGATAAAATATTGACTAAAGATAATACCAAAATTGTTTGAATGAAAAATAATAACTTTATCAATGCTATTGGAAATATAAATTAAGATTATGATAACTAAAAAATGTGATATATAGGAGCTTAATAAAAAAGTGAAACATGTTACGAGTCGCATGTAGTCGAGAAAGGAGATAGACATTGAACACGTGAGGTTTGTCATGACATCTCTTTTAACCTTCGTTAGACCCTTTTTGTCTTTTTATCATATATAACTACTTATTTCCTTTTTGAGGCCTTTGGGGGTCTATCGACATGAAACTAGACTTATGTTTGACCACGCAATGGGAATTATGGTTAGTAGGTCTAGGGTGAAAACCTCTTTTTGGGGAATTTCAAGTTAGGATTTGTCATCTAATGGAACTACAATAGCTTTCCCTTTGCTCTTTCGGTTTACTTCTCGTTGCACCATTACTACAGCTGGCTTTTGTATGATAAAAAAACCAAAGCCAAATAATTAATATATATGGAGAATGAGACATTGAGAGAGTGAGAGATTAGATGAAGAGTATGATTAATATATATGGAGAGTGAGAGAGTAGATGAAAACTATGACTGATATATATGGAGATTTAAAGAGTGAAAGATTAGATGAAGACTAGACAAACAATATATAATGAAGTCTAGTGCTGTTGACTACTAAATGAATTGTTTTAAAATTTCATTAAAAAAAAAAAAATTGAATACCTTCATTTTTAGACAAAGAGAACTCATTTAATCTAATTTTAAAGAAAAGAGGAGACAGATCATCAACAATATATATTGAAGATGAACAAAAATTCTTTGACTCATTTCATTTGATAATGATAGACTAAACAACAGAAAAATAGTAAAAAAAAATTATATTACTTTAGCACTAGAAATTGACCTTCTACATTTACTGATTTTCTTATTATGTACTTAAAAGAATTAAAGGGTTTGTGTTTTGAGGCAAGGAAGACACCATTGACCTGACGTAATTAAAAAAAGGCAAGAAAACAAGAATACATCGATTGAAACTAAAAAAAAAAAAAAAAGCAGATTTATGTATTCTATTCTTCCCTTCACTCAAATGCTAGTCTACACTTTAAGTCCAAATAGTCACAACTGTTTGAATTGAAATCTTGAGTGGAAGCAGCAGCAAGTTCTCCTTGTTTCATCAGATGATTTTCGAAATTAGGATTAGGAGTAGAAATAGGTGGGGTTCTCCTACAGGATGTTCCTAGCCCAAGAAAACCACTTATGGTATTTTGTTCACCGAGAAGATCCGCTGCCAAAGTTTAAAGGAGAGACTTTTGATCTTTTTAATTATAAGGATGGTGGTTTTAAGGTTCCCTTGCTCTAATCTACCTTTGTCCTGAACCTTATCACGTCTGATATCGTAACTGTTCACTTCTTCTTTTCCTTCTTCTTTGGGACTGAGTGGGACAAGAGCCTTCCTTTTTCTCTCGAAAGGATGAAATCATGTATTAGAATTGCCAGCATAAGGGTTCTTGCCAACTTTCACCCTCAACTTTTGAGGAGCGGACGATGGAGGCATGAGGACAAGTTTGTCGTCATAGGGAAGTGGTTGATTGAGAGCACGTGGAAAAGCCGATGGTATTTTCATCGGTTTGTTCACCACACGATGGGCATTTTGGTGAGCAGGTATAGGGTGAAAACCTCTTTGTAGAATCTCAACCTAGGGTTTGTGTCATCGGATGAAACTACAATAGCTTTCCCTTTACGCTTCCAATCTGCTTCTTGTTGCATCATTGTTGCAACTGGCTTTTGTCTAATCAAAAACCAAATCCAAATAATTAATATATAGGGAGAGTGAGAGAGTGTGAGATTAGATGAAGACTATGATTAATATATATGGAGAGTGAGAGAGTGAGAGATTAGATGATGACTAGAAAAAAATATATAATGGAGACTTATGCACCTAACTAAAAAATGAATTGTGGTATTAAATATCAAGTGTTAACAAAACCAAAAAGGAGGGTTCGTAAGATATACTACACTCTAAACGGGGAATGTAAAACATTATTAAAAATAGTCACAAATTTTAAATATAAATAGTAAAACAAGTAAAAAATTATATAAACATAATTTGATCACTTTTAAAAGAAATTGTGGTTTATGTCTTAACATGAATGGAGCGGTGGTTAAAGCTCCTCTGAAGGCACTTGTTTGACAAATTTGTCTTTTTAACTCCATACATTTTTTAAGTATCTCATTAATTACTTTCATTAGTCCACAGAATGGAAGTTCAATGAAACTAAAATTTAGGTAATTATAAATATTCAATATTTAAAAAGATTAATGTTAATGCTACTTGTTTTTTTTTTCCCCTCGATCATATGTTATTTGCAAAGAATTTTACGTTGAAATTAAATTTTTTTAAGGGTTTTTATGCTGAAATTTGTTATTGATAGAAATTTGATTAATGAATATTTTTAATTTTTCTATAAAATCTTCATGCATTTCCCAATTCATAATAATTTGAATTGTTCATAACGCCTTTCAAAGCACCAGAAAGAGGAGAAAAAATATGTAAAAACCATAAATTGTTTTTCCCAAATGGTAATTGGGAATTACATGCTTTTTTTTTTTAATTTCTTTGATTTTAAAAGAGAGCAGACACACACTAAAAAACTAAATATTTGTCAATACATCAATCAAATAGGCACATTCATTCTCGACCCAAAACTGAATTCCAATGATTGAGTTTTGTAAGAGAATGAGCTATATTTAAAGAAGTTGTTTTCAAATCTCATTAAAAAAGAGAAAAACCCTAGTCTTTTATAAAATTATATGAGTTTAGAACTAGAAAATGACCTTTTATACATATTGATTTGTTGATCCTGTAGCTAAAAAACAAAAGGGTTTGAGTATTAAGGCTAGGAAGACACCATTGACCTGATGTAATAATGTGAAGGAAAGCAAACCTAAAATGCATCCATTGAAACTGACAAAAAAACTTCAGGCAGATTTATATATTCTAATCTTCCCTTCACTCAAACCCTAGTCTCAACTCTTTGTCCAAATTGTCGCAACTTCTTGAACTTGAATCTTGATTGGGAATAGCAGCAAGTTCTCCTTATTCCATCATATGATTCCTCAAATTAGGATTCGTAGCAAGATTAGGTAGGGTTCTCCTAAAGTATATTCCCAGCCAAAGAAAACCACTTATGGTCTTTTGTTCACCAAGAAATACTGGGTCAGAGCCTGAAGAAGAGACTTTTTATCTTTGTAACTATAAGGAATTGATTTTGAGGCTCCCTTACTCCAATATGCATCGGTCTTGGACCCTTATCATGTTAGATATCGTAGTTGTCCCCATCTTCTTCTTCTATGGGACTAAGCTGGAAAGACTCCTTCCCTTTTCTCCTGGAAGAATGAAAATGAGGATTGACACTGCCAGCATAAGGGTTTTTACCAACTTTTTCCTTCAGCTTTTGAGGAGATGGTGGCATTAGGAAAATATTGTCACCATGGGAAAGAGTTCGGTTGAGAGAGGCTACAAAAGTTGACGATATTTCCATGGGTTCTTTCACAATGGCTTTCCCTTTGCCTTTTTGGTCTGCTTCTCCTTGCACCATTCTAGCAACTAAAATTTTCTAATAAAAAACCAAAGGCAACGGGTTAATATATATGAAGAGTGAGAGGGAGGGAGGGAAATTAGCTGAAGACTACGACGATTAATATATATGGGGACCAATTGTATAATTTAACCTAATTTTTTTTGAAAAGATGATTTAACATGGAATGTCAACCTACCATTACTAAAAATATTACAACATGTTAATGTAAGTGACTAAAACGTAACATTTAAAACATACGTGACTAAAATATAACCTAAGAGAAATAAAAGTGACTATTTTGGTAGTTTACTCGATTATTTTTAGATCGAAATCTAGCATAATTTGATACTTTATTCCTCGTAAAATAGAACATAAAAAGTTAGATAAATATGATAATTATATAAGGCCATAACACAATTAATTGTAGTTTTAGTGACCATATTAAAATCCAACTAAGAAGACATTAATTGATTAGAATTTAACCCTATATAGCATTTTAATACTAGAAAGCAAATATGGAAGGAAAAGACTAGAAAACAAATTTATTTACTTGTAAAAATGGAAGCATTCCCCCCACCCCTCGTTTCGATTCTCTAATTAATTCACAAATTTTTAATATTTCAAATATAAATCTTATAAAAAAATAAGAAATTTATATTAATCATTACATACTGTTAGAATTGGGTGACTAGAATTCTTGTTAAAATAAAATACAGTGGTAAAATAAAATAAAAGTAAAGTCCAAATAAACTAGATGTCTTTTATTTTATTTTAATTAGAATAGGTCATCTATTTTATTTTAATTAGAATAAGGTATTTCAAACTTACTACGTTGCTTTTATTAGTTGTTGATAGGAATAAGGTTTTTTAACTTATAAATAGGCGTAGTTATCTCCTCTTGTAATTATTCGATTTTCGACATTAGTGAATCTTCTTCTCCTCTGCCCGTGGTTTTTTCTCGAAAGGGTTTCCACGTTTTTTCTCTGTTTTTTGCGATATTTCTTCATTGTCGACATGTAATTTTATCAAATTGGTATCAGAGCTTTTCGGGTTACTAGTCTCGATTACAATAATAGCGACATTGAAGTATGATATTCCGTTGTTGGATCGCAACACCAGATTTGTGTTGTGATAGGTAAAGATGCAAGTAGTTCTTGCGCAGATGGATTTGGAGAATCAAAAGGGAAAACAACCAGAATAATCCGGTGAAGCTGATGTAGTAGAAGACTTCAGTGATGGTGAACTCCTAGTTGCTTCTGTTGACAATTCTATTGTGAGCAAGAAGTGGATCCTCGATTCTGGTTGCACCTTCCATATGAGTCCCAATCGGGATTGGTTTACAACATATGAAGTTGTGTTTGAATGTGTTATTTTGATGGGAAATAATACTTCATGTAAAATCACAGGTGTTGACACAATCAAAATAAAGATGTTTGATGGGGTCGTTAGAACTCTTAGTGGCATGCGACATGTACTAGAATTCAAAAGGAATGTGATTTCGTTGAGTACTCTTGATTCAAAAGGACACAGGTACACAGCTAAAAGTGGGGTTCTAAAGATTTGCAAGGGTTCCCTCATTGTTATGAAAGGGCAGAGAAAGACTGCCAAATTATATGTTTTACAAGGTTCAACTATTACTAGTGATGCTGCAGTCGCTTCCTCTTCCTTGTTCGATGATGCTATTACTAGACTTTGGCATATGCGTCTTGGGCATATGAGTGAAAACTACATGGCAAAATTGAGTAAAAGAGGACTTCTTGATGGGCAAGGCATTAGCAAACTGAAGTTCTGTGGGCATTAGCAAACTGAAGTTCTGTGAGCATTGTGTTTTTTGAAAGCAAAAGAGAGTTTGATTCACCAGAGGAATCCATAACACGAAGGGAACATTGGATTATATGCATTCTAATCTTTGGGGACCATCTAGAGTGCCTTCGAGAGGTAGAGCTAATTATATGCTAACTCTTATTGTTGGTTTTTCCAGAAAAGTTTGGACATTCTTTCTGAAGCAGAAAAACAATGTGTTTTCCGCATTCAAGTCTTGGAAAACTATGGTTGAAAAACAGACAGGAAAATAGATAAAACACCTTCGCACAGATAATGGCTAGGAATTCTGTTCTGATGAGTTTAATTATTTGTGCAAATCAGAAGGAATCATGAGACATTTGACAGTTTGTCATACTCCACAGCAAAACAGCATTGCAGAACGAACGAACAGAACGATCATGGAGAAGGTTCGATGTATGATGTCAAATGCTAATTTACCGAAGTCATGTTGGGCTGAAGCAGCCTCTACTGCATATTTTTTGATCAACCAATCTCCATCCATTGCCATTGAGAAAAAGACTTCACAAGAGATATGGTTTGGTAAGCCTGCTGACTATTCTGAAATAAAGATTTTTGGGTGTCCCGCATATGCTAATGCTGATAATGAAAAATTTGAACCAAGATCCATTAAATGTGTTTTTCTTGGTTTTAAGGTTGGTGTAAAAGAATATAAGTTATGGTCTCCTGAAAATAGAAAATTTGTGATTAGTAGAGATGTTGTTTTTGATGAAATTGCTATGTTACCTAACTTATCTCTTAAAGACTCTTCCAGTAAAGAACAACAAAAACAGGTGAAGTTTTAGATTGATCTAGTATCTACAACAGAGTCAACTTCTCAAGTTAGTATAGAAGTTCATAATAGAGCCACTTCTTCACCACAATATTCTATTTCCAAGAATAGATCTAGAAGAGAAATTAAACCTCCAAAGAGGTATGTCGAGGTTGATCTAGTGGCTTATGCATTAAAAGTGGCTGAAGATATTGGTACAATATTTTGTGACAGTCAAAGTGTCATTTTTCTTACAAAAGATCAAATGTTTCATGAGAGAACAAAGCACATTGATGGTCGGTATCATTTTGTGCGTGATATTATTGTTCGTGGAGATGTTGTTGTGAGCAAAGTTAGTACTCATGAAAATCCTGCAGATATGATGACTATGTCACTTCCCATAACCAAGTTTGAGTATTGTTTGGACTTGGTTGGTGTTCATTGTTGAAGAATACCCCTCAAGGGATTTTGTGGAAGAGGTGGAGAACTTGTTCATTGAAAGTTCTTGTTCGTAGAGAATTCTTGTCAAGGTGGAGATTGTTAGAATTGGATGACTAGAATTCTTGTTAAAATAAAATACAGTGGTAAAATAAAATAATAGTAAAGTCTAAATAAACTAGACTTCTTTTATTTTATTTTAATCAGAATAGGTCATCTATTTTATTTTAATTAGAATAAGGTGTTTCAACCTTACTACGTTACTTCTATTAGTTGTTGATTGGAATAAGGTTTTTCAACCTATAAATAGGCGTAGTCATCTCCTCTTGTAATTATTCTATTTTCAACATTAGTGAATCTTCTTCTCCTCTGCCCGTGGTTTTTTCCCGAAAGGGTTTCCACGTAAAATCTATGTGTTTTTTTCCTGTTTTCTTTGCGGTATTTCTTCATTGTCTACATTTAATTTTATCACATACATTACCATGAGTTTATCAACTAACAAGTGCTCTTTTTTATACTCTTGAAGTATTTTTTTTATTTTCGTTGTAACAATTTATAATTTCGGTAGTAATTTGTTTATCGACATACAAGTGTTTTGTTATATGATTTTGAATTTTTATGTATTTATGAATGTTCATATTCCTTATCGCATACTTTGCAAAGAGTTTTTCAACATACACGTGCTCTATTTTATATTCTTGAATAAACTTTTTTCTTCAATATCAATGCAAAGATTTATAGTTTCAATTGTAGCAGTTTATTGACTTACATGTGTTCTATTTTATCAACTTACATGTCCTCTAATTTATATTTGTAACTTACATGTGTTTTATCATATACTTTTTAGTTTTATGATTTAGTTCTATATAATTGTCTCAACACAAACATTCTATGATTTATTTCCTTATGTAATTTTGAATTAATATGAGTTTTAATAAATAATACAACTAATTTGTATATTCGACAAGTTAGTATAGTGTTTGCTATCTTTTTTTCTTTGATATAAAACAATAATTGTATTGAAATTTTAATTAAAAACTAAAAGTTTGTTAATCATCAATCAAATAGGCACATTCATCTTCAACCTAAAACCGAATTCTAGTGATTGAGTTTTGCAAGATAATGAGCTATATTTAGATAGTTGTTTTCAAATTTAATTAAAAAAGAAGGAACTTTTGAACACTGTCTTTTTTCGACAAAGAGAACTTATATAATATTTTAAAGAAAAGAACAGATAGATCATCAAGAATATATTGCAGATGGACAACAATTCTTTAACTCATTACATTTGATAATGATAAACTAAACAACAGAAACCAGTAACACAACAAGACTTTTATAATGATTAATATATATATATATATATATATATATATATATAGAAAGAGAGAGAGAGGTAGATTTGATGAAGATTAATGATTAATATATAGAGAGACTAGAGACTGAGCGATTGAAACCATATAAAATGACAGCTCCTACACTTGACTAATAATTGAATTGTGGTATTAAATAGGGTTAACAAAAACCAAAATGGAGGGTTGGTAAGATATATTACACTTTAAGCATGATATGTAAGACATTAAAATTACAATTACAAATTTTAAATATGAATTTTTAAATTTTAAAAATTTAACTGAAAGTTTATATGTCATCTATATGACAATTCATATATATGCCACATCAGCAAAAGTTTAAAAAAAGATTAACTTTGTCATATTTTTTGAAGTGAATTTTACAAAAAAAAATGCAAATTTAAGAGCTAAAAAAAGGAAAAATAAAATGGAGAGTTAAAATATTTTTTTCATTAAATTGGAATACGAAATATGTCATAATTTCATATGTAAAAACATAGCGAAAATGGAAAATTAAGGTATGCCTTATAGTTTGACAATTTGGCTTCATTAATAAACACATCTCTAGAAAATGAACTTGAAAATATGTGGGTTCTCGTTGCCAAATAAAAATAAATCCAATGGAGTTGATACTTGAAACTATAGTTTCCGAATCAACTAAAAGGAAAACAATGAGGTGGGATTGAAATCTTGAAATGTTGTGCAATGCATGTAGAGGGGCACTGTACATTTCATAGGAGTTTTTTTCTTATCAATCAAATTTGTTGTATCTTTTGGGTTCTCTTATCCATTGGGGCGTTGTATATGAAAAGCTTCACTTTTTGTACATATTAGTTTTGAAGCAAAAGTAGGTATATCGACATCTTCTTTTTCTAAAGCCTCTTTGTAAATTTGCTAAAGTTATATTGTTTTTGTTGTGAGCAGGTTTTGATTCAGGCTGTTAGTTGAAACATTGTTTTATTGCTTTTGTTCTTCAAAGAGTTGGAAGTTACAATCTTATTCTTGAATTATTTTGTTTGACTGAGCAAAAAAAAAACAACTCTTTGTTTGTGGAAATTTTAAGATTGAATTAATTGTAAGCATATTGTGTCAAACAATAGTATAGTTATTTTTATAATGAAATGCTTCGTTGAAGTATTCTGAAGATCGTATTCTTAGGGAAAATCAAAGGAATTAAATCTTTTGATGGATTCAATATTTATAATTTAATTAAGATTGTGCCATGTTACGTTTAATTCATTAGTCATAGTTTACTTTTTTTTATGTTACTATTAGATCTATTCCAAATAAATAATTTCAATTATTATTTTATGTTACTTCATGTTCATAATTTGTAGTTTATAAGGATACAAATTACTTTCTATTTAAATTTCAAATTGCAATGTTTGAAATAATTTACAAGTTGTTAACCTTACACCCACGGGAGCAAGGGATGGGTGGTGATAAGGATTGGTGATGTTATGGTGGGTGTTGGGCAGTAATAATGAATGCTAGTTCTTATGTTGCAAATAAATAAAAAAAAGTGTTCTGGATTAGTTCTAGAGAGATCCTTAACTTTAGTCGAAACTAAAAAAATATGTCATGTCAGCAATAGATTTGTCCATGGATTGGGCCACCCTAGTCTAATCCTTCCTTCACTCAAACGCTAGTCTCAACTCTAAGTCCAAATTGTCACAATTGCTTGAATTAGAAGCTTGACTTGGAGCAGTAGCAGATTCTCCTTGTCGCATAAGATGATTAATATATATGGAGCGTGAGAGACTAAATGAAGACTATGATTAAAATATAATCTTCAATTAATATGTAGTATTAATAAATAATACAACTAATTTGTATGTTCAATAGTTTGCCAATACATCAATCAAATAAGACAATGAGCTATGTATCAATAAGTTGTTTTAAAATTCCATTAAAAAAAGAAGGAAAATTGAACACCTTCATTTTTTTGACAAAGAGAACTCATATAATTTGATTTTAAAGGAAAGAGATAGTTCTTCAAGAATATATTGAAGATGTATAACAATTCTTTGACACATTTCATTTGATAATGATAGACTAAACAAAAGAAAATAGTAACACAACAAGACTTAAAACCTTAAACTTTTATAAAATTATGACTTCAGCACTAGAAATTGACCTTGTATAGATATTGATTTGTTGATTTTGTAGCTAAAAAATGAAAGGGTTTGGGTTTTTAGGCTAGGAAAACACCATTGACCTAACATAATAAAAAATGACAAGCAAACCCAAAATACATCCATTGAAATTGACAAAAAAAACCATCAGGTAGGTTTATGTATTCTAATCTTCCCTTCACTCAAACCCTAGGCATAACTCTACGTAAAAATTATCACAACTACTTGAACTAGAAGCAATAGGTTCTCCTTGTCCCATCAGATGATTCCTTAAATTAGGATTAGGAGCAAAATTAGGTGGTGTTCTCCTAGAGGATGCTCCCTGCCTAAGAAGACCACTTATGGTCTTTTGTTTAGCAAAAAGATCCGCGGTTGGAGCCTTAAGGAGAGAATACTAATCTTTATAATTATAAGGATGATGATTTTTGGCTCCATTTTTCCAATTTGCCTCAATTAAGGACCCTTATCACGTCTAATATCATAGCTATTCTCTTCTTTTTCTTTGGGACTAAGCTGGACAAGTGCCTCCCTTTTTCCTTGTTAGGATGAAAATGAGAAAAAGCCTGTCGTCATGAGGAAAAGGCTGGTTGAGAGCGAGTGTAATAGCCAACAATATTTTCATGCGTTGTTTCACAATGGCTTTCCCTTTTCCCTTCCAGTCTGCTTCTTGTTGCACCATTGCTATAGCTAAGTTTTTTCTAATAAAAAACTAAAGGCAAAGGGTTAATAATAATAGAGAGTGAGAGTGAAGGAGAGAGAATGGGGGAGGGATGGAGAGTGAAAGAGAGAGAAAGAGAGAAAGAGAGAGCGAGAGATAAAGAGAGAGCGAGAGCGGGAAGGAGATTAGATGAAGACTGATGATTAATATATATATAAAGACTAGAGAGTGAGTGATTAGATGAAGACTAGAAAAGCAATATATAATGGAGACTTTTTACCTAAATAACAAATGAATTGTGGTATTACATAATGATGATTAACAAAAACCAAATAAGATGGTTGGTAATTGATCGAGCTATGACCGTCACAGCTGATAATGCTTAAATATGACATACTTTTGGATATTAAATATATATATATTTAGAGTATGATCCTATTAAATTGGGCTATTTATTGTCTTTTTATTTTGTAGGGACTAATTGCTAATAGAAGATAAATTGGAGACAAAAAGCATGGTTTTGGAGGAGAATTCTAAGTTGTGTGAAGATAGAATGCTAAAAGAGAGAGTTTATAGGACAAAAAGACTTGATTTTATTTTATTTTATTAAATATATTTTATATTAGGATTTAATATTCAAGATATTATTTATTATTTAAATTTGTATTTAATTTATGGTTATATTTCTGTATTTATCTTTTAGAGTTTAAATTGGATCCAATTAGGGGAATTAAAAGTTAGATATAATTCTAATTATCTTTTAGAATTTAGATTTGATTCAACTAGGAATATTATGTGCTATAAATAGGGGGTGGAGTGGTTGAATTATTCATTCCCCATTCATTGAAAAATCCTCCATCTCCCTAAATTTCTAATTCAATAAAAACTTTATTTTATTATCTTGTGTTCTTCCCCAGAATCATGAGTAACTAAAAAACCCTTCTAGTCAAAGATTATCAAATATTCCTCCAAGGTTCATGAGGTTTAAAATTCGTGCTTAATTCTTTTCAACCCGAGTATTCATCAATTCTCTATAATACGGGATTGACGCTTCCGTCCAAAATTTCTACAAAAGTAATCTTTTCATCTTCTGCAAAGACGGCCGCTTTGTGTGTTATGAGAATGTTGCACAGTCGGTTCGTTAACTTACTGAGTCAGAGGTTGCCGAGCCAAAAGAGACAAAACGGTGTGGCATTTTTCGTTGGGAAAAGATGATCTAGTGTAAGATAGTCCCATTGGAGTTATGGTTGGCTAGAGTCAGGTTCCTCTAAAAACTATATCCGGAGCTGGCGGTCGTAGCCGTCCTCTTCCACTATAACTGACTTATTCGGGCATGAGAAGAACCATCCAAAGTCTACGATTGAACCAAGGAAGAATCAAGATAACCGGAGGTTGGATCTTTGAATATTGATAAACTCTTCTTCTTTCAACTTATTTATTTTATGCTATTTATTTTTAGTTCGACTTCCTTATTTTCTATTTCTTTTAATTATATTTTCTTTTATTTTTAATTTTGTTTCTTCTATTTTTCCTCAGATCGCGACGATTTTCTTGGGCACGATTTTGCTCATGATCTCGACAGACAAGACTTTTTACGACTCTCCAGTCCCTAAGGATTAGACCCTATTTCCCTTTTACTATTATTTACTTTAATTTTCGGAGTAGGTTATATTTGGTGTTCCCGATGACACATCAAATTTTGGCGCCATTATGGGGGACTGGTAACGTACAAATCTGGTATTCTTTTTTCTGCTTATGACTAGATCTGCTCCAAGTAATCTTGCATACTCGTACGATCCCGAGATTGAAAAGATTACAAAAGCCAATAGCAAGGAAGCAAAGTTACGAAAAAGGCAGTCAATAGTTGTAGGAGTTAAGCACAGCTTACCTTCAGAAGTAGTAGAAGGCGACAAAGGTGAATCTAGGGTAAACGAAAACCCTAATCTAACACTGAAAAGCAAAGGAGTTGATCCACCGACAGAAGTACCAATTGCTAGGGCTGATGAAAATCAAGATTCACCAGCGGCTCTTGATGATCAACCATCGTTGTCCATTGCGTATCCTATTGTGGATGCTAACTTTGAGCTTAAATCAGGTTTAATCCAATTATTGTCGATTTTTCGTGGGCTGTAGAATTAGAATCCACATAAACATCTGAAAGAATTTCATATGGTTTGTTTGAGTATGAAACCTTAGGGGGTAACTGAGGATCAAATTAAATTATGTGCTTTTCCTTTTTCTTTAGCTGACTCCTCTAGGGAATGGTTATTCTATCTACCTCCTGGATCTATTCCAACTTGGGCTGATCTTTCTCATTTGTTTCTTAACAAGTTTTTCCCAGCCTCTCGTGTTGCTGAATTAAGAAGAGAAATTAACGGGATTAGGCAAAAAGATGTGGAGTATCTTTACGACTATTGGGAACGACTCAAGAAGTTGTGTGCAAGTTGTCCACAACATGGTATAACTGAACAGTCTCTTCTCCAATATTTCTATGAAGGCTTGAAACCTGTGGAGATGAATATGATAGATGCCGCTAGTGGAGGAGCATTGGTTAATATGACTCCTCAATGAGCAAGAGACCTGATTTCCACAATGGATGCAAATACTCAACAATTCTAAGCCAACCCTGAACCTACTCGAAGGGTTCATCAGCTAAGTAATTCCTCCTTAGAAGATAAAGTTGAAAGACTTACTAATGTTGTGAGTTCTCTTATTGTAGGAAAATTAGGGTCGGCCCGTCAATGTGGAATTTGTGGTGAATTCGAGCATACAACTGATGCATGCCCTAGTTTGTATAATGATTTTGTGGCTCAATTAGACGCTGCGGGAAACTTTTCTGGACCACCTCAAAGGTGATATGATTCTTATGAAAATACATACAATCTCAGGTGGAAGGATCATCCTAACTTGTGATATGGGACAAATTCTCGTTATAACCAGCCATTCCAAAATCGAGCTCCACAACAAGCGCAAAATTCAGGTCCTTCCTTAAAAGCTATAGTAAATAAATTAGCAACTAATGTTCTTGATTTCAGCAGCAATCTATAGTTTTTTAAAAGAAAACTAAGGCATCTATTAAGGAGTTGATCATTCAAATGGAGAAAATAAATGCACAGGGAAGGCTGCCGTCACAAACAGAACCTAACCCAAGACAAAATGCGAATGCAATGACCCTACAAAGTGGGAAAGTACTTGAATCAATTCATGGTAAAAATCATGCCCAAGAATCTGCCCATGAAAATCAGAAAGACGATGAACAGGTCCGATTGAAACCTCCATTACCCAGAATTCAACCTCCGTTTCTTGGACGACTGAGGCAAACCCAAAAAGGTAATGAGGAAAAAGAGATTCTTGAAACCTTTAGAAAAGTCGAGGTAAATATACCATTGTTAGATGCTATGAAACAAATTACACGGTATGCTAAATTTCTGAAAGAACTTTGCACCAAATAAGAAAATTGACTAGAAACGAAAAGGTAAATGTTAGTGAAAATGTGTTTACGGTTTTGCAACGTAGAATGCCAAAAAAATGTAAGGATAGAGGCATGTTTGCAATTCCATGCAAAATAGGTCACTTTGGAATTAAGAAAGCTATGTGTGACTTAGGAGCTTCTATAAATGTAATGCCTTTTTCTATTTATGAATCACTTAACATGGGTTCTTTGAAGGAAACAGGTGTTATAATTCAGTTGGCAGACAGGTCTATCGTACATCCTAAAGGAGTCCTTGAGGATGTGTTAGTGAAAGTTAATGAACTAATTTTTCCTGCAGATTTTTATGTGGTAAAGATGGAAGAGGATAAAACTCCTGGTTCTTCCGATATCTTGTTAGGGTGACCTTTCCTTAGTATTGTAAATACTAAGATCGATGTGCGAAGTGGAACCCTTACAATGGATTTTGATAGGGAGATCGTAAAGTTCAATGTTTATGATGCCATCAGTCACCCTAGTGAAATCTTGAACATAAACCGTGTCGATATAGTGGAATCCTTAGTAGATGAGACTTTCAAATCACTCCATGAGATTGAGCTCGAGACATTTTTTTATGATGATTTTGATTCTTATTTAAATTGTGAATTTGTTAATAAATTATTGCCTCCTATGAATACTAAACTTTTACCTTCTATTGTGCAGGCACTAGAGTTGGAGTTGAAACCACTTCCTGAGCATCTCAAGTACGCATTTTTAGGGGATGGTGAGACTCTACCTGTTATAATTTCGAATAAACTCTCTGAGTGTGGGGAAGCAAATTTAATTCAGGTACTAAAGAGCCATAAGGAAGCCATCGGTTGGACCATTACCGATTTAAAAGGGTTAAGTCCTTTGATGTGCACTCATAAGATCTTTTTGGAGGAAAACATAAAACCGAGGCAAGAAGTACAAAGACGGTTAAACCCAAATATGATGGATGTAGTAAAGAAGGAGATTATAAAGCTGTTGGATGCTGACATAATTTTCGCCATTTTCGATAGCAGTTAGGTAAGTCCTGTACAAATCGTCCCAAGAAAACTGGCATTACAGCAAAGAAAAATGCCGAGGGAGATTTGGTATCTGTTCGAGTGCATAATGGGTGGCGTGTCTGCATTGATTACAGGAAGTTGAACTCTTATACTAGAAAAGATCATTTTCCTCTTCCTTTTATAGATCAAATGCTTGAACGTTTAGCTGAAAAAACTCATTATTGTTGTCTTGATAGATATTCAGGTTTTTTCCAGATTCTAGTTGCACCTGAGGACCAAGAAAAGACCATTTTTACATGCCCATTTGGCACATTTTCATATAGGAGGATGCCATTCAGACTTTGAAATGCACCGGCTACTTTTCAAGGATGCATGATGAGTATATTCTCAGAATACGTAGAATATATCATTGAAGTTTTTATGGATGATTTTACTATGCATGGGGAATCTTTTGATGAATGCCTTAGGAATCTCACTAAAATTTTAAGTAGATGCATAGAATTTAATAAGTAGATGCATAAAATTTAATCTTTTCTTGAATTATGAAAAGTGTCATTTTATGGTAGATAAAGGTTGAATTCTAGGTCATATAGTTTCATCTAAAGGGATTGAAGTTCATAAGGCTAATACTGATATTATAAATTCTTTACCATACCCCTTAACTGTGAGGGAAATTCGTTCTTTCCTCGGTCATGTAGGATTTTACAGATGCTTTATAGAAAACTTCTCGAAAGTAGCTGAAAACTATATCCAGAGCTAGTGGTCGTAGGCATCCTCTTCCACTATAACTGGCTTATTCGGGCACGAGAAGAACCATCCAAAGTCTATGATTGAACCAAGGAAGAATCAAGATAACCGGAGGCTAGATCTTTGAATATTGATAAACTCTTCTTCTTTCCACTTATTTATTTTATGCTATTTATTTTTACTTCGACTTCCTTATTTTCTATTTTTTTAATTATATTTTCTTTTATTTTTAATTTTGTTTCTTCTATTTTTCTTTAGATCGTGACGCTTTTCTTGGGCACGATTTTGCTCATGATCTCGACATACAAGACTTTTTACGACTCTCCAGTCCTTGAGGATTAGACCCTACTTCCCTTTTACTATTATTTACTTTAATTTTCGGAGTAGGTTATATTTGGTGCTCCCGACGACACATCAACAGCAAATATGTGCAGGCGTAAACTGTCAATGCAAGTATAGTAGATATATAATTCTATTAAATATCTATCCCACAAGGATGCCTGTTTGTTGCTTATAATTGCCGATGCAAAGAATAGATAAAACAAGATAAATTATGGTAATAATTATCAGAGCCATGGACAAGTAAATGCAATAAAGTTGTGATATTGAGTTGTCCAAGCAATAATGTAAATTTAAAGATAAAATGCAATGATAATGCAACGGGGTTCCTGACGTGAAAAGTTGGTAGAAAACTAAGTGTGGCTCACGAGGTTAAAAATAACAGGTAAATTATCGCTGCAATAAGTCACAATGAATATCTTACCAAACTTGGATTTTCTATTAATTCTAAGACTTAAACATGTGTAGTAACCACACCTTCTAGTGTTGGCAATGAAACATATTCAAGAACAAGTGAATTAAATTCCTTCAATCCCTAAGCAACTTCCATTGTCTTACTTGTTAATTTATTTGTAGCTGCACCTTCCAGTGACACTGACTGCAATGACACTTCCATGTTTAAAACAATTAAGTCCAAAGATTAATAGTAAAGGCAAGATTGAAATAGATATCATTTAGTTCTAAACATCAAATGTACTTCCATACAACTTGAAATAACAAGATTTACCAGCATTTAAGAAAGAGAAATAATAGAACAAATGAGGCATTCTATTCCTAGTCTACACAAATTGTTCCCTTACTCTCCTCTTTTGTGGTACTTAGGATGCTCCTCATCAGGAGCAAGGTAGCCTTCTCTTCTGCATCAGGTCACCCTTTGAAAGTTAAGCTGTCATGGTCGCAAGCTTTGAGAAAATGTGGATTGAATAAGTGAATCAAATCCGAACGAAAAAGAAGAAGAAGTTTCTTTCTCTCTCCTTCTCTTTAGTATTTACCAGCAGCTTCACAGTACAGGTGTCCTTCCTTCCAAATCTAGCATTCTCTGGCCGTACTAGTTGGTTATACCAGCTGTACAACTCACACATTTCTGGTGTGTTAACCATACAGTTGTCAAGTACTGCGATAGTTCTGGACGCAATTTTGGAACCTCTTATACAACGACAACTTTGGACACATTCATGCTTCGATACTTCTAGACAGGTTCCTGTAGTGACATTTCTGGGCACAATGCTACATAGAGTAATTTAGTGACATCAGTAGTAAAAATATCATAAATTCAAAGGAAATTAGGCTGAGCTTCATTAAGTTAGAAAATGCAATTACTACATTAAAAATACTAAAAATGTATGCTAAAGATGACCAAATGGAAACAAATTATACAATAAGTAGGGAGAAATTAATGGTTCTTTCAAATGTTGTCACACTCCCAAACTTGAGTTTTTACTCATCCTCAAGTAAAACAAAAACTAGCAAGGTTATCAGAAAAATTTTATCAAGGCAATGATCATTCTAGCAACTTGAATCATCTAAAATCCTAATGAATGAATCACATTCAAATGATAGAATATTGCGCCGACAATTCATAAGCATGAATAATTAAAAATGCAACTTCATCACTGCCAGCATCATGCTTTAAATCCTAAATTATTTCTACCAAAACAATATTTATTGTACAATAATGTATACATATATTTTTTTCTTCTTTTCCCATTTTCTCTTTTTCTTCTTTTTTTTTTAAGTGACTAAGGGATGTCATTGCATTACTATACTTTTGTTCTTGGAAAGTAACGATGCGGTGCAACAAACCCCCATGGACTATGTAATTGCACCGACACACACTCTTGCAGTGACAACCTTTAGCTAGATTACTTTTTCTAGCACTTGCATTAGAGTGTTCCCCCTTGACAGTTCACAATACACCAACATTGGAGTGTCTTTTATTCATAACTGTACTTATATACAAATAATTGTAAATGCCTTATTCATTCAAGATCCAAAGAATGAAACTATTCATCAAATACTAATACAATCTAAATTATTCATCCAAGAATTAAAGATACAACATTCAATAAAATTCATCCAATTCATTTATTAACAGTTCACATGACTCAAGAATTAAGCATCAAATGAAAAAAAAATTAAGCATATTTTCAATAACCTTTGCATGCTTCATTAAACTCAAAAGGACAAATTTTTTAAATGTGGGTGCAATTGCATTTCCAACCCTATATACATTCCCCCAAACTTAAAGTCTGCATTGTCCCCAATGCACTGACATTAATATACAACGACGAGTGGAAATGCAATAACAATGCAAATGTAGTGACAATTAAAATGCAATGACAAAGGAAATGTGGTGACAGTTAAATTATAGCTACATGATATGCATGAAAACTAAAACTAAAAACTTAAATAAAAACTAACTCAATTGATTGTAATCGTTGATGTGGCTGTATTAGGCTTCTTCTTCTTATGCTTCTGTTCTTCCTTGCGACGCTTCTTGTCCTTGGCGCGCTTTCGTTTTCTCACTTTTGGCTTAGCCTGATCTTCGGATTGCTTTATAGCATTAGGCTGAGCCCCGGTATCATCGACTGTGGTTTCTGCTGGGTGGATCACTTCGAGTGGTCCAGTATTCCCCATGCTCTGCTCCTTTTTTATGACAGAAATATGTCTATTTCTTATTTCTAGGTGTTTCGACAAACATACAAGTTTATAGCGCAATATATGCAATCTTTATGTTTTTATTGACAAGCAATACTTTGGCTTGGGCTTTGATTTAATATTTGGTTTGGGAGAGTAATGGCTTGAGAATGTTGTGCATTGCATGTAGAGGGGCCATTGTATATTCCACAATAGTTTTTTTCTTATTCATCAAATTTGTTGTATCTTTTGGGTTCTAATGGTATATGAAAAGCTTCACTTTATGTATATATTTGGTCAAACAATATTTATAATGAAATACTTCGATCGTACCCTCAAGAAGAATTAAAGCAATTAAATCTTTCGATAAATTCAATATCTAGAGTTTAATTCAGATTGTGCCATGTTATGTTTAACTCATTAGACATAGTTTACTTTTTTTTCTTCATGTTACCATTAGATCTGATCAGAATAATTTAATTTATTATTTTATGTTACTTCTCGTTCATAATTTTTAGTTGGTAAGGATAAAAATTACTTTCTATTTAAATTACAAATTCAATGTGTGAAAAAATTTACAAGTTGTTAACCTTACACCCATCATAAGTGGTTCTTATGGTGTGGAGGCAACAAGATGAGCAGTGAAAAAATATAGGGGAGCAAGGGATGGGAAGTGATGAGGATTGGTGATACTTGTGGTCGGTGTTAGGCACTGATGATGAATGATGGCTCTTATGCTGCAAGTAAACCAAAAATGGTGTTTTAAACTAAATACAGAAAGATCCTTAACTTTAATTGAAAGTAAAAAATACGTCACATTAGCAATAGACCTGTTAAAGAGTTGGGTCATCCTAGTCTAATCTTCCCTTCACTTAAATCCTAGTCTAAATAATAAAATTCAACAATTCAGATAATGGAACATAGTTAGGAAACTTAACCAAATCAAATCTCGACAAAAAGGGAGTCAATAAAAGGGTAAATATACCACAAATATATGGATCATGGGTTAATATTATGAGTTAATGAATAGAACGATATTATGCTCAATGGGGTTTACTAGGAGTTAATTTATTAGGTAAGCTTTTTAAAGGTCAAGGGGGTTAAATCCTAAGTGCTTCTATCATCTCAACATATCAAATCAATAATGTGGTTTCAACATGTATAATCAAAGCAAGTTCTAGAATAACAAATCAAGTTGACATACACACAACCAAAAATAAAATGAGCACGAAATAAAATATATGCTCTATAGGCTCAAAAGCTCAAAAAAATTATGGTTTTAAAGTCAAACTTGTAATTTTAAGATTTCAAGATAATAATTCAATTCAGGGAGACAACCTAAAATATTTAATTCTGAAGACAACTCATCATGCTTGACTCTCTCATATCTTAATGATTAAATTATTCAATACATAAAAGATTCACAAATAAATCTCAAAACAAAATCAATAAAAATTCTAAATAGCAAAAAATCACTCTAATGGGAAAATTACACAAACATAACAAATAATTTAGGAATTTTATCACAATTATACACAATCAACTTCTCCACACTTAAGATGTACATTGTCCTCAATGTACAAACAAATATAAGCAGAATAAGCACAATATTTTAAGGAGGAAAGAAACTAAAACTTCCCTGATTTAGGATGATTTCATCAAAATTTGAAAAAGCTGAGAATGTAGCAAGTCTAAAGAAAGTGCAATTTTCCAAGCAAACTAATAAGAAAATAGATAAAGATAAGTGAGGGAGATAACAACTAAAAAAATTTATAAAAAAACCATTGAAAAATACTACATAATTAAAATAAATGAAAAATGAAATAAAACTAAAAATAAAAATGAAAATGAAAATGAAAATAAATATATTAATTTTTTTCATTTTTTTAAAAACATGAAAGTAAAATAAATAAATAAAAATAAAAACACTCTGGTTGCCTCCCGAGAAGCGCTTGTTTAAAGTTTAAGCTTGACTTTCCTGTTTAAGCTCGTAGTTATGGCGGATCATGAAACTGAAGTTCTTCTCTCTTCTTATCAATATTACCAACACAATAAAATTTGAAACGTTCATTGTTTACCTTGAATGTGTCATAATCAGGATGTGTTACCTCAATTGTACCATAAGGGAAAACAGTTTTTACCACAAAAGGATCGAACCCTCTTGACTTGAATTCTAAAGGAAAATTTCATGGATCCGATTTGTCTAATAACACTTTGTCTCGCACTTTAAATATGTTCATCCTCTTCGCATGTACTTCATGGTTTTGTGTTGGTTCTTCCTTGGGTTTCCTCGGTTTTTCATCGAACTTCGTCCGCCATTCATCTAGTTCATCGAGTTGCAACATTCGATCTTCATTTACCACTCGAGTTCTATCACTTTCAATCAAAATTGGCTCCATCATACTTTCATTAGTGATTTCCTGCAAAAAGTTTTGAGTCACATGGTTACTAACAATAACAGAACAATTATTAGCATTACACTCATTTAGGACTCTAACAAATCATGTGCTTTAAGAGTAATCTTTTCATCACCTACACCAAGCACAAGTTCACCAGTATCCACATCAATGATAGCTTTAGTAGTGGCTAAAAAGGGTCAACATAAGATGATAGGTATCTCATTATCCTCATCTATGTCTAATACAAAAAAATCAACAGGGAATATAAATTTATCCACTTTTACAAACACATCTTCAATAATACCCCTAGGATATCTAATTGATCTGTCAGCTAACTGAATACTCAACCTAGTGGGCTTAGGTTCCCCAAGACCAAGTTGTTTGAACAGTTTATAAGGCATGACATTTATACTAGCACCTAAATCAGCCAAAGCTCTATCAACATGTAAACTACCAATAAGACGAGAAATAGTAAAACTCCCTAGATCTTTAAGTTTGTTGGGTAGTTTGTTTTGGAGAATTACCGAGCAAACTACATTAAGATCCATAGTCGACAAGTCTTCTAACTTCCTCTAATTTGTTAAAAGCTTCTTTAAGAATTTTGCATACTTATGCATCTACAAAAGGGCTTCAATAAAAGGTAAGTTAATATGCAATTTTTTTAAAAGTTCTAGAAATTTACTATATTTTTCTTTTCTGTGATCTCTCTTCAATGCTTCTGGATAAGGAATTCGAGGTTTGTATTCTCTAAACACCGGCTCATGCTCTTTCTTTCTTTCCTCAACGTCATTATTTTTTACAACAACTTCTAGCTTCGGCTTCTGTTCAAGCTCGACTAACCCTTCCACACTTTGAACAATGATTGCATGGATTTGCTCTTTTGGGTTAGTTTCAGTGTTACTAGGTAGACTACCTTGTGATCTTTCCGAAACTAGTTTGCAAGCTGTCTGATTTGATTTTCAAGACCATGAATTGACGCTTGCTGATTTTTTAAAGATGTCTCATTGCTTTGAAATCTCACTCCAGAAGTCGAAGTAAATTTAGCAAGCTTGTCTTCAAGGATCAAATTTTTTTTTGTTGATGAGGCTGTTCAAAACCCGGAGGAATTTGTGATCTTTGGTTTCCTTGACCATCCCATGAAAAATTTGGGTGATTTCTCCAACTTTCTATATAAGTATTACTATAGGGATTATTTTGAGGTCTTGAATTATTACCTACAAAGTTTGCTTGCTCATGGAAATATTTTGAACTCATCATCCCCGCTCCATTTTCATTGCACTACATCACTGGATGTACTTGTTGAGAAAAATTCAAACTGTCAAATTTTTTATTAAGAGTTTCAACCTGATGAGCCAACACAGAAACAACATTAACATCATAAATCCCTGCTGCCTTTACAGGTTTTACTCTTATAACTTGTCACTGATAATTATTTAATGCCACCTCCTCAATAAATTCTTGGGCTTCTTCCGATGTCTTGTTATTTAAAGTTCCCCCCAGTTGCTGAATCAACCATCAGTGTAGTCGAGGGATCCAAACCATTGTAGAAAGTTTGAACTTGGAGCCACAAAGGTAACCCATGATGAGGACACCTTCTCAATAAATCTTTGAACCTCTCCCACACTTCATAAAGTGTTTCAATATCAAACTGAGCAAAAGAAGTGATGTCATTCCTCAACTTAACTGTCTTAGCCGAAAGAAAATATTTTAACAAGAACTTCTCAGTCATTTGATCCCAAGTAGTGATAGAAACTTGTGGTAAAGCATTTAACCATACTTTTGCATTGTTCCTCAATGAAAACAGGAGCAACCGTAAGCGTATGGCATCATCAGCAACACCATTAATTTTAAAAGTGTAGTAAATCTCAAGAAAATTAGCTAAATGAGCATTCGGATCTTCATCCTGCAGACCATCAAACTAAACATACTGCTGTACCATCTGAATTATGCTTGGCTTGATTTCAAAATTATTCACATTAACATTCGGCCTAACAATACTTGTTTCAGCCCCAATCAGAGTATGCTTAGCATAATCATACAAAGTCCGACGAGCAAGAGGATCAGGAAGAGCAACAGGGGGAGTAGGAGGAACCTATTTATTTTGATTGTCACCCATCTCGATAGTTATTTCCTTTTCCTTTTTACCGTATATTAAAGTTGTCTGACTTTCCTTAGCTTCTCTAACCTCTTTACAATTTTTGCGAGTAGTCTTTTCAAGTTCAGAGTCGTGAAGAAGTAGTCTTGACGGGTTTCCTCTAGTCATAAACCAAAAGAACTTGCCAGAAGTAAATAAAAGGAAAAAAATTAAAATAGAAAATTTAAATTAAAAATGTAAATAATAAAAAAAATGGCTAAAGTAATAGAAATAAAGTTTTCGTAATATTTCAATCCCTGACAACGGCGCCAAAAACTTGATGCAGTCGATACTAACTAAAAATATGACTAAGCCAAGTGCACCTATCAATTAATAGTATAGTTACGGTGAGCACAGATGTCGTTCCCACGAGGACCAAAAGTACTAGCAATAGCTGTCTTCCTATTATTTCTAGGATTGCATGCAACACTACTCAATTATGCTAGATCTACTCTTAAATAGAGTCTATTCCTCCTCTGATTTAAGCACATCAAATAAGAATTAATATCTCAAGAATACTAAATCAAGAATTAAGCACACATGATTGAGAACAAAATCTAAGTATTTATTGCGTAAAATCAAAAATCAAATGACAGAATTCATCCTAGGGTTCATCTCCCGTAGGTATTTAGGAATTTAGTTCATGCTAATGAATGAAAACATCTCAAAGTCAATAAAACCATAAGATGAAGAAAAACTCATAATAAAATTAAAAGAATTTAGAAAGAGGTCTTCAATCTTTTTGAAAATCTGCTTCAAAGACGGCTTCTATGGTGCTTCTTCAATAGTTTTCTTCAATAATCTCTGACGGCTAGGGTTTGGGGAATGGAGGATTTTACAAAAAATTGGAAGTGCCTAATTCATATCACTTTATCCCCTATTTATAATACATGAAAATCTCTAGTTGGATTCAAATTAAACTCTAAAAAGATAATTAGAATTAAATCTAAACAATAATTCCTTAATTGGATCCAAATTAAACTCTAAATTATAAAGCCTAAAAGATAAACTAAAATTAAATATAAGTAATATAATAATAATAATCCTAAATAATAATCCTAAAAAATAGAGTTTAAATTTAAATAAAGTCTTATGTCCAATAAAACTCTTCCTAACTCTTCCACATTCATGCTTTTTGCCCCAAATTTCCCTTTTTATCTTCGATTTAGTCCATGACCATGTGTCCAGCCCGTGTGACTCCTAAAATCTACTTTTTTTGTCCGATTTTTGCTTGTTTTTCACACCTTTCTCTCCCAAATGCTTTCCTAAGTATAGAAATATGAATTTAAAGGATTATGAACATAAAATTCATTATTTTAAATCAATTAATCATCCAAAAATGCATTAAGAATGAGGCTAAAACATGTTACTTTTGACACTTATCACATTTCCTCTCCACTCACCGGTCGTTTGGATTCTCTAAGTAATTAAGAATATTTATATTAATCATTACATACTTTATCATGAGTTTATCAACTTACAAGTGCTCTATTTCATTCTTTTGAAGTGATTTTTTTGTTTTCGTTGTGACAATTTATAATTTTGGTGGTAACTAGTTTATCGACGTACAGGTGTTCTGTTATATGTTTTTGAATTTTTTTATGTATTTGTTGATGTGCATATTCCTTATCACATACTTTGCAACGAGTTTCTCAACTTACACGTACTTTATTTTATATTCTTGAATTAAATTTTTCCTTATATTTCAATACAAAGATTTATAGTTTCAATTGTAGTAGTCTATCGACTTACACGTGTTCTATTATATCGTTTTGAGTTTAATTTTTTAAATTTATTGATGTACATATATCACATACTTGGCAACGAGTTTATCGACTTACAGATGCTCTATTTTATATTCTTGATCTTCTTTTTTTCTATTTTCATTGTAAAGATTTACAATTTCAGTTTATCATTAATTGTTGACGTTAATGCTTATTATTTCAATAAATTATAATGAGTTAATTGAATTAGAGGTGTTCTATTATATATTTTTATAGTTTCTTTTATTTAAATATTTATGATTTCATTTTTATATTTTTTAAAATCAACCCCTTTCTTCTTTTATTTAACAAAATTACATTTTTATGACTTCCTAACTTTCATGTGTTTTATCATATAATTTTTAGTTTTATGATTTAGTTCATGATAACAGTATCAACACAAATATTTTATGATTTATTTCCTGATATAATTTTACATTAATATGGAGTTTTAATATATAACACAACTAATTTGTATGTTAAACAAGTCAGTAGAGTGTCTGCTATCTTTTCTTTTTCTTAGAAATAAAACAAAACTTGTATTAATTTTTTAATAAAAAACTAAAAATTTGCTAAAACATCAATCAAAGAAGGCACATTCATCCTCTACCCAAAAGCGAATTCTAGTGACTGAGTTTTGCAAGACAATGAGCTATATCTCAATAAGTTATTTTTAAATTTCATTAAAAAAGAAGGAAATTTTGAAAACCCTCATTTTTTGACAAAGAGAACTCATATAATTTGATTTTAAAGAAAAGAGGAGATAGATAATCAAGAATATATTGAAGATAGACAACAATTCTTTGACTCTTTTCATTATGTAATGATAGGCTAAACAACACAAACAGTAACAGAACAAATACTTAAAACCCTAGGCATTTATAAAATTATGACTTCAGCACTAAAATTGACCTTTTATAGATATTGATTTGTTGATTTTGTAGCTATAAATAT
Organism: Kokia cookei; assembly: GCA_039519145.1. Taxonomy (NCBI): domain Eukaryota; kingdom Viridiplantae; phylum Streptophyta; class Magnoliopsida; order Malvales; family Malvaceae; genus Kokia; species Kokia cookei. Next base: position 19,588,393 of record CM076903.1, on the reverse strand, counting down.
AAAGGGTTTGAGTATTAAGGCTAGGAAGACACCATTACCTAACGTAATAAAAAAATTGCAAACAAATTCAAAATACATCCATTGAAATTGACCAAAAAAATCAGACATGTTTATGTATTCTAATCTTCCCTTCACTCAAACCCTATTCTCAACTCTATGTCCAAATTATCGTAACTTCTTGAAAAGAAATCTTGACTGGAAGTAGCAGCAGGTTCTCCTTTTTCGATCATATGATTGCATAAATTAGGTTTAAGAGCAGGATTGGGAGGGGTTATGCAAGAGGATGTTTCGAGCCCAAGAAAATCGCTTATGGTCTTCTATTCACCAAAAATCCTCACCTAGAGGCTAATTAAGAGACTTCTGACCTTTGTAACTATAAGGATGATGACTTTGATGCTCCCTTGCTCCAATCAGCCTCAATCCTGGACCCTTATCACGTTTGATATCGTAACTGTTCACTACTACTACTACTTCTTCTTCTTCTTCTTCTTCTTTGAGACTACGTTTGACAGATGCCTTCCCTTTTATGTTCAAAGGATGAAAATGAGGATTGACACTGCCAGTATAAGGTTTCTTACCAACTTTTACCATTAGCTTTTGGGGAGCCGATGATGGAGGCATGAGGAAAAGCCTATCTCTATAGGGAAGACATCGATTGAGAAGGGGTGGAAAAGTAAACAATATTTTCATGGGTTTCCCTTTGCCACTGCCAGTACAATGGCTTTCCCTTTGCCCTTCTGATCTGCTTCTTCTTGCGCCATTCTTGCATTTGGGTTTTTTCTAATAAAAAACCAAAAGCAAAGGGTTAATATATATGGAGAGTGAGAGTGAGGTAGGAAGAAAGGGGGGAGGGAGGGAGAGAAAGGGGGAGAGAGGGGGGAGGGAGATTAGATGTAGATTGATGATTAATATATAGAGAGACTAGAGAGTTAGCAATTAGATGAAGACTAGAAAAATAATATATAATGGAGACTTTTACACCTGACTAATAAATGAATTGTGGTATTACATATTAGGGATTAATAGAAACAAAAAAGATGGTTGGTAATATATGCTACACTTTAAGTTGGTAATGTAAAACATTATTAAAAGATATATTAACAAATTTATATAGATATATAATTTACGCACGTATATATAAATATAATTTTAATAGTTTTAAAAGATATTTGGCTTACATCTTGACCTAAATGAAGAGGTGGCTAAACCTCTTGTTAGTTGTCACCACAAGAAAGAGGTCAATTAAGAGTGGGTGCAAATGTCGACAATATTTTCTTGGGTTGTTTCATAATGGCATTCTCTTTGCCCTTCTGATTTGCTTCTTCTTGCACAATTGTTACAGCTGGGTATTTTTTGATAAAAAAGCCAAAAGCAAAGGGTTAATATATACGGAGAGTGAGAGTGAAGGAGAAAAGGGAGGAGGGAGGGAGGGAGAGAGAGAGAGAGGGACAAAGAGGGATGGATGGAGGGAGGGAGAGAGAAAGAGAGAGAGATGGTGGGAGATTAGAGGAAGACTGATGATTAATAAATAGAGTCTAGAGAGTGAGTGATTAGATGAAGACTAGAAAAAGAATATATATGGGAGACTTTTACACCTGACTAACAAATGAATTTTTGTATTACCTATTATTGATTAACAAAAACCAAATAAGATGGTTGGTAATATATGCTACACTTTAAGCTGAGAATGTAACACATTATTAAAAAATATAATCACAAATTTTAAATATAAATAGTAAAACAAATAGAATATATATAATTTCTACACTTATATTTAAATATAATTTGAGTACTTTTGAAAGAAATTTGGCTTATGTCATAACTTAAATGGAGATGTGGTTAAATCTCTTTTCTGACACTGGTTTGACAAATTTTTTCAACTCCATATATCTTTTAAGTATCTCATTAATTACCTTTATGAACCCATATAGCGATAGTTCAATAAAACCAACCATAAACATGTAATTGAAAACTACATGTTTTTTGAATTTATTTTTTATTGTAAAAGAGGGCACACACATAGAAGAAAAAACAACCATAGTAGGAATTTGTAATGTAACGTAAGTGACTAAAATATTACAAGACGTTAACGTAAGTGACTAATATTTAACCTAAGAGTAACAAAAGTGACTATTTTGATAGTTTATCCTATTATTTTTGGGTGGAAATATAGCATAAACTAATACTTTATTTCTCATAAAAATGTACCTAAAAAGTTAGGCAAATATAGTAATTATAGAGGGTTACAACACAATTATCCCTATAATCTTAATTGGCTAATAAAAGTTAAAAAATCATGAATTTGTACTTTTAGGAACCATATCAAAATCCAGCTAAGAAGACATTAATTTATTAGAATCTAACCTTATATAGCATTTTATTATTGTGAAGCAAATATAAAAGGAAAATACTGGAAAACAAATTTATTTATTTTTAATATTGGACACAGCCAAAGACTAAAAACAGAAGCATTTCCCCTCCACCTATCCCTCGTTTGGATTCTCTAAGTAATTAAGAAAATTTATATTAATCATTACATACTTTACCACGAGTTTATCAACTTATAAGTGCTTAATTTTATACTTTTTAACTAAATTTTTTATTTTCGTTGTGAGGATTTATAATTTCAGTTGTAACCAATTTATCGGCATACAAGTGTTCTATTATATGTTTTTTTAATTTTTTTTATTTATTGATGTGCATATTTCTTATCACATACTTTGCAACGAGTTTGTCAACTTACACATACTCTATTTTATATTATTGAATTAAGATTTTCCTTCTATTTCAATGCAAAGATTTATAGTTTCAATTGTAGCAGTTTATCGACTTGTAGGTGTTCTATTATATCATTTTAAAATCAAATTTTTGTATTTATTGATGTACATATTAATTATCACATACGTTGCAACGAGTTTATCGACTTACACGTGATCTATTTTATATTCTAAACCTTTTTTTTTATTTTTATTGTAGAAGATTTATAATTTCGATTTATCATTATTTGTTGATGTTAATGTTTATGATTACAATAAATTATAACGAGTTAATTGACTTAGAGATATTCTACTATATATTTTTGTAGTTTCTTTTATTTAAATATTTACGATTTCATTTTTATATATTTTTAAATCAAACCATTTCTTCTTTTATTTAACAAAATTACACTTTTATTAATTCCTAACTTACATGTCTTTTATCATATAATTTTTAGTTTTATGATTTACACCCTTATAATTGTATCAACAAACATTTTATGATTAATTTCGTTACATAATCTTGAATTAATATGGAGTTTTAATTTGTATGTTCAACAAGTCAGTAGAGTGTCTGTTATCTTTTTTTATATATAAAACAAAACTTGTATTAATTTTTTAATAAAAAAACTAAAAGTTTGCCAATACATTAATCAAATAGACACATTCATCCTCAACCCAAAACCGAATTCCACTAGCTAAGTTTTGCAAGGGAATTCGCTATATTTCAATAAGTTGTTTTCAAACTTCATTAAAAAAGAAGGAAAATTTGAACACCTTCACTTTTTGACAAAGATAACTCATATAATATTTTAAAGAAAATAGGAGATACATCGTCAACAATATATTGAAGATGGACAACAATTCTTTAACTCATTCCATTTGATAATGATAGACTAAACAACAGAAAATTGTAACACAACAAGGCTTAAAACCCTAGACTTTTATAAAATTATAAGACTTTAGCACTAAAAATTAACTTGTATAGATATTGATTTGTTGATTATGTAGCTAAAAATCAAAAGGGTTTGAGTATTGAGACTAGAAAGACATCATTACTTGACGTAATAAGAAAAGGCTAACAAAACCAAAATACATTCATTGAAACTGAGAAAAAAACAACTCAGGCAAGTTTATGTATTCTAATCTTCCCTTCACTCAAACCTTTGTCTCAATTCTATGTGCAAATTGTAGCAACTACTTGAATTGGAATCTTGACTGGGAACAGAAACAGGTTCTCCTTATCACATCATATGATTCCTTAAAGTAGGATTAAGAGTAGGATTAGGACGGGTTCTCCAAAAGGGTGTTTTCAACCCATGAAATTTGCTTACGGTCTTCTGTTCAGCAAAAGGATCTGCGGTCGGCACCTGATGGAGAGAATATTGATCTTTGTTATCATAAAGATGATGATTTTTGGCTCCATTGCTCCAATTTGCCTCGATTATGGACCCTTATCACGTCTAATATCGTAGCTATTTACTTTTTCTTTTTCTTTGGGATTGAGCTAGACAAGTGCCTCCCTTTTCCCCTGATAGGATGAAAATGAGAAAAAACCTATCGTCGCGAGGAAAAGGCTGATTGAGAGCGGGTGTAAAAGCCAGCAATATTTTCATGGGTTCATTCACAATGGCTTTATCGCTGCCCTTCCAGTCTTCTTCTTGTTGCACCATTACTGCAGTTAGGTATTTTTTGGATAAAAAACTAAAGGCAAAAGGTTAATATATATGGAGAGTGAGAGATTAGATGAAGATTACTGCTAATATATATGGAGAGGGAGAGATTAAATGAAGATTAGATACACCACATATTACACTTTAAACATTAAATATAAGACATTAAAAATACTGTTACAGATTTTAAATATGAATTTTAAAATTTTAAAAAATTAACTAAAAGTTGATATGTCATTTACATGAAAATTCATATGCGTGCTACATCAGCAAAGTTAGAAAAACATTAAATTTGCAATCTATTTTGGGATGATTTAACAAAAAATATAAATTTAAGAACTACAAAAAATATAAAATAAAATGAAAAGTTAAAATGATTTTTTTAGGACGAAATATGTCATAATGTCATTGGTAAAAACACAACGAAAATGGAAAATTAAGGTTTGCCTTATAATATGACAATTTGGCTTCATTAATAAACATTATAACACATCTCTTTATTTTATTTGTAGTTTTGTCATTCTCTAATGTTTACTTGGTTCTTGGTTTACACCCTTCTTAAACTTTATTTGTTATTATTTTTGAGACAAATGGGATTTTTTTAATCCTTTGAAGATGAAAAATAAAAGGTAAAATATGAGATTTGAAATGCAAGAAGAAGAAAGCAAGCAAACTAGAGAAAAAACAGAGGAAAATACTTTAACACTACAAAGTAAAACTTTTCGATAAAAAATCTTTAATCTTAAATTCTTTGAAAAAAGAGTAAACTAAAAAGATAGTCACATAACTATAAAAAACATCATTTTAGGCACTCAAAATAGAAATAAAATAAATTTCACAGATAGTCACATAACTACAAGTATAGGTATTTTCATGGGTTCTTTTACCATGCAATGGGTATTTTGGAGAGCAAGTCTAGGGTGAAAACCACTTTACGGAATCTCACCTCAAGATTTGTTTCACGAGATGAGACTGCAATAACTTTCCTTTGCCCTTTCGATTTACTTCTCTTTGCACCATTACTGCAGCTGGCTTTTGTCTAATCAAAAACAAAATCTAAATGATTAATATATATATATATATATCTATGGAGAAAGAGAGAGAGTGAGATTAAATGAAGGCTATGATTAATATATAATTTTTAACTAATATGGAGTTTTAATAAATGATATAACTAATTTGTATGTTCAATAGTCAATAGATTGTGTGAAATCTTTTTTTTCTTTAATATAAAAAACTTGTATTAATTTTTTAATAAAAAATGACTAAAATGTTGGCCAATACATCAATCAAATAAGCACATTCATCCTCAACCACCTTAACCAAAATCGAATTCCAGTGGCGAGGCAATGAGCTATATATAAATAAGTTGTTTTAAAATTTCATTAAAAAAACAAAATTTTAACACCCTCATTTTTTGACAAAGAGAACTTATGTAATTTGATTTTAAAGAAAAGAGGATATACATCTTCAAGAATATATTGAAGATAGACAACAATTCTTTCACTCATTTCATTTGATAATGATAAACTAAACAATAGAAAACAGTAACACAACAAGATTTAAAACCCTAGACTTTTATAAAAATATTATGACTTCAGCACTAGATATTGACCTTGTAAAGATATTGATTTGTTGATTTTGTAGCTAAAATACGAAAGGGTTTGGGTTTTGAGGCTAGAAAGACTCTATTAACCTGAGATAATAAAAAAAGGCAACCAAACCCAAAATACATCTATTAAAACCAATAAAAAAAATCAGTCAGGTTTATGTACTCCAATCTTTCCTTCACTCAAAACCTAGTCTCAACTCTATGTCCAAATTGTCGCAACTACTTGAACTGGAAGCTTGATTGGGAGCAAAAACAGATTCTCCTTGTTCCTTCATATGATTCATTAAATTAGGATTTGGAATAGAATTAGGTGGAATTCTCACAAAGGATGTTCCTAGTGAAAGAGTACCACTTATGAACTTCTTTTCACCAAGAAGATCTGTGACTAGAACCTAAAGGAGAGACTTCTGATCTTTGTAATTATAAGGATGATTATTTTGAGGCTCCCTTTCTCTAATCTGCCTCGGTATTGGGCCCTTATCATGTCTGATATCATAGTTGTTCACTTGTTCCTTTTTCTTCTTCTCTAGGATTGAGATTGATAGGCGCCTTCCTCTTTCTCTTGAAAATATGAAAATGATGATTGACACTACCAGTATAAGGGTTCTTGCAAACTTTCACCTTCAACTTTTGCGGAGCCGATGACGGAGGCATGAGGAAAAGTTTGTCGTCATGGTGAAAAGGCTGATTTAGAGCGAGTGCAAAGGCTGAGGATATTTTCATGGGTTCTTTCACAATAACCTTCCCTTTTCCCTTTCGGTCTACTTCTTATTGCACCATTGTTGCAACTAGTTTTTTTCTGATAAAAAACCAAAGCCAAAGGATTAATATATATGAAGAGTGAAAGAGTGAGAGATTAGATGAATGCTATGATTAATATATGGAGAGTGAGAGAGTGGGAGATTAGATGAAGATTAGAAAAACTATATATAATGGAGACTTTTGCACCTAACTAACAAATGAATTGTGGTATTATATATTCGGGGTTAACAAAAATAGAAAAAAGATGGTTTGTAATATATACTACACTTTAAGCCGAGAATGTAACACATTATTAACAAATACTACACTTTCAAAAGTTAAACATCTTTCTAATAGAGTCTTAACCTCAAGTTTATCTACTCTTCCTTTTGATCGGCATATTCAATACTTTGGGTTCAAGATCTCGTATATGCTAGAGGTATTAAGTACGAACCTTGCCACAAGCTTGTTTTTCAGCAACTATGGCATTTTGCACTCATCTTTAGCAATCATGGTTTTTCCCAATTAGACCTTTCAAAGTGTACATGATCTAAAATATTGACTAAAGATAATACCAAAATTGTTTCAATGAAACATAGTAACTTTATCAATGCTATTGGACAGAGAAATTAAGATTATGATAACTAAAAAAATGTGATATATGTGAGCTTAATAAAAAAGTCAAACATGTTATGAGTCGCATGAAGCCGAGAAAGGAGATAGACATTGAACACGTGAGGTTTGTCTTGACATCTCCTTTAACCTTCGTTAGACCCTTTTTGTCTTTTTCTTCATATATGACTACTTATTTCCTTTTTGAGGCCTTTAAAGGTCAACCGACATGAAACTAAACTTATGCCCAACCACGCAATGGGCGTTATGGTGAGTTGGTCTAGGGTGAAAACCTCATTTTGTCTTCTAGTTTGCTTCTCGTTGCACCAATGTTGCAGCTGGCTTTTGTATGATAAAAAACCAAAGCCAAATGATTAATATTTATGGAGAGTGAGATAGTGAGAGGGTGAGAGATTAGATGAAGACTATGATTAATATATATGAAGAGTGAGAGAGTAGATGAAGACTATGACTAATATATATGGAGAGTCAGAGAGTGAAAGATTAGATGAAGACTAGACCAACAATATATAATGGAGTCCCTTGCACTGGACTAATTAATGAATTATTTTCAAATTTCATTAAAAAAGGAAAAATTGAATTTGTTTACAAAGAGAACTCATTTAATCTAATTTTAAAGAAAAGAGGAGATAGATCATCAACAATATATATTGAAGATGGACAAAAAAAATAGTAAGAAAAGATGAATTCTTTAACTCATTTCAATTGATAATGACAGACTAAACAACATAAAAATAGTAAGAAAAAATTATATGACTTTAGCACAATAAACTGACCTTGTACAAATATTAATTTGCTAATTCTGTAGTTAAAAAATGAATGGGTTTGAGTTTTGAGTCTAAGAAGACACCATCGACCTAACGTAATAAAAAAAGGCAAGCAAACCAAAATAGATCCATTGAAATTGACAAAAAAAAATAGGTTTATGTATTCTAATATTCCCTTCACTCAAACCCTAGTCTACACTTTAAGTCCAAATTGTCACAACTGCTTGAACTGAAAGTTTGATTGGCAGCAACAGCATGTTCTCCTTGTTTCATTAGATGATTTCTTAAATTAGGATTATGAGTAGAAATAGGTGAGGGTCTCCTAGAGGATGTTCCTAGCCAAAGAAAACCACTTATGGTGTTCCAGTTCACCAAGAAGATCCACAACTAGAGCTTGAAGGAGTGACTTTTAATCTTTTTAATTATAAGAATGATGCTTTTGAGACTCCCTTGCTCCAATCTACCTTAGTCCTAAACCTTATCACATTTGATATCATAGCTATTCACTTCTTTATTTTTCTTCTTCTCCAAGATTAAGCTGGACAGGAGCTTTCTCTTTTCTCTTGAAAGGATGAAATCAAGTATTGGTACCACAAGCATAAGGGTTCTTGCCAACTTTCACCTTCAGCTTTTGAGCAGCCGACGATGGAGGCATGAGGACAAGCTTGTCATCACAGGGAAGTGGTTGATTGAGAGCACGTGCAAAAGTTGATGGTATTTTCATGGGTTCTTTCATCACACGATGAGCATTTTGGTGAGCAGGTCTAGGGTGAAAACCTCTTAGGAGAATCTCAGCTCAGGATTTGTGTCATTGGATGAAACTACAATAGCTTTCCCTTTGCCCTTCTAGTCTGCTTCTCGTTGCATCATTGCTGGAACTGGCTTTTGTCTAACCAAAAACCAAATCCAAATAATTAATATATATGGAGAGTGAGAGAATAGAAGAAGATTATGATTAACATATATGGAGAGTGAGAGAGTGTGCGATTCGATGAAGACTATGATTAATATATATGGAGAGTGAGAGAGTGTGAGATTAGAATAAGACTATGATTACTATATATGGAGAGTGCGAGGCTGAGAGATTAGATGAACACTAGTAAAAACATATATAATGGAGACTTTTGCACCTAACTAACAAATGAATTGTTGAATTAAATGTCAGTGTTAACAAAACCAAAAAGGAGGGTTGGTAAGATATACTACACTCTAAACGGGGAATGCAAGACATTAATAAAAATAGTCACAAATTTATATATATAGTAAAACAAGTAAAAAATTATATAAATATAATTTCAGCACTTTTAAAAGGAATTGTGGTTTGTCTTAAGTTGAATAGAGCAGTGGTTAAAGCTCCTCTCAAGGAAATTGTTTGACATATTTTGTTTTTTAACTCCATACATTTTTTAAGTATCTCATTAATTACCATCATTAGTGCACAAAATGGGAGTTCAATAAAACCAAAATTTAGGTAATTATAACTATTCAATATTTAAAAGATTAATGTTAATGCTACTTGTTTTGTTTTTTCCCCTCGATCATGTGTTAAATGCAAGGAATTTTAAGTTGAAATTAAAACATTTTAAGGGTTTCTACGCAGAACTTTGTCATTGCTAGCAATTTGATTAATGAATATTTTCAATATTTATATAAACTCTTGATGCATTTTCAAAATTCATAATAATTTGAATTGTTCATAACGCCTTTCAAAGCACCAAAAAGAGGAGAAAAAATAATGTAAAAACTAGAATTTTTTTTTGCTAATGGTAATTAAGAATTACATGTTTTTCGAAATTTCTTTGATTTTAAAAGAGAGCACACGCATATTAAGAAAACGAAAAGCTTGATAATACATCAATCAAATAGACACATCCATTCTCAACCTAAAACCGAATTCTAGTCACTAAGTTTTGCAAGAAAAGGAGCTATATTTCAATAAGTTGTTTCCAAATTTCATTAAAAAAGCAAAAAAATTGAACACCCTAATTTTTGACGAAAAGAACTCATATAATTTGATTTTAAAGAAAAGAGGAGATAGATCATCAAGAATATATTGAAGATGGGAAAAAATTCTTTGACTCGTTTCATTTGATAATAATAGACTAAACAATAGAAAAAGTAACACAACAAGACAAAAAACCCTAGACTTTATAAAATTTTATGATTTCAGCACTATAAAATTTGATAATGATATTGATTTGTTGATTTTGTAGCTAAAAAATATAAGGCTTTGAGTATTGAGGCTTGGAAGACACCTTTAACTTGATGTAATAATAGAAAGGCAAGCAAACCCAAAATAATCCATTGAAACTAAAAAAAAAACTTAAGGCAGATTTGTATATTCTATTCTTCCCTTCACTCAAACCCTACTCTCAATTCTTTGTCCAAATTGTCGCAACTTCTTGAACTTGAATCTTGACTAGGAGAAACATCAAGTTCTCCTTGTTCCATCATATGATTCCTCAAATTAGGAATAAGAGCAATATTAGGTGGTGTTCTCATAAAGGATGTTCCTAGCCTAAGAAAACCACTTATGGTCTTTTGTTCACCAAGAAAATTCGGGGCTAGAGCCTGAAGGAGTGAATTTTGATCTTTGTAACTATATGGATAATGATTTTAAGACTCTCTTGCTCCAATATGCCTTGGTCATGGACCCTTATCATGGGGAAGAGTTTGATTGAGAGTGGGTGCAAAAGTCAACCATATTATCATGGGTTCGTTCTCAATGGGTTTCCCTTTTCCCTTCTAGTTTGCTTCTCCTTGCACAATTCTTGAAAATGAGTTTTGATAAGTGCGAAAAGTAACATATTTTAACCTCATTCTTAATGCGTTTTTGGATGATTAATCGATTTAAAATAATGAATTTTATGTTCACAATCCTTTAAATTCACGTTATTATACTTAGGAAAATATTTGGGAGTGAAAGGACTGAAAAACAAGCGAAAACCAGACAAAAAGAGTAGATTTTAGGAACCACATGGGTTAGACACATGGCCATGAAAAATTTGGGGCAAAAAGCATGAATGTGGAAAAGAAAGTGCCAAAAGTGTGAAAGTTTGGAAGACTTAAGAAGAGATTTATTTGATATAAGACTTTATTTAAATTTAAACTCTATTTTTTAGGATTAATATTTAGGATTATTATTATTATATTATTTATATTTAATTTTAATTTATCTTTTAGGCTTTATAACTTAGAGTTTAATTTGAATCCAATTAGGGAATTATTGTTTAGATTTAATTCTAATTATCTTTTTAGAATTTAATTTGGATCCAACTAGAGATTTTCATGTATTATAAATAGGGGATGAAATGATATAAATGGGACACTTCCAATTTTTTGTAAAATCCTCCATTCCCCAAACCCTAGCCGTCAGATATTATTCAAGAAAACAATTGGGAAAACACCATTGAAGCGGTCTTTGAAGCAAATTTCTATCAAAATTGAAGACCTCATTTTAATTTCTTTTGATTTTATTATGAGTTTTTCTTTGTCTTGCAGTTATACTATCTTTGAGATGTTTTTATTGATTAGCATGAAATGATTTTCTAAATACCTAGGGGAGATGAACCCTATGATGAATTCTATCATTTGATTTTTGATTTTAGGCAATAAATAAATTTTGTTCTCAATTGTGTGGGCTTAATTCTTGATTTAGTATTTCCGGGATATTAATTATTGTTTGATGTACTTAAATCAGAGGAGGAATAGACCTTATTTAAGAGTAGATCTGGCATAATTGAGTGGAGTTGCATGCAATCCTAGAAATAGGATGACATAAGTCTACCAGATTAGAGTCAAATCTAATAAGGGAATCCATAGATCGACTTAATGCGACAATAGGGGTTTTAATTAGAAGGAAATTTCAATTAATCATCCTAGAGTCAGTTTTTTTTATGATTGAATAAATGTATTAGTATAATTCAAGGATTTCTACGGATCAAGATACCATGTGAATAAATTACTTAATTCAGAATGATAATGGTAGATGAAATCTAGGTGGATTCTTTCCTAGGTATTGTTTTGCTTCTTGGTATTAAAACATTTGTTCTCTCTTGATTTATTCTTTGTCGTACTTTTAATTTATTAATTTAGTTAAATTTATTGTTAAATAATCACTTTATTCGATCGATTAAATAATAGGAAGACAGCTACTACTAGTAATTTTAGTCCTCGTGGGAATGATATATGTGCTCACCGTAACTATACTATTAATTGATAGGTTCACTTGCCTTAGTCATATTTTTATTTAGTTTCTAGTGTCACAAGTTTTTGATTCCGTTGCCGAGGACTAAAATATTAGGAAAACTTTATTTCTATTACTTTAGCCATTTTTTATTTTTGTTTTTTATATGTGTTTTTAATTTAATTTCTTTACCTTTTACTTGCTTCTAAGACTGGAAAAAAAATTCTTTGAATCGTTTCATTTGATAATGATAGACTAAACAACAGAAAATAGTAACAAAACAGGACAATAAACCCTAGACTTTATAAAATTTTATGACTTCAGGACTATAAAATGACCTTGTATTGATATTGATTTGTTGATTTTGTAGCTAAAAAAAGGGTTTGAGTATTGAGGCTAGGAAGAAACCTTTAACCTGACGTAATAATAGAAAGGCAAGCAAACCCAAAATACATCCATTGAAACTGAAAAATAAAACTTCAGGTAGATTTACATATTCTAATCTTCCCTTCACTCAAACCCTAGTCTCAACTCTTTGTCCAAATTGTCGCAACTTTTTGAAATTGAATCTTGACTGGGAGAAGCAGCAGGTTCTCCTTGTTCCATCATATGATTCCTCAAATTAGGATTAAGAGCAAGATTAGGTGGAGTTCTCCTAAAGGATGTTCCCAGCCTAAGAAAACCACTTATGGTCTTTTGTTCAGTAAGAAAATCTGAGACTAGAGCCTGAAGGAGAGACTTTTGATCTTTGTAACTATATGGATAATGATTTTGAGACTCCCTTGCTCCAATATGCCTCGGTCTTAGACCCTTATCATGGGGAAGATTTTGATTGAAAGCGAGTACAAAAGTCAACTATATTATCATAGGTTCATTCATAATGAGTTTCCATTTCCCTTCTAGTTTGCTTCTCCTTGCACAATTCTTGAAATTGGATTTTGATAAGTGCCAAAAGTAACATGTTTTTGACTTATTCTTAATGCGTTTTTAGATGATTAGTCAATTTAAAATAATGAATTTTATGTTCATAATCCTTTAAATTCACGTTTCTATACTTAGGAAAACATTTAGGAGCAAAAGGAGCGAAAAACAAGCGAAAACCGGACAAAAAAAGCAGATTTTAGGAGCCACATGATGCAATCAAAACTAACTAAAATATGACTAAGGTGAGTGCAATTAATAGTATAGTTATGGTGAGCACAGATATCGTTCCCATGAGGACTAAAAGTACTAGTAATAGCTGTCTTCCTATTATCTAACCGATCGAATAGAGTGATTGTTTTAAATTAAGTTTAACTAAATTAATAAACTAAAAGTGTGACAAAGAATAAAGCAAGAAATAAAAGTGTTTTAATACCAAGAAGCAAACAATATGTAGGAAAGACTCCACCTAGATTTAATCTACCATTATCATTCTGAATTAAGCAATTTATTCACTTAGTATTTTGATCTATAGAAATCCCTAAATTATGCTAATACCTCTATTAAAGCGTAAAAGCAACTGACTCTAGGTTGATTAATTGAACTTTCTTTCTAATTAAAACCCCTATTGTCGCATTAATTCGATGAATGGATTCCCCTATTAGATTTGACTCTAATCCAGTAGATTTATGTCGTCCTATTTTTAGGATTGCATGCAACTCCACTCAATTGTGCTAGATCTACTCTTAAATAGGGTCTATTCCTCCTTTGATTTAAGCACATCAAACAAGAATTAATATCTCAAGAATACTAAATAAAGAATTAAGCACACATAATTGAGAATAAAATCTAAGTATTTATTGCGTAAAATAAGAAATCAAATGACAAAATTCATCCTAGGGTTCATCTCCCCTAAGTATTTAGGAATTAGGTTCAGGCTAATAAATGGAAACATCTCAAAAATAATATAACCACAAGATGAATAATAACTCATAATAAAATCAAAAGAATTTAGAAAGAGGTCTTCAATCTTTGTGGAGATCTGCTTCAAAGATGACTTTTATGATGTTTCTTCAATTGTTTCCTTCAATAATCTATGACGGTTAGGGTTTGGGGAATGGAGGATTTTACAGAAAATTGGAAGTGTCTAGTTTATATCACTTCATCCCTATTTATAATAGATGAAAACCTCTAGTTGGATCCAAATTAAATTCTAAAAAGATTATTAGAATTAAATATAAACAATACTTCCCGAATTGGATCTAAATTAAAATCTAAATTATTAAGCCTAAAAGATAAATTAAAAATAAATATAAACAATATAATAATAATCGTAAATATTAATCCTAAAAAATAGAGTTTAAATTTAAATAAAGTCTTATATCCGATAAATCTCTTCCTAACTCTTCCACATTCGCACTTTTGACCTAAAATTTCCTTCTTATCTTCGATTTAGTCATGACCATGTGTCCAGCCCGTGTGACTCTTAAAATTTACTCTTTTTGTACGGTTTTCGCTTGTTTTTCGCTCCCAAATGCTATCCTAAGTATAGAAACATGAATTTAAAGGATTATGAACATAAAATTAGTTATTTCAAATTGACTAGTTATCCAAAACCGTATTTAGAATGAGGTTAAAACATGCTACTTTTGACACTTATCAAATATCCCCACACTTAAGCATTTGCTTGTCCTCAAGCAAAATTCTCAACCCACATTCAAGTTATCTTTCTTAATTCTTCATTTTTATCAATAATGTTTCAGGATAAATTGCAAACAATCATGCATTGAAAATTCATCTAAAAGAACACTAAAGATTCAAGCAATCTAAGCTACAAAATTTTTAGCACAAAAATATAGGTGTCTCTCCTTATCTAAATAAATACCTTAAATTCAAAATCAACAAGAATTGACATCCTCACTAAAGATTCACTCAAAGCACTCAAAGTGTTTAAGGTTCATTAAATAAACACGAAATGTTATTACCATAGGCTTGCTTGAAAATCAAATCTCCACCACTGTAAAATGACATGACACACCAATCAAGAGGTCTTTACAAGGTTGTAATGGGGCTAAGGTTATGGGTATGGAAAAGGCTAAAAGAATTGGTTAAAATCAAGATCGAGTTGATAACTTACCAAACTAGAAAAAAAACAATCAGTTGCTAAATTGAAAGAATATGCATCAACATGAATAAAAAAGAATAAACATGAGCTTTTCAACAGTATATGGAACTAATGATCCTAGCCCAAGCATATTTTTGTCTTTTTCTTCTCATTTTTTTCTCAATTTTTTTTGACTTTTTTTCGATTTTTTTCTTTTTTTGACTTTTTTTTTTCTTTTTCAGTAATTCAGATAGTGGAACATAGTTAGGCAACTTAACCAAATCAAATCTCGACAAAAAGGGAGTAAAAGAAGGGGTAAATATATCACAAATATATGAATCATGGGTTAATATTATGGGTCTAATGAATAAAACGATGTTAGGCTCAATGGAGTTCACTAAGGGTTAATTTATTAGGTAAGCTTTTTAAAGGTAAAGGGGGTTTAAATCCTAAGTGCCTCTATCATCTCAGCATATCAAATCAATAATGTGGTCTCACCATGTATAATCAAAGCAAGTTCTAGAATAACAAATGAAGTTGACATACACACAACCAAAAATAGCATGAGCATGGAATAAAATATATGCTCTACAGACTCAAAAGCTCACAAAAATTATGGTCTTGATGTCAAATCTGCAATTTTAAAATTTGAAGATAATATTTCAATTTAGGGAGACAACCTAAAATATTTAATTCTGAAGACAACTCATCATGCTTCACTCTCTTATATCCTAAATATTAAATCATCCAATACATAAAAGATTAACAAATCAATCTCAAAACAAAATCAATAAAATTTCCAAATAGCAAAAATTCACTCTAATGGGGTATGAGAAAATTATTTTAACACAATAAATAATTTAGGGATTTTTAATACAAACAATCTCCCCACACTTAAGATGTACATTGTCCTTAATGTACAAACAGATATAAGCAGAATAAGCACAATATCATAAAGAGGAAAGGAACTGAAACTTCCCTGAATTAGGATGATTTCATCGGAATTGGAAAAAAAATATGAATGCAGCGAGTCTATAGGAAGTGCAATTTTCCGAGCAAACTAAAGAAAATAGACAAAGACAAGTCAGAGAGGGAGGTAATAACTAAAAAACAACCATAAGAATAAAAATAGTGCATAATTAAAATAAAATAAAAAAATAAAAAATAAAACTAAAAATAAAAATGAAAATAAATATACTAATTTTTTTGAACTTTTCAAAATTTTTTTAAAACATGAAAGTAAAATAAATAAATAAATAAAAATAAAAACACTCGGGTTGCCTCTTGAGAAGTGCTTGTTTAAAGTCTAAGCTCGACTTTCTTGTTTAAGCTCGTAGTTATGGCGAATCATGAAACCAAAGTTCTTCTCGCTTGTTATCAATATTACCAACACAATAAAATTTGAGACGTTGATTGTTTACCTTGAATGTGTCATGATCAGGATGTGTTGCCTCAATTGTACCATTAGGGAAAACGATTTTTACCACAAAAGGATCTGACCCTCTTAACTTGAATTCTGAAGGAAAAATTTGTGAATCTGATTTGTTCTAATAACACTTTGTCTCCCACTTTAAATATGTTCATCCTCTTCACATGCACTTCATGGTTTTGCATTGGTTCTTCCTTGGGTTTCCTCTATTTTTCGTCGAACTTTGTTCGCCATTCATCTAGTTCCTCGAGTTGCAACATTCGATCTTCATTTACCACTCGAGTTCTATCACTTTGAATAAATATTGAATTCATCGTGTTTTCATTAGTGATTTCCTGCAAAAAGTGTTGAGTCACATGGTTACTAACATTAATAGAACAATTATCATCAATATACTCATTCAGGACTCTAACAAAATCATGTGCTTTAAGAGTAATCTTTTCATCACCTACACGAAGCACAAGTTCACCAGTACCCACATCAATGATAGCTCTAGCAGTGGCTAGAAAGGGTCGACCTAAGATCATAGGTACCTCAACATCCTCATCCATGTCCAATACAACAAAATCAACAGGGAACATAAATTTATCCACTTTTACAAGCACATCCTCAATAATGCCCCTAAGATATCTAATTGATCTGTCAGCTAACTGAATACTCATCCTAGTGGGTTTAGATTCCCCAAGACCAAGTTGTTTGAACAATTTATAAGGCATAACATTTATACTAGCACCCAAATCAGTCAAAGCTTTATCAACATGTAAACTACCAATAAGACAAGGAATAGTAAAACTCCCTGGATCTTTAAGTTTGTTAGGTAGTTTGTTTTGGAGAATGGTTGAGCAAACTGCATCAAGCTCCACAGTTGATAAGTCATCTAAATTCTCTTATTTGTTAACAACTCCTTTAAGAATTTTACATACTTCGGCATCTGCAAAAGAGCTTCAACAAAAGGTAAGTTAATATCTAATTTTTTTAAGAGCTCAAGAAATTTAGCTTATTTTTCTTTTCTGTGGTCTCTCTTTAATGCTTCTGGATATGGAATTCGAGGTTTGTACTCTCTAAGCACCAGCTTATGCTCTTTCTTGTTTTCCTCAACCTCATTATTTTTCACAACAACTTCTAGCTTCGGCTTCTATTCAAGCTTGACTAACCCCTCCACGCTTTGAGCATTGATTGCATGAATTTGCTCTTTTGGGTTAGTTTCAATATTATTAGGTAAGCTACCTTATGGTCTTTCTGAAACTATTTTAGCAAGCTATCTGATTTGATTTTTAGGACCGTGAATTGACGCTTGCTAATTTTTTAAAGCTATCTCATTGCTTTGAAATCTCGCTTCAGAAACCGAAATAAATTTAGCAAGCATTTCTTCAAGGTTTGATTTTTTTTCTTGTTGATTAGACTGCTGAAAACCCGAAGGAATTTGTGATCTTTGGTTCCTTGACCACCCCATGAAAATTTTGGGTGATTTCTCCAACTTGCATTTTAAGTATTATTATAGGGATTATTTTGAGATCTAGAATTATTACCCAAAAAGTTTGCTTGCTTATGGAAATATTTTGAACTCATCATCCCCACTCCATTTTCATTGCACTGTATCACTGGATGTACCTATTGAGAAAATTTCAAACCATCAAATTTTTTATTAAGAGTTTCAACCTGATGAGCCAACATAGAAACGACATCAACATTATTAATCCTTGCTGCCTTCACAGGTTTTACTCTTGTAACTTGCCACTGATAATTATTTAATGCCAGTTCCTCAATAAATTCTTGGGCTTCTTTCGATGTCTTGTTATTTAAAGTTCCCACAACTGCTGAATCAACCATCTGACTAGTCAAGGGATTCAAACCGTTATAGAAAGTTTGAACTTGGAGCCATAAAGTTAACCCATGATAAGGACACCTTCTCAATAAATCCTTGATCCTCACCCATGCTTCATAAAATGTTTCAATATCAAACTGACCAAAAGAAGAGATGTCATTCCTCAACTTAGCTATCTTAGCTGGCGAAAAATATTTTAACAAGAACTTCTCAGTCATTTGATCCCAAGTAGTGATAGAACCTCGTGGTAAAGCATTTAACCACAGTTTTTCCATGCTCCTCAACGAAAACGGAAACAACCATAAGCGTATTGCGTCATCAGTAACACCATTAATTTTCAATGTGTCGTAAATGTCGAGAAAATTAGCCAAATGAGCATTCGGATCTTCATCTTGCAAACCATCAAACTGAACATATTGTTGTACCAACTGAATTATACTCGGCTTGATTTCAAAATTGTTTGCATTAACATTCGACCTGACAATACTCGTTTCAGCCCCAATCAGAGTAGGCTTAGCATAATCATACAAAGTTCGATGAGCAGGAGGAAT
The DNA here is from genome assembly GCA_039519145.1 of Kokia cookei. Classification (NCBI taxonomy): domain Eukaryota; kingdom Viridiplantae; phylum Streptophyta; class Magnoliopsida; order Malvales; family Malvaceae; genus Kokia; species Kokia cookei. The sequence continues at coordinate 19,569,195 of CM076903.1, read as the reverse complement.
TTGGTTATTTCGAATGTCACCCATCTCCATAGTAATATCCTTTTCCTTTTCACTGTCTATTAAAGTTTTCTGACTTTGCTTAGCTTTTCTAACCTCTTTACGATTTTTACGAGCAGTCTTTTCAAGTTCAGAGTCGTGAAGAAGTGGTCTCGACAGGTTTCCTCTTCTCATAAACCAAAAGAACCTGCCAGAAGCAAAAGGGAAAAAATTAAAATAGAAAAATTAAATTAAAAACGCAAATAATAAAAAAATGTCTAAAGTAATAGAAATAAAGTTTTCCTAATATTTCAGTCCTCAGCAACGGCGCCAAAAACTTGATGCAATTGAAACTAACTAAAAATATGACTAAGGCAAGTGCACCTATCAATTAATAGTATAGTTACGGTGAGCACAGATATTGTTCCCACGAGGACTAAAAGTACTAGTAATAGCTGTCTTCCTATTATCTAACCGATCGAATAAAGTGATTGTTTTAAATTAAGTTTAACTAAATTAATAAACTAAAAGTGCGACAAAGAATAAAACAAGAAAAAACTAGTGTTTTAATACCAAGAAGCAAACAATACCCAGGAAAGACTCCACTTAGATTTCATCTGCCATTATCATTATTCACTTAGTATTTCGATCCGTAGAAACCCCTAAATTATGCTAATACCTCTATTCAAGCATAAAAACAACTGACTTTAGGTTGATTAATTGAAATTTCTTTCTAATTTAAAACCCCTATTGTGACATTAATTCTATCTATATATTCCCTATTAGATTTGACTCTAATCCAGTAACTTTATGTTGTCCTATTTCTAGGATTGCATGCAACTCCACTCAATTATGTTATATCTACTCTTAAATAGAATCTATTCCTCCTCTGATTTAAGCATATAAAATAATAATTAATATCTTAAGAATACTAAATCAAGAATTAAGCACACATAATTGAGAACAAAATCTAAGTATTTATTGCGTAAAATCAGAAATCAAATGATAGAATTCATCCTAGGGTTCATCTCCCTAGGTATTTAGGAATTTAGTTCATGCTAATAAATGAAAACATCTCAAAAATAATATAACCACAAGATGAAGAAAAACTCATAATAAAATCAAAAGAATTTAGAAAGAGGTCTTAAATTTTTGTGGAGAACTGCTTCAAAGACCCCTCCTATGGTGTTTCTTCAATTGTTTCCTTCAATAATCTCTGATAGCTAGGGTTTAGGGAATTAAGGATTTTACAGAAAATTGGAAGTGCCTAATTCATATCACTTCATCCCTATTTATAATAGATGAAAACCTCTAGTTGGATCCAAATTAAATTCTAAAAAGATAATTAGAATTAAATATAAACAACATTTCCCTAGTTGGATCCGAATTAAACTCTAAATTATAAAGCTTAAAAGACAAATTAAAAATAAATATAAACAATATAATAATAATCCTAAATATTAATCCTAAAAAATAGAGTTTAAATTTAAATAAAGTCTTATATCCAATAAATCTCTTCCTAACTCTTCCACATTCACACTTTTGACCTAAATTTTCCTTCTTGTCTTCGATTTAGTCATGACCATGTGTCCAGTCCGTGTGACTCTTAAAATCTGCTCTTTTTATACGGTTTTCACTTGTTTTTCGCTCCTTTCGCTCCCAAATGTTGTCCTAAGTATAAAAACATGAATTGAAAGGATTATGAACATAAAATTCATTATTTTAAATTGATTAGTCATCCAAAAACGTTTTAAGAATAAGGTTAAAACATGTTACTTTTGACACTTATCACCACACAGGTTAGACATGGCCATGGAAAATTTGGGGCTAAAAGCATGAATGTGGAAGAGAAAGTGCTAAAAGTGTGAAAGTGTGGATGACTTAGGAAAAGATTTATTCGATATAAGACTTTTTTTAAATTTAAACTCTATTTTTAGGATTATTATTTTTATTATATTGTTTATATTTAATTTTAATTTATCTTCTAGGCTTTATAATTTAGAGTTTAATTTGGATCCAATTAGGGAATTACTGTTTAGATTTAATTCTAATTATCTTTTTAGAATTTAATTTGGATCCAACTAGAGATTTTCATGTATTATAAATAGGGGATGAAGTGGTATGAATGGGACACTTCCAATTTTTTGTAAAATCCTCCATTCTTCAAACTCTAGCCGTTAGAGATTATTCAAGAAAACAATTGGGAAAACACCATTGAAGCGGTCTTTGAAGCAAATTTCTACTAGGATTGAAGACCTCTTTTGATTTTATTATGAGTTTTTCTTTGTCTTGCGGCTATACTATTTTTGAGATGTTTTTATTCGTTAGCGTGAACTGATTTTCTAAATAGCTAAGGGAGATGAACCCTATGATGAATTTTGTCATTTGATTTCTGATTTTACACAATAAATACTTAAATTTTGTTCTCAATTGTGTGGGCTTAATTCTTGATTTAGTATTTCCAGGTTATTAATTATTGTTTGATGTGCTTAAATCAGAGGAGGAATAGACCCTATTTAGGAGTAGATCTAGCATAATTGAGTGTAGTTGCATGCAATCCTAGAAATAGGACGACATAAATCTACCGGATTAGAGTTAAATCTAATTGGGGAATCCGTAGATCGAGTTTATGCGACAATAGGGGTTTTAATTAGAAAGAAATTTCAATTAATAACCTAAAATCAGTTGCTTGAATAGAGGTATTAGCGTAATTCATGGATTTTACGGATCAAGATACTAAGTGAATAAATTACTTAGTTCAGAATGATAATGGCAGATGAAATTTAGGTGGATTCTTTCCTGTGTATTGTTTTCCTTCTTAGTATTAAAACATTTGTTATCTCTTGATTTTTTCTTTGTTGCACTTTTATTTTATTAATTTAGTTAAATTTAGTTTTAAAAAATAACTTTATTCGATCGATTAAATAATAGGAAGACGGCTACTACTAGTACTTTTAGTCCTCGTGGGAATGATATTTGTTCTCACCGTAACTATATTATTAATTGATAGGTTCACTTGCCTTAGTCATATTTTTAGTTAGTTTCGAGTGCATCAAGTTTTTGGCACCGTTGCTGGGTATTGAAATATTTGGAAAACTTTATTTCAATTACTTTAGCCATTCTTTTTATTTTTATTTTATTATTTGCATTTTTAATTTAATTTTTTTATTTTATTTATTTCCTTTTATTTGCTTCTGGAAGGTTCTTTTGGTTTATGACTAGAGGAAACCTGTCGAGACCACTTCTTCACGATCATAAGCTTTAAAAGACTGCTCGCAAAAATCGTAAAGAGGTTAGAGAAGCTAGGCAAAGTGAGAAAACTCTAGTAGACGATCAAAAGGAAAAGGATATCATTGTGGAGATGGGTGACAATCGAAATAAACAGGTTCCTCTTGCTCTTCCTAATCCTCTTGTTGAACCTTGTATTATTATGCTAAGCCTACTCTGATTAGGGTTGGAACGAGTATTGTCAGGCCGAATGTTAATATGAACACTTTTGAAATCAAGTCAAGCATAATTCAGATGGTACAATAATATGTTCAGTTTGATGGTTTGCAAGATGAAGATTGACACTTTCAAAATTAATAGTGTTACTGACTTGCAGTTGTTCCCGTTTTCGTTGAGGAGCACGGTAAAATTATGGTTAAATGCTTTACCATGAGGTTATATCACTACTTAGGATCAATGACTGAGAAGTTCTTGTTAAAATATTTTCTACAGGCTAAGACAACTAATTTGAGGAAAGACATCTCTTCCTTTGCTCTATTTGATATTAAGATACTTTATGAAGAATGAGAGAGGTTTAAAGATTTGTTCAGAAGGTCTCCTCATCATGGGCTACCTTTATGGCTCCAAGTTCAAACTTTCTACAATGTTTTGAATCCCTCGACTAGACAAATGATTGATTCAGCAGCAGGGGGAACATTGAATAACAAAACACCAGAAGAAGCTGAAGAAGTTATTGAGGAGGTGGCACTAAATAATTTTTAGTAGCAAGTTACAAGAGTAAAACTTGTGAAGACAGCAGGGATATATGATGTTGATGTTGTTTCTATGTTGGCTTATCAGGTTGAAACAATTAATAAAAAATTGATGGCTTGAATTTTTCTAAACAGATACATCTGGTGATGCAGTGCAATTGAAATGGAGCGGGGATGATAAGTTCGGAATATTTCCAAGAGCAAGCAGACTTTTTGCATAGTAATTATAGACCTCAAAATAATCCCTATAGTAATACTTATAATGCAAGTTAGAGAAATCACCCAAATTTTCATAGGGTGGTCAAGGAAACCAAATATCACAAATCCCTCCGAGTTTTTAGCAGCCTCATCAACAAGAAAAAAAATTGAAATTTGAAGAAATGCTTGCTAAATTTATTTTGGTTTCTAAAGAGAGAATTCAAAGCAATGAGACAACTTTAAAAAATTAGCAAGCATCAATTCATGGTCTTGAAAGTCAAATCGAACAGCTTGCTAAACTAGTTTCGAAAAGACGACAAGGTAGCTTACCTAATAACACTGAAACTAACCCAAAAGAGCATATCCATGCAATCACTGTTCAAAGAGTGAAAGGATTAGTCAAGCTCGATTAGAAGCCAAAGCTAGAAACTGTTATGAAAAATAATAAGGTTGAGGAAAGCAAGAAAGAGCATAAGCCGGTGCAGAGAATACAAACCTTGAATTCCTTATCCAAAAGCATTGAAGAGAGACCACAAAAAAGAAAATACAGTAAATTTATTGAGTTCTTAAAAAATTGGGTATTAACTTACCTTTTGTTGATGCTATTTCGTAGATGCCGAAGTATGTAAAATTCTTAAAGGAGCTGTTAACCAATAAGAGGAAGTTAGACGACTTGTCAACTGTGGAGCTTAATGCAGTTTGGTCAGCCATTCTCTAAAACAAACTACCCAACAAACTTAAAGATCCAGGGAGTTTTACTATTCATTATCTCATTGGTAGTTTACATGTTGATAAAGCTTTAGCTAATTTGAGTGGTAGTATAAATGTTATGCCTATAAACTGTTCAAACAACTTGGTATTGGGGAACCTAAACCCACTAGGATGAGTATCTAGTTAGCTGACAGATCAATTAGATATCCTAGGGGTATTATTGAGGATGTGCTTGTAAAAGTGGATAAATTTATATTCCCTGTTGGTTTTGTTATATTAAACATGGATGAAGATGTTGAGGTACCTATGTCGACCCTTTTAAGCCACTGCTAGAGCTATCATTAATATGGGTGCTGGTGAACTTGTGCTTCATGTAGGTGATGAGAAGATTACTCTTAAAGCACATGATTTTGTTAGAGTCTTGAATGAGTGTAACGATAGCAATTGTTCTGTTAATGTCAGTAACCATGTGACTCAACGCTCTTTGTAAGAAATCACTAATGAAAGCATGATGGAGCTAATTTTGATTCAAAGTGATACAACTCAAGGAATTAAATGAATGGTGAACAAAGTCCGACGAGAAACCGTGGAAATCCAAGGAATCAATGCAAAACCATGAAGTGCATGTGAAGAGGATGAACATATTTAAAGTGGGAGACAAAGTAATATTGGACAAATTGGATCCACAAAGTTTTCCTTTAGAATTCAAGTCAAGATCATTCGATCCTTTTGTGGTGAAAACCATTTTCCCTTATGGTACAATTGAGGTAACACATCCTGATTATGACACATTCAAGGACAATCAATGTCTCAAATTTTATTCTGTTGGTAATATTGATAAAGGAAAATAGGAACTTCGATTTCAGGATCTGCCATAACTACGAGCTTAAATAGGAAAGTTGAGCTTAAACTCAAAATAAGCGCTTCTCGGGAGGCAACTCGAGTGTTTTTATTTTTAATTATTCATTTTACTTTCATGTTAATTTTTAAAAAACTAAAAAAAATTCAAAAAGAAGTTGAAAATTTTTGAAAAAAATTGAAATTTCAAAAAAATTATTACATGTATTTTTATTTTCATTTTTTAATTTTTAATTTTTCATTTTTCATTTTCATTTTCATTTTTATTTTCACTTTTAGTTTTAGTTTTAGTTTTAGTTTTATTTTTAGTTTATTTTTTTATTTTTTTATTATGCACTATTTTTTTCTATGACTTTTTAGTTGTTATCTCCCTCTCTTACTTATGTTTGTATATTTTCTTATTAGTTTGCTCGAAAAATTGCACACCCTTTAGACTCGCTGCATTCTCAGTTTTTCCCAATTTCGATGAAATCATCATAATTCAGAGAAGTTCAGTTCCTCTCATCCATATGATATTGTGGTTATTCTGCTTATATCTATTTGCATATCGAGGACAATGTACAGCTTAAGTGTGCGGAGATTGATTGTGTATAATTGTGATAAAATCTTTGAATTATTTATTATGTTTAAGTAATTTTCTCATAACCCATTAGAGTTCATTTTTGATATTTTTATTTTTTTATTGATTTTGTTGTGAGTTGATTTGTGAATCTTTTTTGTATTGGGTGATTTAATCTTTAAGATATGAGAGAGTTTAGCATGATAAGTTGTCTTCAGAATTAAATATTTTAGGTTGTCTTCCTGAATTGAATTATTATCTTCGAATTTTGAAATTACAGGATTGACATCAAACCATAATTTTTGTGAGCTTTTGAGCCTATAGAGCATATATTTTATTTCGTACTCATGCTATTTTTGGTTGTGTGTATGTCAACTTGATTTGTTATTCTAGAACTTGCATGATTATACATGTTGAGATCACATTATTGATTTGATATACTGATATGATAGAGGCACTTAGGATTTAACCCCCTTTACCTTTAAAAAACTTACCTAATAAATTAACCCCATTGAGCCTAACATCATGTTATCCATTAAATCCATAATATTAACCATGATTCATATATATGTGGTATATTTACCCCTTTATTGACTTCATTTTTGTCGAGATTTGATTTGATTAAGTTGTCTAACTATGTTCCACTATCTGAATTGTTGAATTTTATTGTTTAGAAAAGAAAAAAAAGTGAGAAAAAAGTCGAAAAGAAAAATTGAAAAAAAAAGATAAGAAAAAGACAAATATATGTTTGAGCTAGGATCATTAGTTTCATATACTGTTGGAAAGCTTGTGTTTATTCTTTCTTATTCATGTTGATTTACTTTCTTTTAATTCAGCAACTGATTTTTTTTTCTAGTTTGGTAACTTATCAACTCGATTTCGATTTAACCAATTCTTCTAGCCTTTTCCGTACCTTAACCTTGGCCCCAATACAACCTTGTAAAGACCTCTTGATTGGTGTGTCATGTCATTTTACAGTGGTGGAGATTTGAGTTTCAAGCAAGCCTTTGGTAATAACATTTCATGTTTGACTATTGAGTGCTTATTTCATGAACCTTAAACACTTCGAGTGCTTTGAGTGAAACTTTAGTGAGGATGTCAAGTCTTGTTAATTTTGGATTTAAGGGAATTATTTAGATAAAAGGAGACACCTATATTTTTGTGCTTAAAATTTTGTAGCTTAGATTGCTTGAATCTTTAGTGTTCTTTTAGATGAATTTCCAATGCTTGATTGTTTGCAATTTATCCTGAAACATTATTGATGAAAATGAAGAATTAAGAAAGTTAACTTGAAATTTTGCTTGAGGACAAGCAAATGCTTAAGTGTGGGGATATTTAATAAGTGCCAAAAGTAACAAGTTTTAGTCTCATTCTTAATGCGTTTTTGGATGATCAGTCAATTTAAAATAATGAATTTTATGTTCATAATCCTTTAAATTCATGTTTCTATACTTAGGAAAACATTTGGAATCGAAAAGAGTGAAAAACAAGTGAAAACTAGACAAAAATAGCAGATTTTAGGAGTCACACCGGTTAGACACATGGCCATGAACTAAATCGAAGACAAAAAGTAAAATTTGGAGCAAAAAGCGTGAATGTGGAAGAGAAAGTGCCGAAAGTGTTAAAGTGTGGAAGACTTAGGAAGAGTTTTATTTGACATAAGACTCTATTTACATTTAAACTCTATTTTTTAGGATTAATTTTAAGATTATTATTATTATATTGTTTATATTTAATTTTAATTTGTCTTTTAGTCTTTATAATTTAGAGTTTAATTTAGATCCAATTAAGGAAATATTGTTTAGATTTAATTCTAATTATCTTTTTAGAATTTAATTTGGATCCAACTAGAGATTTTCATAAATTATAAATAGGGGATGAAGTGATATGAATGGAGTATTTCCAATTTTCTATAAATCCTCCATTCCCCAAATCCTAGCCATCAAAGATTTTTCAAGAAAACAACTGGGAAAGCACTATTGAAGCTATCTTTGAAGCAAATTTCTACCAAGATTGAAGACATCTTTTTAATTTCTTTTGATTTTATTATGAGTTTTTCTTCATCTTTCGGTTATACTATCTTTGAGATATTTTATTTCGTTAGAATGAACTGATTTTCTAAATACATAGGGGAGATGAACCCTATGATGAATTCTGTTATTTGATTTTTGATTTTATGCAATAAATACTTAGATTTTGTTCTCAATTGTGTGGTCTTAATTCTTGATTTAGTATTTTCAAGATATTAATGTTTGTTTGATGTGCTTAAATCAGAGGAGGAATAGACCCTATTTAAGAGTAGACCTATCATAATTCAGTGGAGTTTCATGCAATTCTAGAAATAGGATGACATAAATCTGCCAGATTAGAGTCAAATCGAATAGGGGAATCCATAGATCGAGTTAATGCGACAATAGGGGTTTTAATTAGAAATAAATTTCAATTAATCAACCTAGAGTTAGTTGCTTTTATGCTTGAATAGAGGTAATAGCATAATTTAGAGAATTCTACGGATCAAGATACTAAGTGAATAAATTGCTTAATTCAGATTGATAATGGTAGATGAAATCTATGTGAATTCTTTCCTGGATATTCTTTTGCTTCTTGGAATTAAAACATTTGTTGTCTCTTGATTTATTCTTTGTTACACTTTTAATTTATTAATTTAGTTTTAAATAATCACTTTATTTGATCGGTTAAATAATAAGAAGACAACAACTACTACTACTTTTAGTCATTGTGGGAACGATATCTGTGCTCACCGTAACTATAATATTAATTGATAGGTGAACTTGCCTTAGCCATATTTTTAGTAGTTTACGACTGCATCAGTTTTTTTTCTCATTAATTACCTTCATCATTCCACAAAATACGAGTTCAATAAAGCCAAAATTTAGGTAATTATAACTATTCAATAGTTAAAAGAATAATGTTAACGCTATTGTTTTTCTTTTTTCCCCTCGATCATGTGCTGTTTACGAAGAATTTTAAGTAGAAATTAAAACTTTTTAAGGGTTTCTATGTTGAACTTTGTCGTTGTTAGCAAATTGATTAATGAATATTTTTAATTTTTGTAAAACCTCTTGATGCTTTTGCCAAATTCATAATAATTTTAATTGTTTATAACGCCTTTCAAAGCACTAGAAAGAGGTGAAAAAATTATGTAAAGCCAATTTTGTTTTTTGCCTGTGCTAATTGGGAATTACATGTTTTTTGAAATTTCTTTGATTTTAAAAGAGACAACATACACACTAAAAAAACTAAAAGTTTGTCAATAGATCAATCAAATAGGCAGATTCATTCTCACCCCGAAATTTAATTCTAGTGACTGAGTTTTGCAAGACAATGAGCTATATTTCAAAAAGTTGTTTTCAAATTTCATTAAAAAAAGAGGAAAAATTGAACAACCTCATTTTTTGACAAAGAGAACTCATATACTTTGATTTTTAAAGAAAAGAGGAGATAGATCATCACGAATATATTGAAGATGGACAACAATTTTTTGATACATTTCATTTGATAATGATAGACTAAACAATAGAAAACTGTAACACAACAAGACTGGAAAGCCTAGACTTTTATAAAATTATATGACTTTAGCACTTGGAAATGACCTTGTATAGATATTGTTTTGATGATTCTGTTTCTAAAAACAAAAGGGTTTGAGTACAGAGGCTAGGAAGACACCAATGACCTAATGTAATGATAAAAAGGAAAGCAAACCCAAAATACATCCATTAAAACTGACAAAAAAAAAAACTTCAGGCAAATTTATATATTCTAATCTTCGCTTCACTGAAACCCTAGTCTCAACTCTTTGTCCAAATTATCGCAACTTCTTGAACTTGAGTCTTGACTAGGAGCAGCAGCAGGTTCTCCTTGGTCTGTCATATGATTCCTCAAATTAGGATTAAGAGTAAGAATAGGTAGGGTTCTCCTAAAGGATGTTCCCAGCCTAAGAAAACCACTTATGGTCTTTTGTTCACAAAGGATATCCAGGGCCAAAACCAGAAGGAGAGATTTTTTATCTTTATAACTATAAGGATAATGATTTTGAGGCTCCCTTTCTCCAAGTTACCTCGATCTTGAACCTTAATGATGTCTGATATCATAGTTGTTCACTTCTTTTTCTTCTTCTTCTTCTATGGAAGTAAGCTAGACAGAGACCTTCCCTTTTCTCTTGAAAGGATGAAAATGAGGATTGGAACTACTAGCATAAGGGTTCTTGCCAACTTTTACCTTCAGCTTTTGTGGAGCAGACGATGGAGGCATGAGGAAAACACTGTCGCCACGAGGAAGAGTTTTATTAAGAGTGGGTGCAAAAGTGGACAATATTTCCATGGGTTCTTGCAAAATGGCTTTCCCTTTGCCCTTCTAGTCTGCTTCTCTTTGCACCATTCTTGAAACTGGGTTATTTTATGATAAAAAACCAAAGGTAATGGGTTAATAAATATAGAGGGAGAGAGAGAGAGGGGGGGAGGGAGATTAGATGATGACTATGATGATTAATATATACGGGGAGGGAGATTAGATGAAGACTATGATGATTTAACAAGTTAGTAGAGTGTTTGCTCTCTTTTTTTTTCTTTGATATAATACAAAACTTGTATTAATTTTTTAATTAAAAAACTATAAATTTGTCAATATATCAATTAAATAGGCACATTCATCCTCAACCTAAAACTGAATTCTATGACTGAGTTTTTCAAGATAATGAGCTATATTGCAATAAGTTGTTTTCAAATTTCATTAAAAAAGAAGGAAATTTTGAATATCATCTTTTTTTGACAAAGAGAACTCGTATAATATTTTAAAGAAAAGAGGAGATAGATCATTAACAATATATTAAAGATGGAAAACAATTCTTTAACTTATTTCATTTGATAATGATAGACTAGGAAGCAAAAACTAGTAACACAACAAGACTTAAAACCCTAGACTTTTATTAGATTATATGACTTTAGCACTAAAAAATGAACTTGTATAGATATTAATTTGTTGTTTGTTTAGATAAAAATCAAAGGGGTTTGAGTCTTGAGGCTAGGAAGAGACCATTACCTGAGGTATTACCAAAGGTAAACAAACCTAAAATACATCCATTGAAACTGACAGAAAAACATCAAGCAGGTTTATGTATTTTAATCTTCCCTTCACTCAAACTCTAGTCTCAACTCTATCCAAATTATCACAATTGCTTGAACTGGAATCTTTATTGGAAGCAGCAGTAGGTTCTCCTTTTTCTATCATATGAATCCTTAAATTAGGATTAAGATCAAGAATAGGAGGGGTTCTCCTAGAGGATGTTTCCAGCACAAGAAAACCGCTTATGGTCTTCTATTCGCAAAGAAAATCCGCAACCTGAGGCTGTTGGAGACACTTCTAATCTTTGTAACTATAAGGATGATGATTTTGATGCTGCCTTACTCCAATATACCTCGATCCTTGACCCATATTACAGTTGATATCATAGCTGTTCACTTTTTCTTCTTCATTGGGACTGAGTTGGACAGACACTTTCCCTTTTCCTCTGCAACGATGAAAACAAGGATTGACACTATTAGTATAAGGGTTCTTACCAACTTTTACATTAAGCTTTTTAGGAGTCGACGATGGAGGCATGAGGAAAAGTTTGCCACTATGGGGAAGAGGTCGATTGAGAGCGGGTGCAAAAGTCGACCATATTTTCATAGGTTCTTTCACAATGGTTTTCTTTTCGCCCTTCTGATTTGCTTCTCCATGCACCATACTTGCAGCTCGATTTTTCAGATAAAAAACCAAAAGCAAAGGGTTAATATATAAGGAGAGTGAGAGTGAGGAAGAGAGAGAGAGGAGGAGGGAGGGAGGAAGAGAGAGAGAGAAACCCGATTAAGATGGTGATTAATATATAGAGAGACTAAAGAGCGTGCAGTTAAAACCATATAGAATGACAACTTGTGCACTGGACTAATAATTTAATTGTTTTATTAAATGAGATTAACAAAAAACAAAATGGAGGGTTGGTAAGATATATTACACTTTAAGCATGATGTAAGACATTAAAAATACAATTAGAAATTTTAAAAATTTAACTAAAAGCTTTTATGTCATCTACATGATAATTCACATGTATGCCACATCAGCAAAGTTAAAAAAAATTAACTTTGTTATCCATTTTGGAGTTATTTTACTAAAAAATGCAAATGCAAGAGCTAAAAAAATGAAAAATAAAATGGAGAGTTAGAATAATTTTTTTCATTAAATTTGAATACGAAATATGTCGTAATTTCATATGTAAAACATAGCGAAAATGGAAAATTAAGGTATGCCTTATAGTATGACAATTTAACTTTGAAAGACTTGGTATTTTAGCGTGCCTAGCACCACCTCTCTTTCAAGGTTACCAACCTAGGGCATTGTTCATTATTGTGCTTTTTACTAGACCTTGTAAACTTTTGTTTCGGATTTTAGTTTACTAAATTCCTGCTATCTAACAAAAGTTGATAATGGTGTCTCTTTTTCTAGTTTTTAGTTTCTGACTAAAATCTTGACGTTTAACAGATTCATAATTTTTTTTGATTATGGGTTCTCTTTCAATTCTAGACGTTAAAAGAAAAATGACTGATATATCCAAGAACCTCTCCAGTTCTTTATCTGGTGCTATAGTCATTACTCAAGCTTAGGCTTCGAGCCAAATTCAAACGTTGTCAGTGACTATGAGCTACAATGAAAACCTAAGAAATTCATTGGAGAAAATTTCAAAACATGACAACAAAAGATGCTATTTATTTGACCATATTGAATATGGGTAAAATTTTCTAAAGGATGATCCTCCTACTTTTAGAGAGAGTGAGGTGGATGCTACTATCGCCTTCAGAACTGTGATGCTGGAAAGTTTTAAGTTATCACAAAACATGTGGGGGAAAGCTTTTCCATCAGCTAATTACCTTTTAAATAAGGTGCCCTAAAAGGAAAATACAAGACACCATATGAGTTATGGAAAGGTAGAAAACCATCCTATAACTATTCGAAAGTGTGGGGTGTCTTGCAAACGTAATGTATAATGTTAAGTTGAGACATAAGCGTCATTGACACAACGTCGTTAGACAGTTGATCTCAAATGGAGTTATCTTTATTGATTATGTAAAATCAAAAGATAAAGTTATAGGTCCACTAACTAGAGACTTAAATCGAGATCAGGTCTATAAAATATCGAAAGGAATGAGACTAAAGCCCAAGAAATTAAAATGTGCTATGTGAAGGAAAAGCCTACGTAGCTAACTGGAGATCCCAAGATCTTGGTTCAAAGGGACAACCTACTTGTATAGACCTTTAAGATCACTGTTGTATTGACTAAGTTAGTAATAGAAAAGATTTTTTTCAGATGTGTTACATGAGTATGTCATTAAATAGATGGAACATTTGAAATAGTTATATGGAATTATACAATGAATGGAGAAATTTACATGATTTATTGAAACAAAATGTGTTGCACAGAATGATTTTGTGTTATATATATAAATGAAACAATTATATAATTTATAGTTGTGAGTTTGAATATACCGGTATGAACACTTGAAATGGAAAAGTGATGCTTATTTATTACATGATAAATGAAGTGTGTACATGGAAACAATTCTGATTAAAGAAAACATGAGATAGATAATCAAGAACATATTGAAGATAGACAACAATTCTTTGTCTTATTTTATTTGATAATGATAGGCTAAATAACATAAAACAGTAACACAACAAATACTTAAAACCCTAGACTTTTATAAAATTATAAGACTTCAGCACTAAAACTAACCTTGCATAGATATTAATTTGTTGATTCTGTAGCTAAAACTCAAAATGGTTTGAGTATTGAGGCTAAGAAGATAACATTACCTAATGAAAAAAAAATGCAAACGAAGTCAAAATACAACCATTGAAATTGACCAAAAAAAAACATCAGACAAGTTTATGTATTCTAATCTTCCATTCACTCAAACCCTAGTATCAACTCTATGTCCAAATTGTCTGCTTGAACTAGAATTAAGAGCAAGATTGGCAGGGGTTCTCTACAAGGATGTTCCGAATCCAAGAAAACCACTTATGGTCTTTTATCCACCAAAAAAATCATGGCCAGAGGTTGATCGAGAGACTTCTGATCTTTGTAACTATAAGGATGATGAATTTGACGGCTCCTTGCTTCAATCAGCCTCGATCATGGATCCTTATCACGTCTGATATCGTAGCTATTCACTTCGTCTTCTTCTTCTTCTTCTTTGAGACTGAGTTGCACAGATGCCTTCCCTTTTCTCCTGAGAGGATGAAAACAAGGATTAACATTGCAACTATGAGATTTCATACCAACTTTTACCTTCAGCTTTTCAAGAGCCGATTATGGAGGCATGAGGAAAAGCCTGTAGCTAGAGGGAAGAGGTTGATTAAGAGTGGGTGCAAAAGTTGACAATATTTTCATGGGTTCTTTCACAATCGCTTTCCCTTTTCCCTTCTGATCTACTTCCCCTTGTAACATTCTTGTAGCTGGGTTTTTTCTGATAAAAAACCAAAAGCAAAGGGTTAATATATATGGAGAGTGAGTGTGAGGGAGTGAGAAAGCAGGGAGGGAGAGAAAGAGAGAGGAGGAGAGAGGGAGGGAGATTAGCTGAAAACTAATGATTAATATATAGAGACAAGAGAGTAAGTAATTAAATAAAGACTAGAAAAATAATGTATAATGGAGACTTTTGCACCTAACTAACAAACGAATTGTTGTTTTACATATTAGGGATTAACAAAAACCAAAAAAGATGGTTGGTAATATATGCTACACTTTAAGTTGGGAATGTAAGACATTATTAGAAGATAAATTCAAAAATTCATATAGAAATAGAATTTATGCACTTATATATAAATATAATTTCAACACTTTTAAAAGAAATTTGGCTTATGTCTTGACTTAAATGGAGAGGTGGTTTAAACCTCTTGTCAGACATTCGTTTAACAAATTTGTTTTTTTTAATTCCATATATCTTTTATGTATCTCATTAATTACCTTTATCAACCCATATATTGGCAGTTCAATAAAACCAACCATAAACATGTAACTGAGAATTACAAGTTTTCTGAATTTATCTTTGATTGTAAATGAAAGCATGCACACATAAGAAAAAACGACCATAGTAGGAATCTGTAATTTTTAGCTACATAACAATAGATTAAGAACATTGCTGAAAAAACAAGAATTAAAAGTTTGTAGATATTAAGCAGATTCTCATTTATGACCCTTAAATATCTTTTTTTCTTCTTCCAAAAGTTGAACATCTTTCCAGATAAGTATGCTACAATCTACTGTTGCTGAACTGGTGGTGCAAGTAATTGGGAAATCCTTTGAACTTGAGGAAGTGTATGCTTCCATATATGCTTCAAATGCTTCACATGAGCTCTACATTGTATAATAAGGTCAGTTCAGTTAATCATGTTAAATTTGGTAATACAATGTTCTAGTAACCAAACTATGGACTCATCTCACAAGTTCCTACATTTTATAGTATAGGAATCTATAAAAATTAGACTTATCACAAGTTCCTACATACCTCAACCTTTGTTCATTTGTCCCTTTGCTTCGTTTGGTTTTCTTTTATGAGTCTATTATTAATTCTATTTCCAGGTTAAAGCTGCATGCAATCGGATAATTCAAGTATAGCTTAATCGAAAGGTAGATATACCTACTCAACCTATGGTTTTAAGTAATAATTGACCCACACTCATGCCTCGCAAGTAGCATCTCTTTTTGGGATTTTGTTCTAACGTCACATTTTTAGTATATTTTTGTATCTGAAGGATTGCAAGAAACAATTGCATCTTTAAAGTAGCAGCTCTCTGATGGGCAGATAGACAAAGAAGTTGTGGCACCAAAAGTGACTAGTAGCATCTTTAAAGTAGCAGTTCTCTAACTCGAGTTTTGCCATATTTTTAAGGCTAAGTCATGGAAACACACACAATTCAACCGTTTTCACTTGTCCCCATACTCCTTTTTGATGATTGAAATATGTCTACTTCTTGTTTCTATGTGTCTCGGCAAACATACAAATTTATAGCACACTATACGCACTCTTTATGTTTATTGACAAACAATAATTTGGCTTGGGCTTTGATTTTGTATTTGGTTTGGGAGAGTAATGTCCTAAGAATGTTGTGCATTGCATGTAAAAGGGCTAGTGTACATTCCATAGTAGTTTTTTTCTTATTCAACAAATTTGTTGTATCTTTTGGGTTCTCTTGGTCTATGAGAAGCTTTACTGTGTATAGAATTGGTTGGTGTATATTAAAGTATGGAAATTTTAAGATTGAATTAGTTGTAAGCAAATTTTGTCAAACAATATTTATAATGAAATACTTCAATTGTACGCTCCGGGAGAATCAAATCAGTTAAATCTTTCAATAAATTCAATATTTATAGTTTAATTAAGATTGTGCCATGTTACGTTTAATTCATTAGACATAGTTTACTTTTTTTCTTCTTATTGCAATTAGATCCGATCCTAATAATTTAATTTATTATTTTATGCTACTTCTCGTTCATAATTTGTAGTTGATAAAGATAAAAATTACTTTCTATTTAAATTACAAATTGCAATGTGTGAAATAATTTTCAAGTTACTAACCATACACCCACCATAGATGGTTCTTATTGTGCGAGGCAATGGGATGAGTTGCGATAGAGATGGGGGAGCAAGGGATGGGTAATGATGAGGATTAGTGATACTTGTGGTGGGTGTTAGGCACTGATGATGAATGATGGCTCTTATGTTGCAAATAAACCAAAAAGGGTGTTTCTAACTAATTACATAGATATCTTGAACTTTAGTCGAAAGTAGAAAATATGTCACGTCAGTAACAGACCTATTAATGAGTTGGGCCACCCTAGTCTAATCTTCCCATCACTTAAATGCTAGTCTCAACTCTATGTCCAAATTGTCAAAGCTACTTTAATTTGAAGCTTGACTAGGAGTAGCAATAATTTCTCCTTGTCCCATCAAATGATTCCTTAAATTAGGATTAGAAGTAGAATTAGGTGGAGTTATCTTATAGGATGTTCCTAGCCCAAGAAGACCACTTATGGTCTTCTTTCAGCAAAAACATTTGCGGTTGAAGCCTGAAGGAGAGACTACTGATCTTTGTAATTATAAAGATGATGATTTTTTGCTCTGATCGCCTCTGAACGTACTCTTGTTCGGTTTGTGTTTTCGATTTTCTCAAGTATACGGGTCAAGTTGTAATATTGAATTTACAACAAAATACTTGACAGTATTTAGAGTATCGTACCCAACGAAGGCTTAAGGCGATAGTGAATTTAATCCCTGCAAAAAAAGAATTAATTAATATTACTTTTAGGGATTAAAGCACGATAATAAAAAAAGGAGTTGTTGTGAAAATCTTAAAAAGAAATAAAATAGAGTAAAGGATGGGATTTGTAGATTCGATAAATAGCTTTTGGGAGATTAGGTCGCTTTAGTATGGTTTATTCAACTATTGGTTTTTAGGGATTTTACTTCAATCTACTAGTTACTTCCCTAGTTGGATCTTTCGATCTTCTACCAGTATAGCAAGTCGATAGAGACTACTTATTGCTAGATGTCATAGTCTAAATTGGTTTAGGGAAAAGGTTTTCACGGATAGGCAATACAAATTTTAGGTTCATTCCCACCTAAATGACTTTCTAGGGTTGTCAGACATAGTGTTTATTTCATGCTCTTCCTTTCCCAAACAGCTGATCCAATTGAAAATCCCTATTTATGTAACAATTAAATATTCATAATTCCACTCCCTAATTCCTTAAAGTGGAATTAATTCCTAATGGTTTTCTTGATCATCATAAAAACAATAATTTATGAAAACATAGAACAGAATAAATGAAATGACAAAGAAACTTTAATTGTATTGGCAATCTGTTGGGAAATAATTCCTTGAATGTTTATGCAAAAGTTACAATATTGCTTCGAAAATTAAAATAACAAAGTAAAACTAAAAACTAAAGAAAGGTGTGTGAAACCCTAATGCTAAAGGCCCTAATTATAGCCTTCACCGGGCGTTTTTCCTCAACCCTAGGTCAGCTATTGTCCTTCGTGCTTAAGTTGCACTGTAAAGACCAAAACCCTTTACTTGGTGCAAAAACCTAGTCCATGGGTTAATGTTGCAACACACATGGACTTGTGTCATGATGAAGAAGTTAATCCCCTTATTTGGTGTCATCGTGCAGATGTTGTCGTGACATAGCCTATGTATGTCACGACAAAGAAGTCAGTCCCCTTAATCTTCAAGTCCGGTCCCTTTGTTGCAACGTAGAACATCCTATGTCGTGACGTAGTGATCAGTTTC
This sequence comes from Kokia cookei, assembly GCA_039519145.1. Taxonomy (NCBI): domain Eukaryota; kingdom Viridiplantae; phylum Streptophyta; class Magnoliopsida; order Malvales; family Malvaceae; genus Kokia; species Kokia cookei. Next base: position 19,550,568 of record CM076903.1, on the reverse strand, counting down.
ACATTTGTTTAACTTCTAATGGTCTCCTGAACATTCGCGAAGTATGTTAGCTAACCTTTTGGCCTCAATCGGCCTTAAAGAAAATAAAGTAACCTTTTAGCACTTGGTTTACACAATTTATTTTAAGATAAAAACAAAGTTTAATCCTATAGAAACATAAAGAAACTACTTAATTTCAAGTTCTTCACGTATGTAAACTAGTACAATCTACTAGGTACAAAACTAGTAGATCAAACTCCCCCACACTTAAATATTTGCTGGTCCTCAAGCAAAGAAAATGAGAAAAAAAATAAAGCAATAAAATAAACAAAGAAAGAAAAGGAGCTTGAATCTGTATCATTCAAAGATTGGGTTTGTAACATCTACTCTAGACATTATATATTTCGTAATAATTCTAACATGATGAGTGAGTAATTTTACCATTTTTATTTAGAAACAATATAAGTTTAGTAAGTTACAAGAAATACAAACGTTAAGGTTTTATCGATATGAATCCATCATTACTTAACACAAGTACTTTGATTATCCTAGTAAAATTTAGATAGACATAATGAGATCATGCAATTTCCACATCTATTCATGCATAGAGTTGTTTAGGTCAAGATAGAGCTTTTCAGATTATAACATGTTGAGGCTTTAAAATAGGTATGAAATTCAAAGAACAGTTAAGCACAAAAGGTTACAAACACGAAAATAGTTTGGCACGTTGTATTTTTCCCTGTTCTTCCCCTTAATGTCTCATTCCATCTTAGCCCCTTATTTCTCCCTCTCTCACCTTCCGTTTCCCTTCAATTTAGGAATCTCAATATAGTCTAATCCTTTTAGCTAACCTATGAGTATTCTTTTTTGTTCCTTGAGTAAGATTTCTTTTTTTTTTTTTGATATTTTGGTGACTTTGTCACTTTTTTATATGCTTTCTTACTCATGAATTTTCCTCTTTTGTTTCTACTCATTTTTCTTTTTCTTTTTGATTTTTCACTATTTCTCTCTTTTTGGCTATACTAAAGTTTTCACACCATATTTATTTTTCTATTTCACTCCTTATTTTATCCCCTCCATCGTAATGTGTCTACTTACCCTCAATACATATGGTCATACATGTATTATCATGTAAAATAGGACCAAAGAAAAGCGTACACATAAATCATCGTTTTAGGCTTTAGAGGCTCGTAGTGTGGTTCATCAAGAAAGGTCATAAGGCTCAAAGATGGGTACCAATTGAAAATTTAGAATAGGTTTTTTTTTTAACTCCAGATGTAACCAAACAATGCCTTAGGTCTTCCCTAAAGACCTCAATATGCATAAATATCAATTTAGTCACAAAATTCTAAAAATTACTATCTATCATATATACTAGCATGCTTGTTTCCTCATATCATTCACATCATTTGGTATCAATAATACCTTTCTATCTATACTTAATGTAACCTGTAGAACTTAATAACTTCATGCTAAAAAATTTAAAAATTATATGCAAAAATTCCTATGTTATCCCCTACACTTTAGATAAGACATTATCCTTAATGTGTAGCCCCTCAAATAGTAAGAAAAGAAATTACCTGATTGATCGTGAAAAGCTCCTCTTCCCATGATGGTTTTCTTTCTCCCTTTTGTCATGAATATCCCAAAATTTTTGTGTCTCCATTATGTGGGGTTCCTACATAAAAAGTAAAGCATATATATGCAATAATAAATCCTACTCCTAATCCTACTTTGATAGTAGTAGAAAGAACCATGGATTCCTCCCTACTTATTGTTTAAGTTGTTCCCATTTAGTCTTCCTTATCATATATTTTAGCATTTTCTAGTTTAGTTTATTGCATTTTCTAACTCAATGGACCTTAGCCTAGTTGTTTTTTAATTTTGTTATATTTTACTACTAATGTCACTGCATGAGCATGTCTAGAATTGTCGTTGCAAAAACTTGTCCAGAATTATCGTTGCATGAACATGTCCAGAGTTGTCGTTATATGAGCATGTCGAGAATTGCGCCTAAAATTGTCACCGCATCTGACAGCTGTTTCGATAAAAAACTAGAAATGCGTGAGCTATCCAATCTGGTGTAACTAACTAGTACGGTTAGAGATTGCAATATTTAGATGAAAGGACACCGTACTGTTCAGCTGAAGATAAATACTCATGAGGAGAGACAAAAAGGAGTCTTCTTTTGAGTTTTATTCTTCTTGAATCCATTCTTGAACCTTGAAGCTATGAAAGCTTAAACCTCTCAAGGGTGAACTGACATGAAAAGGAGGCAGATCTGCTCCTGAAGAGGAGCCCTAAGTGTGACGTAAGGAGGAAGTAAGAGAGCAAGTTGAGTAGCCTAGGAATAGTATTCCCCAATTATTCTTTTACATTTGTTTCCTAAAATGTTGGTGATTAATGTCTATTTCATGTTTGTATCGAAGTACACTTGATCTCTAGACTAAATGATATTCTATCCAAGCTTGCTTTTACTATTTAATCTTTGGGTTTGAATGTTATGACCACGGAAGTGTTATTGCAGTCACTGTCACTAGAAGGTGCAGCAATAGTTGAAACTAACAAGCTAGATAACAGAAGTTGCTTGGGAATTGAAGGAATTTAATCCACTTGTTCTTGAATGTATTGCATTGCCATCATCTGAAGGTGTTGTTAGTATGCATATTTAAGTCTTAGATCGAATAGAGAAGCCAAGTTTGGGAAGACATTCATTATACCTTATTGCAACGACAATCACCTATTCTTTAAAACCTTGTGAGTCACACTTAGTATTCTGCTGACTATTAACATTGGGGATCCCATTTCATTATTATTACATTCCGTCTTTAATTTCACATTATTGCTTCGACAATCACTCTCACAATTTTATTGCATTTACTTATTCTTTGCACAACATTAATAGACAAAAAACATCCATCCTCATGGGATCGATATCCGACAGTTTCATATTTGTTTACAATACTTGCATCGACAATGTACTCTTGCACATATTTGCTGCGACGTTTACAGCCGATCAAGTTTTGGCACCATTACCGAGGATGGCGTTTGTTTGGTGTTTATTTAAGTTTTCGTATTGTATTTTCATTACCTAACATTTAGTTGTTACTAACTTGTTTTTTTTTTGTTACAATTTTCACATTTCATTTTAGGTGTTTTATGATTCGAAGCAATTCAAAGTTTATTGTTGGTTTAGACCCACAAGTAGAAATAACTATTCGAAGGAGTCAGGAATAAAGAAATATGGCCTTACCATAAATTGATGTAGCCATACCACAAATGCAGCAACAATATCTTATACCACCAATACAACCACAAAATGTGAATAAACCACAGCTGCCGCAAGAAGATCAAATACAATATCAAATTATTCGAGATTTTTTGTTCTTGTTTTGGATGATTTGCAACCTTGAGTTGTTAGGCTATCAATCCAAGCTGGAAACTTCAAACTCAAGCCAGTGATGTTCCAAATGTTGAATTCTAATGGGCAATATGATGGATTGCCACATGAAGATGCATGAGAACATCTCAAGTCCTTTTTATTGATTTGTGCTTCCTTCAGTAAGCAAGGCATTTCTGATGGCGCTTTGAAGAAGCAGTTGTTTCCTTATTCATTGCAAGGAAGAGCTCGTACATAGTTCCTTGGGCTACCTGTTAGCTCCTTCATGAAATGCACTTGCAACACAGTTTGTTTTCCATTTTAATCTGCCAATAATGAATGCTCGTCTATGGAACGATATTACAGCTTATCATCTGTTGGATGGTGAGAATCTACATACTACATGGGAACGTTACAAATATTTGCTTCGATGTTGCCCCATGCATGACATTCAATAGGAAACATAGATTGAAATTTTCTACAACGGGCTAAATTCATAAACAAGAAATCTTATCGACGTATTAACCAATGGACCTTTGTTAGATTGTACTTATGATGAAGCTATCTAATCGGCCTGAAAATGTCACAGCATTTAAGTGCAAGCGAACACGCTTCGTTGCAAGTATAGTTGATAGATTTGTTCGATCGAATATCGATCCCACGAGGATAGAGTTCTTGATTTTCAATTGTTGAAGCAACTAAAGTTAAAATTAGAGAAAATGCTAGTAAGGATGTCAGCGCAATTAAATCATATATGCACCACTAAGTTACTCAAAGTTGTCAATGTAATGATAAAGATAAAATGACAAAGCAACTGAAATTAAAATAAATTGTTGTTGTTATTTTGAGAATTTAAATGCAGAAAAAGGAAAAGTGTGATCAAGTGCGAAGAATGGAGTGGATCACTGACTTCACTAAGTAGCAACGCTATATATGATGACAAGGTGTTTTATAGATGAATTGTTGCAGCAATAAGGTTCCAATGAAATTTTACCAAGAACATTTCTCTATTTAACCAAGACTCAAGCGCCTACATTTACCCCCACCTTCTAGTGTTGGCAATGTCTTGCACTCAAGGACAAGTGACTAGAATTCCTCCTAGCCTTAAGAAACTTCTGCTGACTCTCTTGTTAACCTAACTTATCACCGCACTTTCCAGTGTCAGTAGATTGCAATTACACTTTCGTGGTCAAAATAGTTAAATCCAAGAGAAAACAGATGAGATGAAGTGAATATGAATCAAAGTAATCTAATATTGAAAGATATTTCCACGTACAATCAATTGTCAATAAGAATTCATCAACATTAAAAGAGGGATAAACAAAGGAAATGAAGCATACTATTCCTAGGTTACTAGGCTTATTCCTTAACATCTCCTTTTGTATCGCATCAAGCACTCCTCATTAGAAGTTGTCGCACAGTTGCTCGATCAGCTCATCGGACTCTAAAACCAAGCTTCAAAGCTTTAGAGAATTTGCAGAATTAATTTCTTCACCTCTTGGTACCTCTTTCCTTCTTTTCTCCTCTATTTATAAGCTTTAAGAATTGTAAATCTCATCTCCTCTCAGATCCAACTTCTTTTGCAGCTGTCAAAGTTTGTTAAATTCCAGTTGTGCACTCACGCAGATCTGGTGTGTTCTTAATGAATCTGCAGGTTGTCGTGACATCATTGGGCGTAATCTGTAATCTTTAATTGCGGTAATAACATGTTATTATCCTGTGCTGGTGCTTCCAGATGTGTTTGCAACATGAATTCACTCATACAAAGTCGATGAATTAATGCCGTGACATTTCTAGCAGCAATTTCAATCTAAACTTGTGGTTGTATTCTTTGAACTTCTTCTAGCATCGATCTTTTGAGATGGATCCCTGCACTGGCAATTTCAGACACAATACATATGCTTCATATGGCGACACTAGTGGACAGAAAAGATAAAATAACGAGAATTTAAGCTACATAACATTGAGTTAGAAAATGTGAATACTACTTATGAAATGACTATCATGCAAGCTAAATATAATACAAAAAGGATAGTTATTACATAAAATTAGGGAGAAAATAAGTGTCATTTCTAATGCTATCACACCCCAAACTTAAGATTTTTACTTGTCCTCAAGTAAATAAAAGTTAATAAAATCATAATCAAAATTGTCACAGCAATCATCATTCTAGCAACTTAAGTTTTTTTGGAATCCTGATGTATGAATTGCATTCATATGACAGAAAAATGCATCGAAAATTTTTAAATATGAACAATCAAGACTACAACTTCACTAATGTTACCATCATGTTTTGAATCTCAACCTTTCTTAACCAATACAGTATTTATTGTAAAAAAATTTTGCTTTTCTCTTCTTTGTTTTCTTTTTCTTCTTTTCTATTTTTGTTAGTGACTGAGAGATGTCATTACATTACTCTACCATTGTTCCTGGGCAGTAACGATGGGGTACAACAAACCCCTAGAAAGTATGTAATTCTGTCGACACACACTCTTACAGTGACAGCCTTTGGCTAGATAATTTTTCTAACACATGCAGTGGAGTGTTCTCCCTTTATAAGTCACAATGCACTCACATTGGAGTGTCTTATTATTTGTACATATCGCTACAATTGTAAGTTAATTCAAGATTCTAAGATTGATACTACCCATTCATTACTCATGTAATCCCAATCATTCATTCAGAAATAGAGGGGCTCAATATTCATTCACATTCATCCAATTCACATATCATCATTCCAAACAATTCAAGATTTACGCATAAAAGAAAAATTGTGATCACCTTTTTGTTGAAAATTTTCATACTTTCATTGACCTAAAGACACAAATAAATTTTCAAATATATGGGTGTAATCGAATTTCCATTTCACAAAAGAACCCCCTCAAACTTAATGTCTGCATTGTCCCCAATGCACTAACAATACTATACAAATTAAAATGGAAATGTAACTACAATGTAAATGTACTAACAAATAAAATGCATTTACAAATAAAAGTGCAATGACAACTAAATGCTATGCATGGAACTAACAAATGAAATGTAAACTAACTCATTGGTCAGCAGTCGATAAAGTGAGTGCCTTGGCTTTCTTCTTCTTCTTCTTTAGGCGCTCCTCTCCTGTTTTGCGCCTCTTTTTCTTGTCTTTCCTCTTTCTCTTTTCTGTCCTTGGAATCGACCGGAGCAGTGGATTGTTCCTCCATAGTAGGTTGAGTGGAGGCCTCATCGATAGTGAAATCAGATGGATGGACTTCAGCAAGCGGTGCCACATAAGGCACAATGGCCAAATTAAGGTCCTTGGCGCTACTGGTGACTACCTCAGCCTGACTCGCTTCAGGTGGAGCCAAGTTTTCAATCGATGCCCCTGTAATAGTAGTTCCGTCGACAAATTCTTCCTTGAAATTTGTCGGGGCATTTTCCTTCTTTTCATTGTTCTCCTCTTCTTCCTTATTTTCCTTCTTCTCCTCAAGTTTCACCTTCTCAGCAATGCCTATTTCGACACCTTCCTCTGCTTCCAAACCTACAGGATACGATCGATGTATGCATCTCCTCAACAACATCCTCCCTTTCTGCCATGTTAGCCACAAGCCTATTCGAAAATTCATCCTCGAACAAGCTGGTGATTATTCTGGAACAGTTCTCCATGGCGTTGGAATGTCCCTCGTGGTCCTCATCATCAAAGATATGAATTCCATTGGGGATGGGACAGGTTGAGACCAACCTTCAGGAGTACGTTGCTCGGAGGATGATCGGGATTCCCTAATAATAGGTGGGAATACAAGGAACTCTGGCATGAGATTTGGGCTTAAATTCCTCAATGTGGTGACAATAGCGCTATTCCATGCCCTTATGTGTTCATATAAGATGTTCTACCTGTAATCCACTTCCTCCAACATGCTAACAAGGCAAATCTAGCGCATTTCCATTCAATCAATAATTTGTTCTATTGTAGCCAGCTTTTTCCCAACTTGAGAGTCTATGGGTGCATTATCTTGCTTCTCAGTTTTCTTTCCTTTTCCTTTCTCCTTCTTCTTAGGCACCTCTTTCACCAGAGGGATTTCTTGTCCCCTAGTCATTCTCTCCACCGAGATATCATTTATTGGCACCTTGTTGTCCAGCACCTCCTCACCATCTCTGGGCACAATACCCTTTTGTTTGCAGAGCATCATAATTAAAGAAGGGAAAGGTAAGATACCTGTTTACTTACCCGTGACTTCAGTAATTTCACCATGTAATATTGGGCCGACATTGTTGTGGCAGCCCATCAGAATGGAGTGCAAAAGGCTCATGCGATCAAGCATCATAGTTGTGCAATGGGTTAAAGGTAGAATTTAACTATTAACAAAGTGGAACCATACCTTGCTCTGAGTTGTGAGATAACGTCGGTGCATCGTATAGTTATGTGGACTGTTGCCAGTCCACATAGCTTTCTCGATGCATAGATCTAGCATCACCAGGTTAGCACCTTCATCAGTTAACTCCTCTAAAAACGCAGTGTAGGATCACCAGGTTAGCACATTCATCAGTTAACTCCTCTAAAAACGCAGTGTAGGTATCTTCCTTTTCAACAAAGTGGAAGAGTGCGTTGGTGTGAGTCGTACACCAAGGCAGTGGACCGTCGCATACAAATACAAACTCTTGTTCAAAATCCACTAAGTTCGCATAGAAATCTCTTAACAAAGTGGGGGAATAACCGATCGGATGGTCGCAAAAAGACTCCCAACCCAGGCGAGAGATTGTCCTTGCAATTTGTTTTCCTAACAACCGTTGTGGCGACAACTGGAAACCCTGGTCCGGGTGATAGTTTCTCTTGAGTATGATGTCGTGGTAGTGGTCCTTCTCTACCTTAGAAAGGAATAGAATGGGTTCCTTTTGTAAAGGTTGGTTGGCATTCCGAACCATAGTGGTTGAGGATTTAGGGGAGTTTCGAACGGGTTTTTCCTCCTCATGTTCTTGCCATAATAGCTGAGTAAAGATAGTGAAAAGATATGCAGAAAAAGTTGAAGACAATGAAGAAGATGGTTGCAGCAGCAATAGAGGTTGTGAGTGGGAGAAGAGAAACGACAGAATAAGGGTTTCATAATTCTTTAAGAGGAAGAGATGAGATTATTACAATTTTCTTAAGAAAATGTTGCGTCTACAGCCAATAAATGCCAGGCTACAAATCGTACCTCTTGGGTTGATCTAACGGCTAAGGATGGATGAAGATCAATCAATGCGATTCTTGTTGAAAAACTTTGCTGAGTCATCACAGAATACGTCGACAAGTTGTGCTTTAAGATGTGTCGATAAAAAGGATATTTTTTATTCCTTCATAAACTAAAAAGGAAACAAATGAAGATAAAAAGCATAAAGTAAAAGTAAAAATTACAATGACATTAAATAAATGTGACCAGATTTATGGTCTCATTGTGTTCTTTGACATTTGGGCTCACATAATGCTTCAGTTGTTAGCCATTTACTTTAACTGGTGGCCATCCTTCATATTTTCAATTGTCACCGCACCATGCTGGAATGCTTTGACAACTTTGAAAGGGCCTAACCATCTCGAGCACAATTTACCTGGATGTAATTTCAAACGTGAGTTTAATAGATGTACCAATTGACAAGGGTTAAATTGCTACTGCAAGATGATATTATCGTGCCATCTCTTAGTCTTTTCCTTGTATATGGTTACATTTTCATACGCCGTGCGTCGAATTTTTTCCAGCTCAATAATGTCCAACAATCGTTTCTTCCCAGTAGCATCGTAGTCCATGTTCACCCGCTTGATTGCCCACATGGTTTTATGTTCAAGTTCAACCGATAGGTGACAAGATTTACCAAACACTAATTGATACAACAACATCCCTAACATGGTTTTGTATGCAGTGCGAAGTGCCCACAATGCATCATGTAGCTACGAAGACCAATCTCTCTAAGATGGGTTAACCACCTTCTGAAGGATACTTTTAATTTGTCGATTGGAAACCTCCACTTGACCATTCGTTTGTGGATGGTATGTGGTGGTGATTGGTGTTTTTATGACACAACGATTGTGCAAGCGTACACACGTCGATGCAAGTATAGTTGATTGAAAGAGCTATGGATATCGATCCCACGAGGAAATATTTCTGAATGTTTTAATGTCGAACCAATCAGTACTAAAAATCAACGTAATGCGAGTAAGGATGTCAGTGCAATTATATCAGATCTGCATACTAAAATAATCATTACTATAAACGTAATTAGAGTTAATTAGAGGTTAAATGTCAGTGTACTGAAAATAAATCCAAATGTGTTGAGTGTTAACTGATAAAATTTAAATGCAAGTAATATAGAAGTGATCAAGTGTAAAAGGGTGGAAGTTGTTCACTGATTCTACAGGTTGCAACGCTGTGTGCGTTGACAAGGTAGAGTGTATATGAATTGTCGCAACAATGAAGTCCCTTCGAGTTCTTACCCACAGTAGCTCCCTATTTAATCCTGACTCAAATACATTACTCTACCTCTCGGTGCGAGCAATGATGTGTATCCAAGAACAAGTAACTAGAGTTTGTCCCAGTCCTGAGCAGCTCTCGCCTAACCCACTCGTTAATCTAACCTGTCACCACATCTCTCGATGTCGGTGTACTACAATTTCACTTTTGTTTTTATAGCGGTTAAATCCAAGAATAAACGAATAAGCAATGTAAAGTAAGAATCAAAATGATATAACAATAAAAAAGACTCTCGTATTCATTTAACATCATCAGAATTCATCATCATTCAAGAAAAATTAATGAGTACAATGAAGTTTACTATCTCTAGATTACTAGGCTTACTCCTTAATTATTCCTCTTGCTTGGCATCTAGCACTTCTCGTTAGAACCAGTTGCAGACTTGCTTCATTAGTTCACCGATCCTAGCTTAAATCTTCAATTCACATAGAATTTCTTGAATTAAATCCTCTTTTCTACCTTCTTCTTTCTTTGTTCTTCTATATATAACCTCTAAAATGTTGTAGGATTTAGCCTTCATTTTCCATATCTAGATCTTGCAAATGTCAAAATTAGTTAAATTACAGTTGTGCACTCACGTAGTTCTAGTGTATTCTTTAGAGATCTGCAGATTGTCGCTGTATTGCTGGACGCATTCTAAAAGAATAATTGTGGCGACATCTATGAAATTCCTGCGTCTAGTGCTTCCAATTGTGAATTAAGATTGATTCCTCTCAATTGAGGTTCAGTTTCAATGCGGCGACATTTCACAGTCGCAATGTTCAACTGATCTTATGGCTGCAACTGTCCAATATTCTATTCCTAGACTAAGTTCCTGTACTGACAATATTAAGATGTAATATATCAGCTGCTTGCGTCGATATTAGTACAAAAATATATGAAAATAACAAGAATTCAAACTATCTAACAATGAATTGGAAAACAAGTAAACTAAGTATAAAATGTAATGATGTATGCTAAATTAACTACAAAAGGGGCAATTTAAACACTAAATTAAGACAAAAATCTATGTCATTGGTAATACCATCATACTCCCAAACTTGAGTTTTTACATGTCCCTAAGTAAATAAAAATTAACAAGTAACAATTAGAAATGTCACCATAATCTTTATTCACACAACTTGAATTCTCTAAATTTCTAATGTTCAAATTGCATTCATATAATAGAATGATGCATCGACAATTTATTAGCAAGAACAACTAAAACTGCAACTTCATCAATGTTAGTATCATACATTCAATCTTATCCTTCTTTGAACCATTTTAGCAATTTATTCTCTTTTTCTGTTCTATCTATTTTTTTTCTCATTTTTGTCATTCAAGTGATTGAGAGATGTCATTGCATTACTCTATGTTTATTCCTGGGCAGTAACGATGGGGTGCAACAAACCCCCAGGAGGCATGTAACTGCGTCGACATACACTCTTGCAGATACAACCTTTGGCTAGATAATTTTCTTTTCTTTAACTGTAGTGGAGTGTTCCCCCTTAAGAATCACGTTGTACTCATATTGGAGTGTCTTTTATTCATACAATGTCGCTGTACTGGTCAATGAGTTTAGGATTCAAACATTAACACTATACATTCATTACTGAAACAATTTCAATCATTCATTCCAAAATAACAGATTCATCATTCATTCATACTCATCCAATTTCCACATCAGCATTCAAACAATTTAAGAATTACGCATTAAAATAAGAATTGTAGTCACATTTTTGTTGCAAATTGTCTATTTTTCATTACTGAAGAAAATAAAAATCAAACAAGAAGATGTAGTTGTATTTCATAATCACATTAATTCCCCCCAAACTTAATGTCAGCGTTGTCCCCAATGCACTGACAATAGTTACACAAAATGTATGGAAATGCAATGATAATGCACTATATCAAAATGAATGCAGTGACAATAAAAATGCAGGCACAATAAAATGCAAGAATGCTAACTAAAAAGGGATGTACCAACTTACTTAGCTACAACCTATACAGAGGCTACTTTTGTTTTCTTTTGTTTTCTTTTTTGGGCGCTCCTTCTCGTCATGGTATTTTCTCTTTTTCTTATCTTTGTGCCGCTTCCTCTTCTTATTCCTCGAACCAACCAGATCGATGGACTGCTCCTCTTCAGCAGGTTGGGTGGTGGCCTCATTGATAGTCACATCGGATGGATGGATTTCAGCCAACGGAGCCACATAAGGCACAATTGCTAACGGGTTTGGTTCTTTCGCAATACTGGTGACTACCTTAGCTTGACTTGCAGCCAGTGGAGTTTTATCTGAGCTTGATGCACCCACAACATCCTTAATGATTGTTGTGGGAATTTCGGGTTCCTTCTCGTCACGCACTAGGGCATGTTCAGTGTCAATGTGTATCCTTCTCTTCTTCCTCTTGTTCTTCATCCTTTTCGGCATGATCATCCTGATTTACCTCCTCTTCCTCAAGTTGAGTAGGTTCAGTTGGGCCAATGTCAGTGTATCCAACTGGAATGACATCTTCATTTAGCACAGCCTCCCTTTTCGCCATATTTGTCCTTGTGCTATTTGAGAACTCATCTTCAAAAAAATGAGCAATGTTATGATGCAGCAGATCATCATCTGATGACTGCTCTCCATCATTGTCATCATAAAAAACATGGATGTGAGTGGGTACAAGGGCGGGCCTACCATCAGGAGTAGGTTGTTCGGATGAGGAATATTGCATTGGGCGGTAGATGGTAGAAATTTCGGGAAACCGGGAAGTGGGGTCTAAGTGATTTGGCACAATGCGGCGACAATAGCTTCATTCCACGCCTTGGTATATGCCTAGAATTTATTGAGCCGAAAGTCCATCTCATCCACTATACTATCAGTGTGGATAGACCATTTGTCGAGGTGTTCCAAGTGTGACTCCATTAGGACCAGTGTCTCGATCATTTGTACAATTGTTGGCACATCAGATTTGTTGACCTTCTTTTTACCTTTCCCTTTTTCTTCCTTGGATGTCACTTTGGCCATCAGTGTGTCCTGGCCCCTTGTAATTTGCTCGATGAAATTGTTATTAATTAGGCCTTTATTATCCACAACTTCCTTATCCTCCCTTGGCACAATACCCTTATGTTGGAAAAGAAGCATAATATGAGATGGGAAAGGGATAATACCAGTTTGCTTCCCAGCTGCCTCTGCAATCTTAGCATGTATCAGCTCACCAATGTCAATGTGACGATGATGCAAGATGGAATGTAACGAACACATATGGTCCAGAGTGGCCGTAGTATTGTGGGTAGAAGGCATTACTCGACTATTAACAAGTGAAACCATACATTGTAGAAGGTTGTCAGGTAACATCTATGCATTATGAAATTATGAAATCCATTGCCCGTCCATGTGGCATTGTTGACGCAAAGGTCGGTCATCATCTCAGTATGACTATCCTCATTTATACCGTGCAATAAGTGTGAATGGTCGTCTACTCGTTCTGGTATCCGTAGTAGGACGTTGATGTGTACCGCACTCCATGGCACAAGTCCTTGAACAAAAACAAATTCTTGTTCTTGATCCACCAAGTTTGCATAAAATTCTTGAACCAGAGTAGGGGAATAACTAAAAGGGTGGTCACAAAAGGACTCCCACCCTAAGCGACTGATAGTGTGGTAGACTTGTTTCCCAAGAGGCAACTACGGAGAACACTGGAGGCCTTGCTCAGGATGGATATTGCGTTTGAGCATAGTGTTGTGATATCTTTCTTTGGCCTTAGTTGTAAGAAACAGTACTAGGCTTGAGGGTGGTGGTGTCATGGATGGAATCTCGATAAAGGTGGTTGGAGTGGTTTTAGATGAAGGTTTAGGATTAGCTTTAGAAGAACGAGTCTTAGCCATGATTGGAGGAAAAAGAAAATACAGAAAAGTTGTAAAAGGATATTGCTTTGAAATAGAAGAGAAAGAATCTGCAGATGGTTTGAGGAGATGGTTTTCAGAACAATGACGATTGTGAAGAAGAAAGGTAACTGTAATGGGGATTATATAACCTGGGTGCAATGAGTGGAAAAACACGGGGAAATGTTATGTCTGTAGCCATTAATTGTCAGGCTACAGATCATACTATTTTGGTTTAATCCAATGGCTGGGGTGAAATGAAATCAATCGGCTCGATTCTTGACCAAAATGTAATGCTGACTCATCGCAAAATGCACCGACATAGTGTGCTTCTATGTGTCGACAAAAAGAGTATTTTTATTTCTCTAAGAATCTGAAACAACACAAAGAAAAGTAAAACAAATAAAAGAAAATGAATGAATCCATGGCCTACCATCCGTAAACAAATGGGCAAGCAGAAGTCTCGAACCATGAAATTAAGACAATACTTGAGAAGATCATCAAACCAGACCATAAAGATTGGAGTATCAAGTTAACTGATGCATTGTGGGCATACCGAAACGCTTATAAAGGCCGCATTGGGATGTCTCCTTACCGCCTTGTCTTCGGTAAACCGTGCTATTTGCCGGTTGAATTGGAATATCGCTCATATTGGGCGGTCAAGCAGTGTAACATGGAGATGGATGCATTCAGTGCAGTGAGAAAATTGCATATTCAAGAACATAAGGAGATCTATAGAAACGCTAACGATAGCGCTCGAATATTTAAAGAAAAAAAAAGAATTTCATGATCGTAACATTTCTTTTAAATATTTTTCTATCGGTCAAAAGGTTCTACTATTTAATTCTAAGTATAAACTTTTTCCAGGAAAACATAGATCGATGTGGCTCGGACCTTTTACGATAATCGATGTATTTTCTCATGGTGAGATTGAAATTGAAGATAACACAGGGGCACGGTTTAAAGTTAACGGTCAAAGGTTGAAACCGTATTATGAAAACACTCCAGTTGGTTTAATCGAAGAACTTGAATTGAAAGAACCTGTAGTCTGAATCAAGTTGTCGAGCTAAATGACATTAAATAAAGCGCTTAATGGGAGGCAACCTATTGTTTTTTTATTTTATACTTCGTCATTAATTTAGTTCGGTTATTTATATTATATTATTTCTATTTATTTTTATTTTTTCTATTTTAATTATTATTTATTAATATTATTTTTATTTTTACTTCAAACTCGAATAAATGCTGCGTGAAAGCAACACTATGGGAATTGACGCACATTAGCAAAACCCATCCTCATCCTTTTGACTAGTCACATCCCCTTCCCCCACTCTTTCTTTTTAATTTAAAAAAAACACAAAAATAATAAAATTATAAAATAATTAAACCCACCCCACCAACCCACTTTTTCTTTTTTAGTCGACCCCCCATCTTCTTCAACCTTTAGCCATACAAAAAATGAACCCATCATTGTGTGAACCAGGAACCAGGCCCACCGACTTCCTCAACTGATCAACCTCACCAGTCAGAGGCGATATGTACCGGCGTTCGTGCCTCTCCTAAGCAACTCAGATTCGCAACCACCACCGCCATAGTCACCCCCTCGTCGTGGCCGAGGACGACGACGCAAGCAACCGCCCCTCTTTCACCCGAACCTAAATCGACCCTGATTTTCGCTGTTACCCCATCTTCATCTGTCAGTCGAACTTCTCGATCATCACACAGAAGTGAGGTTGTTAGCCCTTCATATTCTAGGCAGCAACCTCCACACCCGGTGCTGTCACCACCTTTCTTCCATTCAGTACCACTAGCCACTTCCTCTCACCCGATGCCCGATGCTTCTCCCTCATTCTCAATGCACTCAACGACCCCAAACCAATCGAACGAGGTAAACTCTTAACCCGTTAATATTCAACCCTTATTCATGTACCATCCTACCTTTGGATATACGGAGTATTTCGAACATGGTTTTCCAACTAACGCACTGCCACCACAAACTGCCAAGCATGGTTCTCCCTCACATCAACATTTCAGGCAGCAACCATCATCCTCTTCTTTTGTCGCAAGCACAGGCGAGGTTACCCTCCATGGTGATGCTGCGTCCGATCATGCCAAACATTCCGAGTGTCACCATCGCGGTTGAACATATTCTGTCTTGATCGAGTAAGTTTTGCAAGGATACTTGCAATTTGACGACGACGAAGCTTGGAGATTTAATAGCATTCAACATCATAAGTTTCAGGTTTGCAAGTATATTCCTTCCCATACTCTTGATACTTTACGTTTGCGCGAATATGTCATGCATTATTTTGATGCCATTGGCTGGACCTTATACTCTGAGGTTGGATGTAGCACATACTATGAGCTGGTTTTTGAATTTTATGCTACATTTACATTTTTGCAAAATCGAGTTGTTACTGTAAATTCGCCTGATGTTATTTCTTTTCAGTTGATGGGATAGTATTTTAGGCTGTCGATTACGAATTTTAATTTTTCTATGGGATTCATGATGGATGTCAAGGATCCTAGTTATTTAACTGCTTTACTTGAGATTCCGCAGGACTTTGATACCAACCTTGCTTATGAGGGGCTCACTAGCTCAGCGAGTGGAACATTCAATGCCCGTACGATGAAAGGATGGCACATACACGACCCTTTGCTTCGCTACATTCACCGATTCCTAGCATACAACTACTCCAAACATAACGATACTACGTCATGCTTAAGTAAGGTTTAACTATTTTTTTTGCGGTGAATGCAAATCGATACTAAGGTAAATTTGGGCTTTTGATTTGCACGCGCTTTTGAGCGTGTTGTGCACTCCGATTGCCCACTCATTCTCAGGCCTTATATTACTCACCTTGCATCTCGTCTTTTTCCATTTACATTTGACACTACGCAATTTACTTATGCTTTTACGATGGATGCTTTAGATGCACAGTGTTTGGACACAATGGGACTTCTAGTTGGCACCCCCGACGCACCGTATATCGTTTTGCCCTGTACTATTACACCTCGTAATGAGCGTGTCTTCCTTTGAAGGACAGTGCCTCAATCGGCACCAACAGAGAACTCCCAGTTGGACGTCCATGTCGAGATCCACGAAGTGCATGGTCGACTCGACTCCATTGAAACCAACTTTGTCGAGATTCTGTCTTACCTTCGCTTGAGCACATCTTGATGTGGTCGCGGTCGCGATCGTGACTAAACACGGGGAGTATCTCTATTCCCTCTCTTGTGCTTTCATTTACATATTGGGACAATATGATTTATGTGAGGGGGTAGAATTTGCATCAAATTTTTTTCTTGCTTATTTGATTGGTTGAAATTGAGTTTTTCTTAATTGTAGTATGTTGGAATTTCTTATTGCTTATCCTATGTTTTACTTTATCTCTTTGGTTTCCTTATGACTTGTGATTTTGCTTTTGTTGGAATTTAGGATGCATGATAGATAATGGGCATTGACTAGTGATTTTCGATAAAATTTTACTTGACATTCCATATATTTGTTAATTGACATGTTGCTTGACTTAGTACATGTTCCACTTTTTCATGTGAGGTTTTGAGCCTTAAGAACATATACTTTCATTCTTGCTCTTTATTTCATTGAGTGTATCGAACTAATTCTCAACATTCTAGTACTTGTAGCCTAATACTTGTCGAGACTACATGCTCGAATATGATGCTTTAATACGATAGGGGCAGTTAGGATTAACCACTTCTCTACCCAAAATTATCTTCCCACTCATTTCCACTAGTTAGCCACTTTTGAGCCTATTATCATTCTTTGTTTTCACCACATTTACAAAACCCCGAGCCTTTTCCTATTCTCATCCCTCTTTTTCATGCCCTTATCGAGACAAAAGAAGATTTGTTCCACGAAAAAATTCGAATAAAGAAAACAATAAAAAGAAGAAAAAAGAGAGAAAATTGTTCATACGTTGTTCGAACAGCAAAAAAAGGAAAAAATAGCAAAAGGTTCGAAAAGGAAAAAAAAGAAAAAAAGAAAAAAACATGGTTGCTTAAACTTCTTTGCACGTGTCATTATTTTGGTTCGATTCATGGCTTGAACTTCAACATTTTGCATCTTTTGTCTTGGCATTTTACCACACATTTTTGCCTTTTTCCTACCCTATCTAAGCCCTGTTACAACCCTATTCAAAGACCCCTTGATTTTTACATCATGTTCAATTTTTAGTAGTGGAGATTGGATTTAGTTACAAGCTTATGGTAATGTCTTGATTAGTTCTGGCTTGAGCGATTCTTTAACCCAAACACTTTGAGCGGAATGAGTGAATCCTTGTGAGGGTATTAAGTTTTGCTTCATTGAAATTGACAGGTTATTGGAATGTCTTGCTTTGTTTAAAACTGTTCCTAGTTATGCCTTTACTTGATTGTCTCTTGATTTCAATAATTGTTTAGATCTTAGGTCATTTGTTTATCTTAGATGCATTGTGAAATGTTGAGAAATGCTTGACGACAAGCATTGAATAAGTGAGGGGGAATTTGATAAGTGTTTCATTTGATTACTATTTTATCCTTAATTACTCCTTAATAATTAGTTCATGTTGATGATCTAGATGTTTTTGTCCATTTTCTATGCATGACTTCAATTCTGGAAATTGCACTTAGAAGGCAAAGTTTTGTAGTTTTATTTTCTGGAATCAAGGCTGGGATAATGGGTATGACTTTGGGCATGAGAGTCTGACTGGCATCCAGTCAACAACTTCTAGAAGATCCAGTCAGCAGCTTCTAGAAGGCCTAGTCAACAAGGATGGACGAGCGGATAAACTTCATCCTAAATTCAAAAATTAGAAATTATCTTTTGTTTTTAGATTTAATTTAAATATTTTCAAGAATTATCTTTTATTATTTTTAGGTTATTTTTAGGGTTTTTGAAAACTATAAATACCCCCTTGGGGTAAGCTACAAAAGCATCCCTCATTATTTTGTGTTATTATTATTTACTAAGTTCCATAAAATTCTCTTTTTCTCTATATTTCATTTTTAAGATTTTATTTTCTTAAAAAAATTTTGCGTATGATTTCTTCCATAATCATGCTCAGCTAATTTTCTAAATACCCAAAAGGCTAAAGCAATGACTCAATGCCATTGTGAGAGTTGAAAAGCACTTTATATCTTTGAATATATTTCTCAATTTTCTGCAAACTTGGATTAACAATCGGCCTTCCCTTTTAAAATCCTTACACTTTCAAGTTCAAAAAGGATCCATTTGTTTGAAGGTTGTTTCGATTTATAGTTGGGAAGAATGATCGACTAGTAGCACATTCGACTTCCTGTGAACACACTTACCGGCGGTCTGCTAAGGGAAATTGAGATTGGATTCGATTCTCATTGAGACAAGATTGTCCGAGTCGAGATTTTCCAAATTTTAAACTATTTTATTCTAACTGCGATTGCCATGGTTAGTCTATCCAGAAAACTGAAATTAAAAAATTGTTTTGGATTTTCGGTTTACCGGAGAGAAAAACAAGTTACAAGGGTTGGGCCTTGTAGATTGTATCTGACATTTATCCGAAGAATCTTATTCGATGATCGGTTGGAAATGAGTCAAAGTGAAGCCTGAGGCTGATATTTAAACTAAATTTCTTCTTAAATTTACTTTCGATAAATTCTTAGATTTAAATTTCTATTTCTTCATTTTACTTTAATTAAACTCTTTCGATCAAAACCCCCCATTTTTATCCCATTTCACCCAAATCAAGTACTAAAAGCTTTCTACATCAGAATTTCCTAAGTCCCTGTGGATCGACCCTTCTTCTCTTTACTAGGCTATTTAATTATTTCTTTTGAGATTAAGGATAATTATTTTGACAGTTTATGACGCTTGTCATAATTCTTCTCAATTTTTATCCATTTTTCATTACTATTACTGTCAATTCGTGGCACTCGTGCCTAGCGGATAAACCGCGAAAGTTAGTCCAGCTCTAGTTGGATTAACCAACGGTTTGCGCCCAGCTCTAGTCGGATAAACCGACAATTATGGCACCCACTTCCTAGCGAATAACCGTGAAAGTGAGCCAAGCTCTAGTTGGATTAACAAACAAATATTCGTCAAATCCAAACACCTAGTGCTTAGCTGATAAGCCACAAATGTAAGCCCAGCTCTAGTCGGTTAAACCGACAAATATTTGTCAAATCTTAGCACTCAGTGCTTAGCGGATAAACTGCAAATGTGAGCCCATCTCTAGTCAGTTAAACTGACAACATATATTCATCAAACAACCAATTCATCACTTCTCATTATACAATTTATTATTTAATCAAATACAAGGAACAAGGCATAATATTAAGAGTTCAATTTAATATCCAAAAATAATTGTATTTAAATAATTAAATGGACGGTAATACCAAGTTCAAAAGTAAGAACTTACCGGTATATAAAAGCTATCAAATTGAAAACAATTACTCATTAACTTTCTCCTTCCCTTGATTTCCAACCGGTCCTTTAACCTCACGATCATGCAAGGATTTTTCCTTCCTAGCTGATAGATTATCCAATGGCTTCTTCACTCCATTTTTCTTCCCCAAATTCGGTAGTGGTTAGTGATGAAGCCAAGTGCTTATTTTGTTTAATTGGATTATTCTATTATTATTTAGTAAATTGCCTCCTTGTCCCTTCTAAAACTTAGGTCTATCTCTTTTCATAATTGTACCAAAAATTTCCAATATTTTTATCTTGGTCAAATTTCTTTATAAATCCCTTAACTCAAATTACTTCATATTTGATTATTTTACTAAAGGCACATACATTAAACTTCTTTACCAATTAAATCCTTCCTTTTACTATTTCTATTTTTTTTTAACTTCTTGAAATCTATTTAAACATGGCCTTACTAGATTAAATAAATTTTGCTTTAGAAGAGGATAATGACTCCTTAATATAAAAATTTGGATCTCCTAATTCTTGTTTTTCGATACTACAAAAAATGGGTCGTTACATAATCCCTAAGATGTAATACCACAATTCATTTGTTAGTCAAGTGCAAATGTCTCCATTATATATTATTTTTCTAGTGTTTATCTAATCGCTCTAGTCTCTCTATATATTAATCATCAGCCTTCAACTAATCTCCCTCCCTCTCTCTCTCTCCCTCCCTCCATATATACTAACCCTTTGATTTGTTTTTTATAAAAAAAATCTAGCTGCAAGAATGGTGCAAGGAAAAGCCATTGTGAAAGAACCCATGAAAATATCGTTGACTTTTGCACTTGCTCTCAATCGACCTCTTCTCTATGGTGATAGGCTTTTCCTCATGCCTCCATCATTTGCTCGTCAAAAGCTAAAGGGAAAAGTTGGTAAGAAACTTTATTTTGGTAGTGTCAATCCTTTTTTTCATCGTTTCAGGAGAAAAGGGAAGGCATTTGTCCAACTCAATCTAAAAGAAGAAGCATAAAAAGTGAACAACTACGATATCAAACATGGTAAGGGTCCAGGATAGAGGTAGATTGGAGCAAGGGAGCATCAAAATCATCATCCTTATAGTTACAAAGATCAGAAGTCTCTCGATCAACCTCTGGCCACGGATTTTTTTGGTAAACTGAAAACCATAAGCGGTTTTCTTAGGTTGGGAGCATCCTCTTGGAGAACCCCAACTAATCTTGCTCTTAATCCTAATTTAAGGAATCATATGATAGAACAAGGAGAACCCGTTATTCCTAGTCAAGATTCCAGTTCAAGCAGTCGCAACAATTTACACATTGAGTTGAGACTAGGGTTTGAGTGAAGGGAAGATTTGAATACATAAACTTGTCTGATTTTTTTTTGGTCAATTTCAGTGGATGTATTTTTAGTTTGGTTGCATTTTTTTATTATGTTTGGTAATGGTGTCTTCCTAGCCTCAATACTTAAACCCTTTTGATTTTTAGCTAGACAATCAAAAAATCAATATCTATACATGGTCAATTTTTAGTTCTAAAGTCATATAATTTCATAAAAGTCTAGGTTTTAAAGTATTTGTTGAGTTATTGTTTTCTACTATTTAGCCTATCGTTATCAAATAAAATGAGTAAAAGAATTGTTGTCGATCTTCAATATATTCTTCATGATCTATCTCCTCTTTTCTTTAAACTCAAATTATATGAGTTCTCTTTGTCAAAAAATGATGGTGTTCATGTTTTTCTTCTTTGTTAATGAAATTGGAAAACAACTTATTGAAATATAGCTCATTGTCTTGCAAAACTCAGTCAATAGAATTTAGTTTTGCGTTGAGGATGAATATAGCTATTTGATTGATGTATTGACAAACTTTTAGTTTTTTTAATTAAAAAATTAATACAAGTTTTGTTTTATATCTAAGAAAAATAAAGGATAGTGCACACTCTACTAACTTGTTGAACATACAAATTAGTTGTATTATTTATTAAAACTCCATATTAATTCAATATTATATCAAGAAATAAATCATAAAATGTTTGTGTTGGTACAATTATAGGAAACTAAATTATAAAACTAAAAATTATATGATAAAACACGTGTAAGTTAGGAAGTAATAAAAATGTAATTTTGTTAAATAAAAGAAGAAATGGATTGACTTAAAAATATAAAATTGTAATCATAAATATTTAAATAAAACAAACTCTGAAAATATAAAATAGAAAACCTGTAAGTCAATTAACTCATTTTAATTTATTGAAATAATAAATATTAACATCAACAAATAATGATAAACCGAAATTATAAATCTTTACAATGAAAATAGAAAAAAAATAGGTCAAAAATATAAAATAAAGCACGTGCAAATCGATAAACTCATTGCAAAGTATGTGATAATTAATATGTACATCAATAAATGCAAATCAATTATATTCAAAACAGTATAATAGAACACATGTAAGTCGATAAACTGCTAGAATTGAAACTATAGATCTTTGCATTGAAATAGAAGGAAAATTTTAATTCAAGAATAAAAAATAAAGTACGTGTAAGTTGACAAACTCGTTGAAAAGTATGCGATAAGGAATATGCACATCAATAAATACATAAATAATTCAAAAACATATAATAGAGCACCTGTATGCTGATAAACTAGTTACTATCGAAATTATAAATTGTTTCAAAAGTATAAAATAGAGCATTTGTAAGATGATACACTCGTGGTAAAGTATGTAATGATTAATATAATTTTTCTTAATTACATAGAGAATCCGAAGGAGGGATGGGTGGAGGGGAAATGCTTCCTTTTTCAGTCCTTGGTTATGTCAAATAGTATAAATAAATAATGTCATCTTAGCTGGATAGGGTTAAATTCTAAAAAAATAATGTTTTCTTAGCTGGATTTTAATATGGTTCCTAAAACTGTAATTTTCATGCTTTTTTAACTTTTATTTGCAAATTAAGATTATAGGGATAATTGTGTTGTGGCCCTCTGTAATTATCATATTTGCCTAACTTTTTATATACTTTTTTACAAGGAATAAAGTATAAATTTATACTAGATTTCAACCAAAAAATAATAGGGTAAATTATCAAAACACTCACTTTTGTTTCTCTTACGTAACATTTTAGTCACTTACATTAACGTGTTGTAATATTTTAGACACTTATGTTATGTTACAGATTCCTGCTATGGTTGTTTTTACTTCTATATGTGTGCCCTCTTTTACAATAAAAAATAATTACAAAAAACTTGTAATTCTCAGTTACATGTTTATGGTTGGTTTCATTGAACTGTCCCTATATGGATTGAAAAAGGTAATTAATGAGACACTTAAAAGATATATAGGGTTAAAACAACAAAATTGTCAGACGAGTGTTTGACAACAGATTTAACTACCTCTCCATTTAAGTCAAGATATAAGCCAAATTTCTTTTAAAAGTGCTGAAATTATTTTTATATATAAGTGCAAAAATTATATTTCTATATATATATATATATTCTATTTGTTTTACAATTTGTATTTAAAATTTGTTATTGTATCTTAAATAATGTCTTACATTCCCAGCTTAAAGTGTAGCATATTACCAACCATCTTTTTCGATTTTTGTTAATCCCTAATATGTAATACCACAATTCATTTGTTAGTAGGTGCAAAAGTCTCCATTATATATTGTTTTTCTAGTCTTCATCTAATTACTCACTCTCTAGTCTCTTTATGTATTAATCATAAGTGTTCATCTAATCTCCCTACCTCCCTTCCTTCCCCCTCTCTCTCTCTCTCTCTCCCTCCCTCCCTCTCTCTCTCTCTCTCCCTCCCTCCCTCTCTCATTATCCCTCCTTCCCCCCTCTCTCTCTGTCCTTCACTCTGACTCTTCGTATATATTAAACCTTAGCATTCGGTTTTTTATCAAAAAAAAACCCAACTTGAAGAATAGTGCAACGAGAAGCAAATTAGAAGGGCAAAGGGAAAGCCATTGTGAAACAACTCATGAAAATTTCGTCGGCTTTTGGACCCACTCTTAGTCAACCTCTTCCTTGTGGTGATAGGCTTTTCCTCATGCCTCCATCATCGACTCTTCAAAAACTGAAGGTAAAAGTTGCGAAGAACTCTTATGCTGGTTGTGCCAAATATCGTTTTAATCAATTTAGGGGAAAAGGGAAGGTGGTTGTCCAACACTGTCCCAAAGAAAAAGAAGTGAACAACTACTATATCGAATTTGATAAGGTTCCAAGATTGAGATAGATTGGAGAAAGGAAGCCTCAATGTAACATCTCGATTTTTAACGGTGTCAGAAATAATGGTTTCAAGGCCACAAATCCGATGAGTGAGTCCGTAAATATTATTACTTAATATTTAAGAGTCAAATATAGGATTTTAATAAATTTTAACTTGGAAAAGTCGAGTGGTCTTAGAAATGGAGGTATCAGGACCTCGTTTGATATATAAACTGAACTCGTAAATATTTTTATTAAATATTTATAGAATGATTATATAGGTGTATTAAATTTTGGTTAAGGAATTTTAAAATTTAAATTAATAATTGATTGAAAAGGGTTAACTTGAAAAAGGTGTAGAAGATTGAGCTTAATTTCAAATGAACTAAATAGAATAAATAAATAAAATGGTAGATTTGCATGTCAATTTTACCAAAGATCAAGTTAGTGGAGTTTGGTGGAATTAAAGTGTTATAAAATTTAATACTTTAATAGTTAAAATAGTAAATAAAAAAGTAAAAGTAAAGAAAATAGGTGATAAAATAGAACAAATAAAAAATCATCCCTTACCTTGTTCTTAACCCATCGAAATCCACCAAAAAAGGAAGAAGAAAAACCTCAAGCTACCTTGTTGTTTGGTCACTTGCATGTAAATATTTTTAAGTTTATTTTTGATGATTTTTGTGTTTTAAGCTTGTTATGGTCTAATCTACTTATCTTGAGAATTAGATTTTAAAATGTTGAAAGTTCAAGGAAGTTGTTATGAATTAAATTATTGTATTTTTAAGAGTTTGTGAGTTGGTTAATGAACTCATGTGATTGTTGAGCATAAATTGTTAATTAAATTGTAATAAAATTGAGATAAGTGTTAAATTATTTAGATAGTATAATCCATGTAGATTTATGTATAGTAAACAAAAATGAGAGTAGTTGTTAGCAAGGAGAAAATTCGGTCATGCTAAAGTTAATGAGAAAAAAAAAAGGATTAAATTCAAGTTAAGGTGTTGGGGATCAAATTGTTAATAGTTTAAAATGTTAGGGGTAAATCCATAATTTTACTAAAATGATGAAATAAGAAATAAATGGAATAATTGAGTTATATTTTGAATGTTAATTAAGTTAAGTTATATTTTAGATCAAGAAAAGAATCAACCGAACTTATATCAGTGAAAGGCCCAGGTTGTGGAATAGTCGTCAACTTCGTTTCTACAACCATATGAATCGAGGTAAGTTCATATAAGGATTAAGTTAATCTATGTTAGTTTCTATGTCATGTTCATAGTTACTATGTTATAAATTAATTAGATAAATAATTATACAATATTTTGGTAATATAGATCAAAATATGATGATAATTTAATTGAATGACATAATGCTTTGGTTTGGATAAAATATTTTAGAAGCGAATTATGGTGAAGGAGTTGTATATTGGAAAAAGAATATAATAGAAAGAAAATTAAGGTAAATGAATTTTGGATGGATTATTATGTATAACATGGTTAATTGTATTGTATTTGTTGAATTATTACTCCTATTTCAAGTCAAATTTGAGAAATAATCTTTCAGTTAAACTTTGTTTAATTGTTTCAATTAAACTCTATTTATTTGTTTGAGTCAAACTCTTATTAGTCTATATTATTTTATTATTATTTGATCTAGAAATTTAGTCTATAAATAGTCTCTTTTACAACCTTAGAAAATACACTCATTATATATACCCATTAGAGTTTAGAATTCCAAACACTTTTGAAGAATTTAGTGTTTATGCTTTAAGGGTTCTTTGTTTTCGAGTTTTCGAGGTTTAGTTTTTATCTCCATCTTTTGTACTCTTCATTCTTTTGCCATTACAATAAAATTATCTTCGCCCATGGTTTTTTATCCTCTTCGAAGGGATTTTTCCACGTTACATTTGTGTGTTCAATTTCTCAATTTCTTCAGCTATTTTTACTTGTTCGTTGCTTAATCGGGTCGATCCCCAACAAGTGGTATCAGAGTTAGTCTGATTTTCGTAAATCAATCTGTTTAGAGATGGCAGCACCAAGGTTCGATATTGAGAAGTTCGATGGTGTCACAAAATTCAATTTATGGCGAGTTCAGATAATGGCAATTATAGTTCAAATCAGCTTGAAAAAGGTCGTTACCGGGAAAAAGCCTGAGAATCTAGATAAATCAAAATGGGAAGAGCTTGATAAAAAGGCTTTGTCTGCAATCTAGTTGTGCCTTGCAAATAGGGTATTGCAGGAGACATTGGTGGAGAAGACCTCATTCGTCTTGTGGAAAAGGCTAGAAACTCTTTATGCGACTAAGTCTCTGGCTAACCGTTTAGTGCTGAAACAACGTCTATTTACATTTTGCATGAATGAAGGTGAGCTTCTTAGAGATCACATCAGTCAATTCATTACTCTTTTAAATGATTTAAATAATGTTTAGGTTCAGATTGACGATGAGGATCAGGCTATGTTATTATTGTACTCTTTACCCACTTCATACAAGTCTTTTAGGTTGATTTATGGTAGAGACAAACTCTCATTCGAGGATGTGAAGGGTCATTTGTTTAGTAAAGATAAACTTAACAATGAGTTTGGTTTAGATAGAAAGGAAGATAAGCATGCTTCTATTTTGGTAGCATAAAAAAAGCGAGACAAAAGTGTCGCTATTGTAAAAAATTAGGTCACGTCAAAGCAAATTGTTACAAACTGCGAAATAAAAGGGTTGCTGAGAGTAACGAGGAAGATTTAACTGGTGCTAATTTGGCCAATGAAAATGGTGATGATTTCTTGTTAGAGTCAACGAACGAAAGCTCCAAGCTTACGTTTGAGTGGATTTTAGATTCAAGATGTTCTTTCCACATGTGTCCCAACAGAGAATGGTTCTCCACATACAATTTGGTTGAAGGTGGAGTTATGCACATGAGAAACTAATCATCCAATAAGGTAATCAGTATTGGTACTGTTAAAATTAGGATACACGATGATACGATTAGGACACTATCAGATGTCTAGTATGTACTTGATTTATGAAAGAATCTCATCTCCTTAAGTATTTTAGACTCAAAAGGTTGTATAATCAACATCGAGTCAAGTGGCCTTAAGGTGTCTCGTGGGGTTCTCATTTTGTTAAAAGGTAAAAGGATCGACAATCTTTATATTCTAGAAGGTTTTTACAGTGACCGGTGAAATCGGATGTCCCTCGCCTGTTACGGAGTTGAAGTCAACTCGTTTGGAGTGGAGGCAACTTGGTCACAGGAGGGAAATAGGTATGACTATTTCGTTGAAGAGTGGTTCTCTTTTGGATGCAGGTTTTGAAAAGTTAGGGCACTATATTCGAGAAAATCAGACCCGAGTTAGTTTTGATTTGGTAATGTACAAGTCAAAGGCTAGAAGACTTCTAGCTTCTAAGTACAGATTGGACTCAGTTAATTTCCTACATAGATCAAGATAGGCCTGTGACGGGCTTTGGCAAATATGACATTGTGGAAATACGAGTCAAGGTGGAGATTTGTTGAATTATGACTCCTATTTCAAGTCAAATTTGAGAAATAATCTTTCAGTTAAACTCTATTTAATTATTTCAATTAAACTCTATTTATTTGTTTAAGTCAAACTGTTATTAGTATAGATTATTATATTATTATTTGACCTAGAAATTAGCCTATAAATTGGCTCCTTTACAACCTTAGAAAATGCACTCATTATATATACCCATTAGAGTTTAGAACTTCTAACACTTCTGAAGAATTTAGTGTTTACGTTTTGAGGGTTCTTTGTTTTCGAGTTTTCGGGGTTTAGTTTTTATCTCCATCTTTTGTACTCTTCATTCTTTTGTCATTATAGAAAAATTATTTTTGTCCGTGGTTTTTTATCCTCTTCGAAGGGATTTTTCCACGTTACATTTGTGTGTTCAATTTCTCAATTTCTTCTGCTATTTTTACTTGTTCGTTGCTTAATTGGGTCGATCCCCAACAGTAATTAATAATTAAAGTGAGCTAATGATGATTGTATGAGCATGTAAATTACATGAATGGTTATATGAGAATCAATGTCACTAATATGGATATGGAAAGAGACTCGGTTGAGCCTAGAGAATACTTAGGATACAAATGACATGTCATTAGGAAGTATATGTATTGGGTGCTGGTCTTGGAGGTCCTATCGATGGCTGAGATCTTGCATTTGTTGCGGATTCTCCACAACTCGTGTGAGCAGCATTGTGTAGCTACTATCTTGACCCACAGCTCGTGTGAGCACTATTGAAAAGGAAAAGGAAAGGTTACGTTTACATGTAAAGGTATTCAGAGTATCCGGTGTTATTCAAAATGGTTCAATGGGTAAGAAAAGGACAATGGAAAGGCATGTACCAAGACTTAATATTCATATGTTATGGAAAGATGAATATGTATATACGAAATGAAAAGGATGAGAATTTATCATATGATGGATGAAATATGCTTGGAATGTATTTCTTAATACATCTTATGTTTTATAGATGTTATGTTTAACTATTTGTTATTAATTATATGAGTTCAATGAAAAGAATGTATAATGGATATATGTATGTATGATGGATGATAGATAAAGTATAAATACTTATCATGTATGTGACATGAGTTACTAAGGATTATATGTAATGCTATATTCACTAGCCTTGTGAGGTGATGTGTATAGGACAAAAAGTTTGGCATAAGACATGAGGAAACTAGGTTCGGTTGTTTAATTTAATATGTTCAGTAAATTTCTCTTATACAAATTTACTAAGTATTAAATGTCTACGTAACCGTTTCCTCTATCTTGTAGATTTTTTAAAAGCTCAATTGGTTGGAATCTCTTCTAAGTATCGTCACACTATCTACTTGACATATTGGTATTTACAGTTAGTTTGGTTAATGATAATAAATGGCATGTGTTAAGGTTAAAAGGTTTATCAAGTGAATTGCTTGCCTTGAGTTTGGCTAAGCTTGTTATGGTTAATGCTTTAAATGTGGTATGATTTGGAATGGTTATTTTGACACAGTTGGCATAGGTTTAAACTAGAACATGGAGATGTTGAATGGTTCATGCCATGTTTATGTATTTGGTTGAAGTTAAGAACATTTACAGTTGAATGCATTGTGTTGGTAAATTGTGGTGCCAATTGATAGCATTAGAAATGACACTTAATTTCTCCTTAAATTACTGTATAAAATTTTCCTTTTGTACCATATTTAACATACTTTTTTAGCATTTCATACTAAGTATTTGAATTTTCTAGCTCAGTGTTGTTTGATCTTATTTTCTTTCATTTTATCTCCTTTGTGCTACTAATGTCGCTGTAACTAGTACTAGTTTTGCTTCTAAAGTTGTCAAAGCAGAAATCCACCTAGGAAGATCAGAGTAGGAAAGCATTTAGAGTTACGGTCACTAGTTTGATCCAAATTTGCGGTCAAATATGTCATCACATAAACGCTTCTAAAATTTATTAAGAATTCTATGCTACTAACACATCTAGAAGAACCAACACAGGAGAATGACAAGTTGTCGTAGCGAATAAAAATCATAATTTCTACCAAATAATGTTGCGACAATCTACAATTGCTTAAAGAACAAATCAGATCTGCGTGAGTGCATAGCTGACAATAACAAACTTTTAAAGTTGCAAAAAGGAGTTAGATCTAAAAAGGGAGGAAGATCTACAATTACAAGTGATTATAAATAGAAGGATGAAAGAGAATATGAAAAATAAAGGTGTGATAAATTCAACTCTAAAATTTCTCTTGTTCATTCGCGAAGTCAACTACCATGGAATCTTGATTCTGGAGGGAGGTGACCTGATGCAGCAAGGAAGCAACTGCTTTTGACGAGAAGTGCTAAGTGCGAAGTAGGAGGAGCAATTAATGGAGAATTCTAATAGACTAGGAATATCATGCTTCAATTTCATTCGTTAGTCCCTCTTAAATGTCAGTGAATTCTATTGACCATTGATCGTATACGACAGTATCTTTTAATGTTAGATTTACTTTGATTTCTACTCAATTCTTCTCATATGTTTATATTTGGATTTAACTATTTTGACCACAGAAGTGTGATTGACAGTCACAGTCACTAGAAGGTGCAATGACAAGTTAGATTATTAAGTAAGACAGCAAAAGTTGCTTGAGGCAAGAAGGAATTTTGGCCACTTGTTATTAAGTACAAAGTATTATCAGCATTGGAAGGTGTGTAATTGTGAGTACTTGGGTCTTTGTTAAACAGAGAGTTGGTAGCAGTAAGATTTTATTAAAATGTAATTGCAGTGAAAATTTACCTATTAGTTACCTTGTAGTCAGTGTTGCCGACTTGTGAAGTCAGTGATCCTCTCAAATTCTTTACACTTGATCTATTTATTTTATATTTCTGAATTTACATTACAACATCTTAACAATCAATTCATCTTTTATTAATTTGTTCCGACATTTTATATTACATTTGCACTGACAGTTTTTACTCTTAACCTGTGTAGTTTTAACCAGTTTGCGTTGACATTACTATTAATAGTTCTTATCATTTTAACTCCAATTGCTTTGACAGATTTAAACATAAACAACCATCTCTATGGGATCGATATTCAACAGATTCATTTCTGTCTACTATACCTGCATCGACAGTGTACACTTGCACCTATTTGCTGTGATGTTCATAGCGCGATCAAGTTTTGGCATCGTTGCCGTTGATGACATTTGTTTGATGTTTATTTTTGTTATTGCATTTACTATTCTTTTTCTAACTTTTATTGATTAACTAATCTTTTTTTGATTTTCTTTTAAATTTTCTTTTTAGGTGTCTATGTCCACAAGGAGAAATCCTAACAACATTGTTAGTTTTGATCCGAAAATTGAAAGGACAATTCGGAGGAAAAGACAAGAGCAAAGAAAAATGGGTAGAAATAACAACAATCAACCACCATTGCTGCCACAAAATGTTGTTCCTCCAATATAGCCACAAATAGTCAACAATATACCGCTGCCACAAAGAGAGCAAATTCCTGATAAGACAATTAGAGACTTCGTTGTTCCTGTGCTCGATGACTACAACCAGAGGTTGTTAGACCAGTAATGCAAGTTGGTAATTTCAAATTAAAACCGGTGATGTTCCAAATGCTTAACTCGAATGGACAATATGCAGGTTTACCTCAAGAAGGTGTGAAGGAGCATCTCAAGTCATTTCTGCTTCTATGTGCTTCTTTAAGTCAACACAGTGTTCCTGATCACGCCTTAAAGATGCAGTTGTTCCCTTACTCTTTACAAGGAAGGGTACGTACATGGTTTCTTGGTTTACCTACTAGATCTATTACTTCATGGAATGTGTTAGCAACTCAACTCATTTTGCGATTCAATGCACCCACAATGAATGCTAGACTGCAGAATGATATCACAGCATACCATCAACTGGATGATGAGAATTTACATACCACATGGGAACGTTACAAAACTCTGCTTAGACGTTGCCCTATGCATGGAATCCAATAGGAGACACAAATTGAGAACTTATACAATGGATTAAATTCGCAGACAAGAAATCTTGTCGATGCATCTGTTAATGGTCCTTTATTGGATTGCACTTACAATGAAGATATGCGAATCTTGGAAAGAATTGCTCAAAATGATTATCAATATCCAATTTCTCGTTCTGCTCAGGTGAAAACAAATCCTAGAGTTATTAAGTTATATGCCATTTCAGCTTTAAGTGCACAGGTATCCTCACTGGAAAATATGATAAAAAAGATGAATGGGACGAGTGATGTAACCCCTATTCAAGTATCCTAAGAGATGGATGTCCCGACATTTTCCTGTGAAATTTACGGCAACGACCATAGTTCTGAGGATTGTCCACAGCATGCTGTGAATGCATTCTATGTTAATAACATCCGTGAAAATTCATATGGTAACTCATATAATAGTTCAAGTAAAGCTCAACAACCTTAGGGGAGTCATAATGTATCCATATATAGATATGAAATTCCTCAAATCAAGGTAATTTTAGATAAGGGAGTTACAATCAATAGCAGCAAAATTATAATCATAATCTGCAAGTGTATGCGTAGCCTAACAAGATGCGATCACAGAACCAGATGCAGTCACATACTCAAATATAGCCACAGGTTCGAATGCAACCACAACAAATTGTGCTACCAAATATACAAGGACAGCAACAGCAACAACAATATCCTTAATCAAGATTAGATCCATTGGCTACTCTTGAAGCTTTGATGCGTGAGCATATTACCAGAACAAAAGCAATTGTACAAGGAAATTCATCTTCCATCTGAGTGTTGGAAGCACAACTAGGATAACTGGCTTCTAACATGAGCACACGACCATCAGGTGTTTTGCCAAGTAATACTGAAAATCCAAATAAAAAAAGAAAGGAGTATTGCAAGGCTATCACATTGCGGAGTAGTAAGCAAACTCCTAAACAAAGTAGCAGTTCTAACCAAGCACCTGTTGACGAAAATGAATCAAAGCAACAAGGAGAAGTTGTAGCTGAAGAAGACACAGCAGAAGTAGATAAGAAGGAACAACTAGTAGTCACAGCAATGCCAACCATTCATCTTAAAAAATTTTCGATGCAACTACCCATGTCGACAGAACCAGTTACAACAAAACAACCCGATGTGAACATACCTTTGTCATTTCCACGGTAATTCAAGGAGAAAAAATAAGAAAGATATTATCAAAAGTTTGTATCTACCTTGAAATAATAACATATTAATATACCTCTAGTTAATGCTCTTGTGCAGATCCCTAGCTATGGGAAATTTATCTAGAAGCTATTATCAAGGAAGAAGAAGCTATCCGATATTGAGATGATTGCGCTCATAGAAGGGTGTAGTGCTATACTGACAAATAAATTGCCACCAAAAATGAAAGATCCTAGCAATTTTATAATCTTATGCTCCATTGGAAATCTTATGCCATTGTCAACTTTCACAAAATTAGGGATTTGTCATATGAAGCCCACTACGGTGACATTACAACTTGCGGACAGATCTTTGGTACAACCTTAAGGACAGATTAAAGATGTTCTCATCCATGTTGATAAGTTTGTGTTCCCAGCTGACTTCATCATACTTGAATGTGAAGCTGATAAGGAGGTACCCATTATTCTGGGGCTCCCATTTCTTGCAACGGAACGCACACTAATAGATGTTTTCAAGGGTGAGTTGATTATGCGTCATAATGATGAACATGTCACTTTCAGTGTTTTCGAAGCATCTTCATCATGAAGTAAGGAATAATGTCACCACATTGATGTTCTGGATGAGTTAATTACATAAGAATTCAATGAACAAAGTTCAGTAGTACCAGAGGAATATGCAGTGACAGTTGATGACAATATCCAAC
This sequence comes from Kokia cookei, assembly GCA_039519145.1. Taxonomy (NCBI): domain Eukaryota; kingdom Viridiplantae; phylum Streptophyta; class Magnoliopsida; order Malvales; family Malvaceae; genus Kokia; species Kokia cookei. The sequence continues at coordinate 19,516,916 of CM076903.1, read as the reverse complement.
CTGAATGTGACAACAAAGTTGAGGCTAATGTCTGTGAGCTGAAACATGGCTGGCAATTGGAATCATTGGATTTGACTAATCAAATGATCCTTGTTTTAAAACCATCAATTGAAGAATCTTCGACTATGGAATTAAAGTCATTGCCAACACACCTGAAATATGTTTTCCTAGGTGACAATGATATTTTGCCAGTGATTTTCAGCGCAAGTCTCGATGCGAACCAAGAAGAAAAATTAATTGAAATATTAAAGCAGCAAAAAAAAACCTATCGCCTAGAGCATAGCAGACATTAAAGGCATTAGTTCCCCTTTCAGCATGGATAAAATTAGGCTGGAAGATGAAGGCAAATACTCAATTGAGCAACAACGAAGACTGAATGAGAAAATGAAGGAAATAGTGAAGAAGGAGATTATCAAATGGTTAGACGCGAGCATAATCTACCCTATTTCGGATAGCACATGGGTGAGCCTGATCCAATGTGCGCCTAAGAAGAGCAGCGTAACGGTAGTAAGTAACGATAAAAATGAACTAATCCCTGCTTGTATTGCTACAGGTTGGCGAGTATGTATGGACTACCGTCGTTTAAATAAGGCCACAAAAAAGGATCACTTCCCACTTCCATTCATTGATCAAATGCTTGATAGGCTAGCTAGTAAGGCCTATTACTGTTTCCTTGATGGATACTCTAGATACAACAAGATTGCAAATGCGCATCAAGCAAAGACCACTTATACTTGACCATTTGGAACCTTTGCTTTCCCACGGATGCCATTTGGTTTGTGTAATGACCCAACCACATTCCAGAGGTGCATGATGGCCATCTTCTTTGATATGATCGAGGATTCATTAGAGATATTTATGGAAAAATTTTGATATATGGGTTGACAACTTATCAAAAGTATTGAAAAGATCCGAGGACACCAACTTGGTTCTAAATTGGGAAAAATGCCACTTGATGGCAACCGAAGGAATTGTTCTTTGTCATCGAATATCTTGTCAGGGCATTGAAGTGGATAAAGCAAAGGTGAAAATCATTGAAACCTACCTCCACCGAATAATGTGAATGGAATAAGGAGTTTTCTCGACTATGCTGGATTTTATAGAAGATTCATCCAAGACTTCTCCAAAATAGGAAAACCACTCTGCTCCTTGTTGGAGCAAAATAAAAAGTTTTTGTTCGATGAAGTTTGTTTGGAAGCATTTCTGAAGATTAAATAGTAGTTAGTACAAGCACCCATTGTCGTCGCACCAGCTTGGTCGCAACTATTCAAGGTAATGTCCGATGCGAGCAACTTTGTTGTAGGTGCTATGCTTGAACAAAGGAAAGATAAGGTATTTCATTCAATCTATTATGCTAGTAAGACTCTAACTGAAGCGCAGGTGAACTACACAACCACTGAGAAAGAGTTGCTAGCAGTAGTTTTTGCATTTGACAAGTTTCGTTCATATCTTATCAGCGTAAAAATTACAATGTATACGGATCATTCTTCTTTGAGACACCTTTTCCTAAGCAGGATGCAAAAAATAGGCTAATTAGATAGATCCTTTTACTCCAATAATTTGATGTTGAGATTAAGGACAGGAAAGGGTCAGAAAACCAAGTAGTAAACCACCTATGTCGTGTAGAAGCTGGAAGCGAGGATGAAAATAAGTCACAAATTGTTGATGCATTTCTAGATGAGAAATTATTCTTCGTCGACGCATCTCCATGGTATGTAGATGTCGTCAATTATTTTGTATGTGGAAAGCTACCACTGAGTGCAACAAGTCATAAGAAGGTCAGATTTCTTCGGGATGCTGCTAAGTATCATTGGAATGATCTATACCTGTTCAAGGTATGCACTGACAACATCATTTGTCGTTGCGCTCCTGAGGAAGAAATGTTATCTATCTTGAAGCATTGCAATGATGCACCTTATGGAGGCCATTTTGGTGGCGTTAGGACTGCTGCAAAGGTTCTACAATCAAGATTTTACTGCTCAATATCGTTTCGAGACGCCAACAATTTTGCTCACCAATGTGACAAATGTCAACGCACCGGTTCTATATCTCGATGCAACGAGATGATTCAATATCCTATCATGGAGGTTGAGTTTTTTTATGTTTAGGGTATATATTTTGTGGGACCATTTCGAAATTCTTTTGGGAATGTGAATATTATGGTAGTTATTGACTTTGTCTCCAAGTGGATCGAAGCAATTGCTGTTCCAAAGGAAGATGCTCGAACGATGTTAAAGTTCTTTCACATATATATCCTTACACGATTCGGAACACCTGGTACTCATTTCCATTGCAATCAGGTGGAAACAGCTTTGGAATGTTACGGTGTGAAACATCGCATGGCAACAACATATCATCAGCAAACAAATGGATAAATGGAAGTTTCCAATCGGCAAATCAAGGGTATTCTTGAGAAGGTGGTTAACCCATCTCGACGAGATTAGCCTTCGTGGTTGAATGATGGGTTTGTGGCACTTCGAACTGCTTACAAAACTCTGTTAGGGATGTTGCCATATCAGTTGGTGTTTGAAAAATCATGTCACTTGCCTGTCGAACTTGAACATAAGACCATGTAGGCAATCAAGCAGGTAAACATGAACTATGATGCCGCTAGACAGAAAAGATTGTTGGACATTTCAAGCTGAAAGAAATTCGACGTAATGCTTATGAAAATGTGGCCATTTATAAAGAAAAAACTAAAAGATGGCATGACAACATCATTTTGCGACGACAAATTTCTCTTAGTCAGTTAGTGCTTTTATTTAACTCACGTTTAAAATTGCATCCAGGAAAATTATGTTGAAGATGGTCAGAAACTTTTGAAGTTTTCGAAGCATTTTCACATGGTGTAGTGACAATCAAGGATTTGAACGATGGGCACCAATTTAAAGTGAATGGCCAATGATTGAAGCATTATCACAGCCTAGGCATCAATGAACAAAACAAGGCCATTAACCTAGTCACATTTACTTAAGAATGTTGTTGCAATTTTTGTTATTTACTTTTTGTCTTTAGCTTTCTTCTAATTCGTTTTCTTTAGTTTTATGTAGGAATAAAAGATATTTTTTTCGACGTACGCAAAGGCACGACTTATCGATGCATTACATTGATGACTCAATGAAACGTTTCTTGCAAGAATCACGCCGGTTGATTCACCTTAATCCCCAACCGTTGGATTGTTTCGAAAATGTACGATCTGTGTCATAGCTTTTATTAACTGCAAGCATAGTATACTCTCAGCAATCATCACGTCTCTTTGCCTCCATCATCTATAAAACTCTATTTTTGTGTCCACTGTTCTCTCACACTCACAACCACCATTGTTGTTGTATTTTCATTAACTTCAACCTTCTGTATTTTTGCAAAATATTCTCGCTCTTCTTATTTCAGTAATCATGGCAAGAACTTGTGAAACGAAAACCGCATCCAAATCAGTGGCTGAATCTTCCGCTGCTATGGTCAGAAATACCGACTAACCACAACCAAAGGAACCTATTCTGTTTCTATCAAAAGCGGCGAAGGACCGTTATCATGAAGTTATGTTTAAGAGGAACTGTCATCATGAACAAGGACTTCAGTTGTCCTCGTATCTGACATTGGTAAAGCAGGTCACCAAAACTAATTATCGTTTAGGATAGAAGTTTTCTGACCATCCGGTCGGGTACTCTTCCTCTATGGTAAGGGAATTTTAGGCTAATTTGGTTTATCCGAAACAAGAATTCATTTTTTTGTGAAGGTTTGGTGCCCTGGAGCACTGACCACATAAATGCTCTCTTTAATATTGCTAGTAGAAAAGATGAACACGTCGAGTTCTTAGAAAACTTGACAGAGGAAGGTGTACAGATTTTACTGAATGATTTATGCATCGATGGCACAGTTTGGACTGGCAACAATCCAAACAACTACACTACCTTACTATTCAAAGCAAGGTGTGGTTTCATTTTGTAAACTGCAGTCTCCTGCCATCCACCCACAGTACGACTGCAAAGGTTGATAGAATGTGCTTGCTACATTCTATTCTGATGGGACGACGTATTGATGTCGGAGCAATCCTACATCATGAAATCACTCAAGCCGCCACCAAACAAACATGTATCCTGCCTTTCCTTTCTTTGATAATAATGTTGTGTAAACAATGGGGCATTGTGCCACGCGAAGGGGAGGAAAATTTGGAAAACAAAAGGCCAATCAATGATGTTTTGGTAGAGAGGATGACATGGGGATAGGAAACCCATATGGTGAAGGAGGTGCCACCAAAGAAGGAAAAGGGGAAAGGGAAAAAGAAAGACAGTCAGACACATGCACCCACAGATCCTTAAATTTGGAAGAAGTTTGATGAGATTGAAAAGTTTGTTTATTGGATGAGCAACAGATAAACCAAACTTGTCGACGCAGTGAAGGAGATGCAATTTAGACAAAATTTATTCTATGCATATACTAGGGCATGGAATATTGCTATTGTTAGCACATTACGCGGCTTAAGCAAGAACCCGAAACCAGAATTCCCTGTGTTTCCTCCTATTATTAATGAAGCCACTCCATTATCAGAGCAGCCTAGTTAAGAAGGTAGAACCCAGTCCATCGAGTCCCCAAATAGAATCCACATCTCTGATGATGAGGATCAAGAAAGGCAATCCAAGGAATTGAAAGATTGCTTCCAACACATAGATAGCCTCTTTGAAGATGAACTGTCAAACAGTTTAGGGGCCACTATGGCAGGGAGAGAGGCTACTACAATGAAAGAGCACACACCAGTTGCCTCTATGGGTATTGAGGTAGAAGAAGATGAAAGAAAAGAAAAAGGAAAAGAAGAGAAGGAAGAAGATGTTGTCCCAACAAAATTATCGGAGGAATTTATCGACGCACCCGCCAATGTGGGTGCATCTGTTGAACAATTAGAGACATCTGGGGTGAGCTAGGCTAAGGCAGTCACATTCAACAATGAAGATTCCAATCCTCTAGCTATAGTGCCACACTTGGCACCACTTGCAGAAATTCATCCATCGGATGTGACTTTCGATGAAGCCAACATTCAACCAGCAATGGAGGAGCAATCTACTCCACTAGTTGAACCAAAAGAGAAGAGGCGCAAACAAAAGGCACACAAGAAGAGCAAAGAGAAGCGCCCTAAGAAGAAAAAGAAATCCAAAACAACCACTTTCGAGGCTGTAACACACTGAGTTAGTTTACTTTTCAATAGTTAGTTGCATGCATTTCTTTATTTTTTTTTCTAGAATTTGCATTGTAGTTGCATTTCCGTTATTATTTGTATAGTATTGTCAGTGCATTGGGGACAATGTAAATATTAAGTTTGGGGGGAAGTGTGAATTGGAAATGCAATCACACCCACAAATTGAAGAATATATTTGCCTTTTTAGTGAATGGAAGTATGCATAGTTAAGAAAAATGTGACCACAATTTTTTCATTAGATACGTAAATTCTTGAATTATATGGAATGCTAATACGTGAATTGAATGAATGTGATTGAATGTTGTATCCTTCTATTTTTGGATGAATGGCTGAGATTGCATTAGTAATAAATACGTAGTATCATTCTTTAAATATTGAATTAACTTACCATCTTGCAACTATGTATATAATTTTATTTACTAAATAAAAGACACTCTAATGTGGGTGCATGTGACTTAACAAGGGGGAACACTCCACTGTAATTCAAGAATAATTATTTAGCCAAAGGCTATCACTGCAAGAGTGTGTGTCGACGCAATTACATGCTCCCTGGAGGTTTGTTGCACCCAATCGTTACTACCCAAGAACAAGAGTGTAGTAATGCAATGACATCTCTCAGTCGCATAAAAGAAAATGGAATGAATTAAAGAAAGAAAAGTTGATGAAAGAAGAAAAAAAAAATATACATATATATATGTATCTTATTATACAATAAATTTTGTATTGGTTAAGAAAATTTAAGATTTAAAGCATGATGCTAGCATTAGTGAAGTTGCAATTTTGATTATTCATACCTATAAATTGTCGACACAATATTCCAGCATATGAATACAATTTATACACTAGGATTTCAAATAATATAAGTTGCTAGAATGATGAATGTGGTGACAAGAATTTGGATATAACTTTGCTAACTTTTTTTTAATTGAGGACAAGTAAAAACTCAAGTTTAAGGGTGTGATAGCATTAGAAATGACACTTAATTTCTCCTTAAATTAGTGTATAAATTGTTCCTTTTGTATCATATTTTGCATACATTTTTAGCATTCCATACTTAGTATTTGCATTTTCTAACTCAGTGTTGTTTGATCTAAAGGTGTGAAAAATAAAGGTGTGAAGAATTCAACTCTAAAATTTCTCTTGTTCATTCACGAAGTCAGTTACCATGGAAGCTTGATTCTAGAGGAAGGTGACATCATGCAACAAGGAAGCAACAGCTTCGACGAGAAGTGCTAAGTGCGAAGTAGGAGGAGCGATTAAGGGAGAATTCTAGTAAACTAGGAATAGCATGCTTCAATTTCATTCGTTAATCCCTCTTAAATGTCGTTGAATTCTATTGACAATTGAATGTATACGGGAGTATCTTTTAATGCTAGATTTACTTTGATTTCTACGCAATTCTTCTCATCTGTTTATATTTGGATTTAACTATTTTGACCACGGAAATGTGATTGCAGTCACAGTCATCGGAAGGTGAGGTGTCAAGTTAGATGAACAAGCAAGACAACGGAAGTTGCTTGAGGAAAGAAGGAATTCTGGTCAGTTGTTCTTAAGTACAAAGCATTACTAGCACTAAAAGGTGTGGTAATTGTGAGTGCTTGGGTCTTTGTTAAACATAGAGTTGGTCAGTCGTTTCTTGGATTATTGATTGTGTTTAATGATCTAGAAGTACATGCCATAAGAACTGTGATAGTGTGATATAGATGGATCTGATCTAACTACAGTTTAGGCAGATAAATAGAGATGTTTGATTTAGAAAGAGACGAAACCAATGAAGTAAATAGAAATGTCCCGACGAATGATTCTGCGGCTAGTCATGCTGTACTGATGGTATTTCAAATGACAGATTTTCTCCCTAATTTAATGTTTTAATTGTCTCTTTTGTATTTCATTTAGCATGCATCACTAGCATTTTATACTTAGTTTCCATATTTTCCAACTCATTGTTAGTTAGTTTAAATTCTTGTTATTTTTATCTATTTTTGTCAATGCAGGAACTCAGTCTAGAAGCTTAATGCTAGACGAATGTAGCCACAAGATCAGCTGGAAATTGCTACCAGCAGATGTTATCTCATTGAAACTAAACCTCGAATGAGTAGAATCAAGCTGAATTCACAGTTGGAAGCACCAACGCAAGAATTTCATAGATGTCGCTGCAATTATGATTTCAGAATGTGCCCAATGATATAGATACAGCGACAATCTGTAGATCTCTGAAGAACACACTAGAACTGCGTGAGTGCACAGTTGTGTTCTAACTAATTTTGACAGCTACTAGATCTAGATCTAGATCTGAAAATGAAGGCTGAAACATGCAAGATTTTGTAGGTTATAAATAGATGAACAAAGAATGAAGAAATCATCAAGAGCTAAGGGATTTAATTCTGAAAATTCTGTGTGACTTGGAGATTTGAGTTGGAAATCGGGGAGCTGATGAAGCAAAACTGCAACCACTTTTGAAGAGAAGTGCTTGATGCAGAGCAAAAGGAACAAGTAGGGAGTAGGCCTAGTAATCTAGAGGTAGTAAACTTTGTTGTATTCTTTAATTCTTTTTAAACGATGATGGATTTTAATGATATTAAATGAATACGAGAGTGTCTTTAAATGTTAAATCATTTTGACTCATATTTTACACTGCTTATTTGTTTATTCTTGGATCTAACCGCTTTAAGCACAAGAGTGAAATTGCAGTGCGTCGACATCGAGAGATGCAGTGATAGGTTGGGTTAACAAGTAAGTTAGGCGAGAGCTGTTTGGGACTGGGACAAACTCTAGTTACTTGTTCTTGAATACACATCATTGCTCGCACCGAGAGGTAGAGTGATTGTGGATTTCTAAGTCGGGATTAAGTAGAGAGTTGTTGTTGGTAAGAACTCAAAGGGACTTCATTGCAGTGACATTTCATCTATATTTTACCTTGTCGACGCTTCTAGCATTGTGATTTAGCAGAATCAGTGAACCATTTTTGCCCTTTTACACTTGATCATATTTACATTTTATGCATTTAAATATTCAGCACTCAACACTCAACACAATTGGATTTATTTTCAGTAGATTGACATTTAACCTCTGAAGTTTAACTCTAATTGCACTATCATTCCTGATTATTTTAGTGTGCAGATCTGATATAAATGCACTGACATGGTACTCACATTAGACTTAATTGCAGTATTAGTTGCTTCAACATTAAAACATCAAGAACCCATTCCTCATGGGGTCGATATTTGATAGAATTGTTCTATCAACTATACTTGCATTGACGTGTGTTCGCTTGCACATTGCTGTGACATAAAAACACCGATCAAGTTTTGTTGCCATTGCCGGGACTCGCATTTGTTTGATGTTTACTTTTGTAGTTACAATTAATTCTACTTACTTAAGTTTTAACCTTTACTAATCTGTTATTATTTCTCTAATTGTTTTCTTTTTTAGATTTTTAATTGTTGCATGTCCACAAGGAGAAATCTTAAGGACATTGTAAGCTTTGATCCGGAGCTTGATTGGACACTTAGGAGGAGAAAGCAAGAACAGCGGAAAATGGCTGGTAACAACAACAACAATAATTTACCACTATTGCTACCACAAGATGGAATTCCTCTAGTGCTTCCATAAATTGTTAACGATATACCACCACCACGTCCACAAGAAGAACAAGTGAAAAATTGGACAATAAGAGATTTTGTTGTACCTATACTTGATGATTTATAATTAGGGTTGTAAGACCGACTATTCAAGCTGGTAATTTTGAATTAAAACCAGTGATGTTTCATATGCTCAACTTAAATGGGCAATATTCAGGTTTTCACAATGAAGACACACAAGAACATTCAAAATCATTTTTGCTTATTTGTGCATCCTTCAACCAACATGGTGTTCCTGATGATGCCTTAAAAATGCAATTATTTCCTTATTTGTTGCTGGGTAAAACAAGATCATGGTTCTTGGGATTACTAGTAGGCTCAATTACATCTTGGAATGCATTAGCAACGCAGTTCGTTTTGCGTTTCAATCCACTGACAATGAAAGCCAGGTTACGAAAGACATTACTGTATATCACCAGTTGGATGATGAGAATTTACATACAACTTGGGAGCGTTATAAAACATTGCTTCGACACTGCGCAATGCTTGGAATTCAGAAAGAGACCTAAATTGAAATATTTTACAATGGTTTGAATGCTCAGACAAGAAACCTTGTTGACGCATCGACTAATGGTCCCTTGTTAGATTGTACATATAATGAAGCTATAAGAATTCTAGAGAGGATTGCTCAGAATGACTGCCAATATCCTATTTCTCGTTCTACACATGTAAAAACTAACCTTGGAATTCTTTAGTTATATACTATTTCTACTTTGTCAGCCTAGGTATCCTCATTGGCCAATATTATAAAGAATATGAAGGGAACAAATGACGTTTCTCCTATTCAAGTGGCCCGGCAATTGGATACGCAAATATTTTCTTATGAAAACTACGATGACAATCATAGTTGTGAGGACTACCCACAACATGCAGAAAATGCTTTCTACGTCAAAAACATTAGAGGAGGTTCATTTGGTAACTGATACAACAACCGATCTCAGCAACCTTGAGGGAATCAAAATGCTTCTACATTCAGATATGGAAATTACTCAAATCAAGGGAGTTATAGACAAGGGAGTTACAATAGCAATCCACAGCAGAATCATCAGAATTCACAAGTAAATCTAGATCTGAACAAATACAACCACATAATCAGATGCAACCACAATCTCGATTACAGCCACAACAGTCTGTGCTTCCACATATGGAAGGACAACATCATCAACATCAACAACAACAAATTTCTCAACCTAAGTCAGGTCCTATGGCTGCTCTTGAGGCAATAATGCGTGAGCATATCACACGAACTGAAGTAATAATGTACGGAAACTCTTCTTCCATTAGAGCATTGGAAGCTCAGCTAGGGCAGTTGGCTTCCAATTTAAGTACAAGTTCACCAAACACTCTGTCTAGTGATACTGAGAATCCAACGTAGGGGGGAAGGAATATTGCAAAGCAATCACGCTGAGGATTGGCAAGCAAATGATGGGACCAAGCAGTTCTAGACAAGACCATGCCGACGCATCTGAACCACAGTAACAGGAAGAAGATGCAGCTATAGAAAGTCAAGCAAAAGAAAATGAAGAGGAACCAACTGTAGTGTCATCTATGCCTGTAGTTTGCCCAGCTAAGTTGTCGATGCAACTGCCAATATCGACACCACCGAGTTTTCCACAATGACCCAATGTTACAATACCTTTTTCATTTCTGCAAAGATTTAAAAAGAAAGTCCATGATAAAGAATATCAAAAGTTTGTTCCTACTTTAGAATAATTGCACATTAATATACCTCTAATAGATGCTCTTGTGTAGATACCCAGTTATAGGAAATACACAAAGGAGCTGTTATCAAAGAAAAAGAAATTGTCCGACATCGAGATGATTATGCTCACAAAGGGGTGTAGCGCTGTACTTACAAATAAGTTGCCAACCAACTTGAAAGATTCTGGCAGCTTCACAATCCCATGCCCCATTGGGAATCATTATTTAGGTAAGGCTTTATGTGATTTAGGAGCATGTATTAATCTTATGCCTTTGTTTACTTTCAAGAAATTAGGAATAGGTTTGATAAAGCCCACTACGTTGACATTACAACTTGCGGATAGATCCTTAGCACAGCCAGAAGGCCAAATGAAAGACATCCTTGTCCAGGTTGATAAACTTATGTTTCCTACTAATTCTATAATCCTAAACTACGAAGAAGTTAAGGAAGTGTCCATTATCTTGGGGCAACCATTTCTAGCAACGAGATGCACACTTATCGAAGTATTCAAGGGAGAACTTATCATGCGTCATAATGCTGAGCATGTAACCTTTAGTGTGTTTGAGGCATCTCCATCCAGGAGTAAAGAGTAATGTCACGACATCGATGTAATGGATGAAATCATTTAGAAAGAATTTAATGCAAGGAGTTTAGAAATGTCAGATGAAGATGCAATAACATTCATTGAGGAAATCCTAATTGATTGGAGCGACAAAGAGGAGGCTAACAATTGTAAGTTGAGACAGAATTGACAATTGGAATCTTTAGATTTTTCTAACAAGACAATTCTAGTGTTGAAACCATCTATTGAGCAAACACCTACCTTAGAGTTGAAGCAATTGCCAACACATTTAAAGTATGTTTTTCCTGGTGATAATGAGACACTACTTATTTTTGTCAACGGATTCCTTGACGCAACATAAGAAGATAAGCACATCACGATTCTGAATGAATACAAAAGAGCCATAGCCTAGAGCATCAAAGATATCAAAGGCATCAATCCCACTTTTTGCATGCACAAGATTAGGCTAGAAGATGAAAAGAAGAAATCAATTGAGTAGGAGTTGATCATGACCATCAGAGTCTAAATTTCAGAATCGTCCTGCAGCTTGTGTAGCTAGTGTTCGAAATGCACCAAACCCATCATGTGATCATTACGGAAGGTGCCATGCAGGTGAATACCGAAAGATAAAGGGAGCTTATTACCGATGTGGGAGTACAGATCACTTCATGTAAAACTGCTCAATAACTTCGAAAGTGAAAGAGGATCATAGTTTGAAACCCCTATTACTCCATCAAAAGGTAGACGTCCAGGACAAAGCAACAATACAAGCAAAAATTGAGGCAATAACAAGGGTAATGTAACCCAATCTAAGGCTCAAGAACTTGCACGGACATAAGCCATCAGAGCTAGAGAAGAGGCTACTGCTCCCGATGTTGTGGCTGGTATATTTTACCTTTTTAATGATACTGTGTGTGCTTTATTGACCCAGGGTCACTAATTCATATATTTGCACTGCATTACCAACTGATAAGAAACTGTCACTAGAGTCGACTGAATTTTATGTACAAGTCACAAACCCGTTGGGTCATAGTGTCATTATTAATTTGGTATGTCGTAATTGTCCATTGAAAGTCCAGGGTTGTGAAATTCCTTCTGACTTGATGCTGTTACCATTTTTCGAGTTTGATGTGATCTTGGGCATTGATTGGTTATCCGAGCATGATGTAGTAGTGAATTGCAAACGAAGAAAGATAGATTTGAAAAGCCTGACAGGTGAAGTGATTACGGTTAAGCTTAGTAGATCGAATAGTTAAACTAGAATGATCTCAGGTATTTCAGTACAAAAAATGATCCGTAAAGGCTATGAAGCATTTCAACCATATATACTCGACTCACGAGCTTTAGGGTTAGAAATGAAACATGTATCAGTTATTAATGAGTTTAAAGATGTGTTTCTAGAGGAATTGTTGGATTTGCTATTGATTAGAGAGGTGGAGTTTCGTATTGATCTGTTACTAGGCACCGTATCATCTCATTCCCACCATAAAAAATGACACTAACTGAGTTGAAAGAATTAAAGGCTCAATTTCAAGAATTGTCAGACAAAGGCTTTATACGACCTAGTGTGTCGCCCTGGGGTGCACCAGTGTTGTTTGTAAAGGAGAAAGATAGCTCGATGAGAATGTGATTAGATTATAGAAAGCTAAACAAGGTAACAATCAAGAATAAGTACTTGTTGCCTTGTATTAATGAGTTATTTGATCAGTTGAAAGGTAAAACCATATTGATCTTCGGTCAGGTTATTATTAGATGCGAGTGAAAGATTGCGACGTGATGAAAACAACATTCAGAACTAGGTACGAACATTATGAGTTTTTGGTAATGTCGTTCGAGTTGACTAATGCCCTAGCATCAATTATGAATCTTATGAATCGAGTATACCAACCTCAATTAGACAGATTTATGGTTGTATTTATTGATGACATACTGATTTATTCCAGAATAGAGTCAGAGCATACTTAGCATCTGATAGAGGTATTATAGATTCTACGAGAGAAACAATTGTATGCGAAATTCAACAAATACGAATTCTAGGTTCAAGAATATGGATTTTTAGGTCATGTGGTATTCGCGGAAGGAATATAGGTTGATCCGAGCAAAATTTCAGCTATCCTCAATTGGATAGTTCCGAAAAATGTTACTGAGGTACGTAGCTTTCTAGGATTGATAGGTTATTACAGCCGATTTGTGAAAATTTTCTCTATTATAGCTTTGTCATTGACGAATTTGCTACAGAAGAACACTCAGTTTGTTTGGTCAGAGAAGTGTCAACAGAGTTTTGATCGGCTTAAGAGAATGTTAATAGAAGCTTTGATACTGATGCAGCCTGAATCAGGAAAGGGATTTGTTGTTTATAATGATGCGTTATTAAATGGTTTGAGTTGTGTTTTGATGCAGGACGAGAAAGTGATAGCCTATGCCCCCAACAGTTAAAGCCACACGAAAAGAATTATCCAACTCATGATCTGGAGTTAGCTACCATAGTCTTTACATTAAATATTTGGATTCACTATCTATACGGTGAGAGATGCCAAATATTCAATGATCATTAAGAGTTTGAAGTATCTAATGATGTAGAGGGAGTTGAATTTACGATAATGCCGATGGTTAGAGCTACTAAAAGCTTATGACCTTATGATTGATTATCCTCCGGGGAAAGTAAATGTTGTTGCTGACACCCTAAGTCAGAAATCATTATTCGTCTTAAGGGTAATGGATGCTCATTTCTCAATGGAAAGTGATGGTTCTGTCACTATTGAGCCCAGGATGAGACCGTTATTCCTACAACGGATCAGAGAATTGCAGAAAAACGATCCAAAGCTGGTAGCTAAGAAAGAACAAATGCATAGTGACATTGCCACTGAGTTTACAGTTGATACGGATGGTTTGTTGTACTTCAGAGGCAAGGTTTGTGTTCTTAACGATTTAGATTTGAGATGAGACATTCTGACAAGCTCACAACAGCACGTATTTCATTCACCTGGGGAGTGTGAAAATGTACAATGATCTGAAGAAGATGTATTGGTGGCCAGGTATGAAACTACAGATCTTAGAATTTATAACTCATTGTCTGGTGTGTCAACAAGTAAAAGCTGAACATCAGGTACCATCTGGTTTGCTATAGCGGATTTCCATCCATAAGTGGAAGTGGGAGCGAGTTACTATGGACTTTGTTACAGGTCTATGATGACACCTAGAAAGAATTATTCGATTTGGGTAATAGTAGACAGATTGAAGAAATCAGCTCACTTCATTCCTATTCAAGGGGATTTTCCATTAGAGAAGTTAGTTGAGTTATATGTATCCGAGATTATATGACTTCATGGGGTACCAATATCTATTGTCTTTGATAGGGATCCCTATTTTATCTCGTGATTTTGGGGTAAGCTACATAAAGCTTTGGGAATCAGATTAAATTTTAGTGCTGCATATCATTCGCAGTTAAATGGACAGTCAAAGCAAGTGATACAGATCCTAGAGGATATGCTGTGATGTTGTATATTTGAGTTTGAAGGTAGCTGGGAGAAATACCTACCATTGGTTGAGTTTGCTTATAATAACAGCTATCAGTCCAGTATTAAAATGGCATCGTTTGAGGCACTATACGGTAGGAAATGCATAACACCTTTGCATTGGTCAGAGTTGAGCGAGCCTAAGCTGGTTAGGACAGACTTGATACATGAGACAGAAGACAAAGTTTAGGTAATCCATGATTGTTTGAAAGCAGCATCGAATCGACAGAAGTCCTACACAAATCTAAAGAAGAAGGTATTATGGTTTGGTAGTAAGGGCAAGCTGAGTCCACGGTTTATTGGGCCATACGAGATCCTCGAGAGATTTGGTCCTATAGCTTATAAATTGGCTTTACCGCCAGAACTTGAGAAGATTCACAACATATTTAATGTTTCAATGTTGAGGCGGTATAGACCAGATCCTTGTCACGTTATTACTCCCTGTGAGGTTGATATACAATCGGATTTGTCATACTCAGAGGAACCACTGAGAATTCTAGCTCGTGAAGTAAATGAAATGCAAAACAAAAGGGTGGCATTAGTAAAAGTTTTGTGGAACCTTCACATTTTGGAAGAAGTAATGTGGGAGACAGAGGCTTTTATGAGATCACAACACCTCAACTTGTTTGTTACTAAGAAATTTTGAGATGAAATTTCCTTAAGGGGGAGAATTGTAACAACTCGATTTTTAGTAGTGTTAGAAAAGTGGTTCAAGACCACACTTCTGACGAGTCGAGTCGTAAATATCATTTATTTAATATTCATGATGTCAATATCATCGTGTTAAATTTTGTTTTCAGAAATTTTATCGTTTAGATAGTTAATTAAGTAGAAAGGATTAAATTTTAAAATGTGTAAAATTTGAGTTAAGAGATTAGAAGAACTGAATGAGTAAATTAACCAAAAAGGGCTTTAGTTAGTGGATTTTCATGACTAATATTGACTTATGAATAGAACTAATTAAAATTAAAAGATGATTAAGTAAGTTAATCATGAAAGTTGTTAAATTTACAATTATGCCAATTAGTATAAATATAAAATTAAAGAAGAAAAAAGGGTATTTTCACCCAAACTTCATCTTCTTCATGATAAAACAAGAGAGGAATTAGCATTTTCTATTGTTAACTTGTGAAGCTTGATTAGGTGAGTAAACCTAAATCATTTTCAGTGATTTTTATGTTTTTTAGTCCATGTTAGCTTAATCTAACTAATTTAAGGAAAATTTGTGAATTTGTCAAATATTGTAAAACTTACCATTGATGAATTTGCTTGTTCTTGAAAGTTATGGATACATTTGAATGCTTGATAAATAGATTCATTGATTTTGTACAATGATTTTTAATGAAATTAAGGTTTGAGGACTAAATTGTGAAAATGGTCAAAATACATATTTTTGCTATGAAATAGTTGAATGGAGATGTTGGGTGGACACCCATGGATATTTGACTGTTATGCGATTGAATGAAAAATGGTTATTTCACATGTTAGACCTTAAGGACTAAATCGAATAGAAGTAAAAGGTTAGGGATAAAATTGTAATTTTCCTAAAAAGGATCAAATTGTTTTAAATGATTTGATTGTGTGATTTAATGTGAAAATTGGATGATTTGTGGATGTAGACTACGATCGTGCCATAGATCGTGGGAAAGGGAAATTAGCTAAATAGTCCCTAAAGTTTAACCACAACTGCAATCCAGTCTAGTAAGTTTGTAATGTTAAATTCTTATTAATAACAGCTTATAACTGTCTTTCTAATGATTGTTGGAAATGAGAATGACGATTGGAAACGTGAAAGATAGAAACGATGAGATGAGAATTTCTCGATCTTGTGCCAAAGATAGAAAATGGTCTAATGGCTGAAATCCTGCATTTGATGCAAATTCTCTACAACATCGTGAGTCACCGTAAGGTAAATAGAATCCAAGAATGGATTACAAGCACTATGATGGCTGAGATTTATGCTTGTTTGCATATTCTCGTCAGCTTAGTGTGAGCAGCATTGTAGGGAACAGATATACCATATCGATGGTTGAGGTACTGCATGTGATACGAGTCCTTGTCAGCTTAGTGTGAGCAGTATTGTATACTTGTAACAGGCATGACCAGTGGGTCAATAGGGAGTAAGCATGACCTTTGGGAGTAAAACAAATAACGAACAGTGAATTACAGTTTTGTTCTGGCTCGACTGATTTATAGTTTTGTTCAACACATGTTATTCGGTAAATTGTTAACGCTTGTGAACTTATTGAGCTATGAAGCTTACCAATGAAATTGTTGTTGCTTTATAGATTCCATTTTTGCGACTTGAAGATCGGACAATCTTGAAGACATCAAACTATCCCGGGAGTTCGTTCGGTAGTTTTTACATCACTCAGTTTTATTGCATGTACTAGGATGAAATTGTTTTGTATTTCCTATATAAACTATTTAAGTTTCATTTTATGAACTTAGATATATGTTGAATAAATCCCTAAGCTAGTTCAATATGTGATAGTTACTCTATGAGATGTATGAAATGTCTTGAAACTATGTTTGATGCATTGTCATGTTAAATTATGAAGTTATGAGATGATGATTGGTTGATAAAGTTGAGCTTTTGCATGATTCATTTGGATTCTGTGTACTTGTTTTGGTAGATCTCATACATGTATCAGTAGAAGTACAAGGTAGGAGAGAGGTTACATTCTGACTTGCATTGTATCGATAGTTCTTCTTTCTAAGGTATCGGTAGTTAGGATACTTTTATCGGTAGAAGTTGAAGGGTTAGACTTCTTAGCTCTCTGGAGATTTTAGTACTGGTAGAAGTAGGACTTGTTTTAGTAGAAGTGTCACTTATATCAGTAGAATTGTCACTTGTATCGGTAGAAGTCTACACCATTCTTGAACTGTTTATTGACTTGACAACTATCGATACTTGTCCAACAAAAACCTTTTTGCCATTGTTGATTTGTGATTATAATTAAATGATAATATATGACGTGTTAGGTGTATTTCTTTTATTATGTAAGATTAAATGACATGATTTTAAAATATGAACAATGATTGATGAATAAAGTGACACTGGCACCCTAGCCGGCGACGGCTTCCGAGTTTTGGGTGTTACACCATGCATTAATAATAAACAAAAAATTAATTTCCAGTTTATACTACCATTTGATTTTGTTAAACAGTATAATTAAAATTTTGAAACAAAATCAATATCAATTCTGTTGAACGACAAGAATAAATCCTGAAACAAAATTATGAATAAATTTTTTGTTTGGAAACAAAATCAAAAACAATTCTATTGAACGGCAGGAATAAATCTCGAAACAAAATTATTCAATTAATTATTGTTTGGAAACAAAATTAGAATACAATAAAATTTTTTGAACGGCGGGAATAAATACCGAAACAAAATTATTCTATTAATTTGCTTAATTTATAATTTAGTCCTAATACTTGATTAGATTAATCGAAGCCTTTAATGATAGGGAAACTTGGTAATATTTTACGATTAGACTTGTAACTATCAATATTTGGTAGAAACACTCTTAAGTTTAAATTTGGAAAATGTACTAAAAGTTTGTAAAAGTTACGATTTAGTCCCTAATAATAAAACTTGAATTAAAAATAGTAAATGAACTCGAATTAAGCTGCAATTTTTAGGGCTTGCATAATTTGACTAAAAGAAGGTCGGAAAGTATTTAGAAATAAAATCGGGATAGTTTAACCTTAGGCGGTAGAATGACCAAAATACTGTTAGGTTAAATACTTAGAAAAAAGTTAAAAATGGTTCACAAATTGTTTCCGCATTAATAAATTATAGTTAATTAGTCATAAATGAGGTGTTATAAGGTTAGGGTGTGTGTTGGGTGGTCGTTACATAGAGAGTCACTTCGATGGCTAATGTAACGCTTCGAATTCGGGCTGATCTGTCTCGGTCGGGTTTGGGGTGTCACAATAAGTGGTTTTCTTGGGTGGGAGAACCCCACTTAATCTTGTTCTTAATCCTAATTTAAGGAATCTAAGGAGAACCTACTACTGCTCCCAATCAAGCTTCCAGTTCAAGTAGTTGTGACAATTTAGACATAAAGTTGAGACTAGGGTTTGATTGTAGGAAAGATTAGAATACATAAGCCTGCCTGATGGTTTTTTTTTTTGTTAGTTTCAATGGATGTATTTCGGGTTTGCTTTCCTTTTTGTATTATGTCAAGTCAATGGTGTTTTCCTAGCCTCAAAACCCAAACCCTTTCATTTTTAGATACAAAATCAGTAGATCAATATCTATACAAGGTCAATTTCTAGTGCAAAAGTCATATAATTTTATAAAAGTTTAGGGTTTTAAGTCTTGTTGTGTTACTATTTTGTTTTGTTTAATCTATCATTATCAAATGAAATGAGTCAAAGAATTGTTGTCCATATTCAATATATTCTTGAAGATCTATCTCTTTTGTTTAAAATCAAATTATATGAATACTCTTTGTCAAAAAAATGAGGGTGTTCAATTTTCCTTCTTTTTTAATGGAATTTTAAAACAACTTATTGATATATAGCTAATTGTTTAATTTGATTGATGTATTGGCGAACTTTTAATCTTTCTTGTATAAAATTTTTGTTTTATATCAAAGAAAAAAAAAGTTACGAGACACTTTACTAATTGTTAAACATACAAATTAGTTGTATTATTTATTAAAACTACATGTTAATTGAAAATTCTATTTTAATCATAGTCTTCATCTAATCTCTCACCTTGCATATATATTAATCATGTTATGGGACAAGGAGAATTTGTTGCTGCTCCTAATCAAGCTCCCAATTCAAGCAGCTGTGACAATTTGGACATAGAGTTGAGACTAGAGTTTGAGTGAAGGGAAGATTAGACTAGGGTGACCCAACCCATGGATAGGTCTATTGTTGACATGACATATTTTTTACTTTCGATTAAACTTAAGGATCCATCTATAACTAATCCAAAACACTTTTTATTTATTTGTAACATAAGAACCACCATTAATTATTACTGCCCAACACCCACCATATGTATCACCATTAATTATAACTAGTCCATGGCCATGTGTCCAGCCCGTGTGGCTTCTAAAATCTGCTCTTTTTTTCAGATTTTCACTTGTTTTTCACTTCTTTCACTCCCAAATGCTGTCCTAAGTTTAGAAACATGAATTTAAAGGATTATAAACATAGAATTAATTATTTTAAATTGACTAATCATCCAAAAATGCATTAAGAATGAGGCTAAAACATGTTACTTTTGGAACTTATCAGTCGACTTTTTCACCCTCTCTCAATAAACTCTTCCCTGTGGTGACAATCTTTTCTTCATGCCTCCATCGTTAGCTCCTCAAAAGCTGAGGGTAAAAGTTTGCAAGAACCCTTATACTGGCAGTGCCAATCCTCGTTTTCATCTTTTCAAAAGAAAAGTGAAGGCGTCTTTCTAGCTTAGTCCAATAGATGAAGAAGAAGAAGAAGAAGAAGAAGAAGATGTGAACAACTACGATATTAGACATGATAAGGGTCCAAGACCGATGCATATTGGAGCAAGGGAGCCTCAAAATCAAAATCCTTATAGTTACAAAGATCAAAAGTGTCTTCTTCAAGCTTTGGCCTCATATTTTCTTAGTTAACAGAAGACCATAAGTGGTTTTCTTTGGCTGGCAACATACATTAGGAGAACGCCACCTAATCTTGCTCTTAATCCTAATTTAAGGAATCATATGATGGAACAAGGAGAACTTGTTGCTGCTTCCAGACAATAATCAAGTTCAAGAAGTTGTGACAATTTGGACAAAGAGTTGAGACTAGAGTTTGAGTGAAGGGAAGATTAGAATATATAAATATGATTGAAGTTCTCTTTTTTTCAATTTCAATGGATGTATTTTGGGTTTGTTTGCCTTTTTATTGTTACATCAGGTGTATGGTGTCTTCCTAGTCTCAGTACTCAGACATTTTTTGTTTTTAAGCTACATAATCAACAAATCAATATCTATAAAAGTTCATTTTCTAATGCTGAACTCATAATTTTATAAAAGTCTAGGGTTTTTAGTCTTGTTGTGTTACAATTTTTTGTTGTTTAGTTTATCATTATCAAATGAAATGAGTCAAAGAATTGTTTTCCATCTTTAATATATTCTTGATGATCTATCTTCTGTTTTCTTTAAAATCAGATTATATGAGTTCTCTTTGTCAAAAAATGAGGGTGTGCGAATTTTCCTTTTTTTTGAATGGATTTGAAAATAACTTCTTTAAATATAGCTCATTGTCTTGCAAAACTTAGTCACTAGAATTCAGTTTTTGGTCGAGAATGAATGTGCCTATTTGATTGATGTGTTAACAGACTTTTTGTTTTTTAATGCGTGTCTGCTCTCTTTTAAAATAAAGAAATTAAAAAAAAACATGTAATTCTCAATTACCATTAGCAAAAAAAATTATTGTTTTCACATAATCTTTCTCCTCTTTTTGGTGCTTTGAAATGTGTTATGAACAATTCAAATTATTATGAGTTTGAAAAATGCATTAAGAGTTTATAGAAAAATTAAAAATATTCATTAATCAATTTGCTAACAGTGAGAAAGTTCAGCATAGAAACCCTTAAAAATTTTGATTTCAACTTAAAATTCTTCACAAATAACACATGATCGAGGGAAAAAAAGAAAAACAAGTAGCATTAACATTAATCTTTTTAAATATTGAATTGTTATAATTACCTAAATTTTGGTTTTTTTTTTAACACCCATTCTCTGGATTGATGAAGGTAATTAATGAGATACTTCAAAAATGTATGGAGTCAATAAACCAAATTTGTCAAAAAAGTGCTTTGAGAGGAGCTTTAACAATCGCTCCATTCAAGTTTAGACATAAACCACAATTTCTTTTGGAAGTGCTGAAATTTTATTTTTATAAATTTTTACTTATTTTACTATTTATATTTAAATTTGTGACTATTTTTAATAATGTTGTTGGTATTTTATCAGAAAAGAAAATTGAACTTGTGAACAAAACTAAACTTATCAAAAAGAGAAAACAACAAGTCAAGTAATTGAAATGGAAGGAGTATGTTTTATTAAACTGAAACTAGTGTAATAGTAAACAAGTTAACAACTACTAACTAAAAAGAGGTTACTGACAAGATCATAATCTATAAAAAAACTCTAAAAAATCTGAAACAAATCAAAGAGTTATGATTATATCTAAAATTAGCTAGATTATGATAACTGAAGCAAATCTTCAACACTCCTTATTACTTCAGTTGCTACAAACACCAAATGTTTTTCTCAAAACTTCAAATTTGCTTACTAGGAGCGGCTTGGTGAAGATATTTACAACTTGCTCCTCTATTTTGCAATGAACCAGTATAACGTTACCTTCTTTTTGCACTTTCCTCAAAAAGAAAAGCTTACTATTGAAATGCTTAGTCTTCCCATGAAATACTGGATTATGAGAATTTGCAATGGCAACTTGATTATCAACGAAAATCGTTGTGCTTTCCATTTGTTCAAGGTTAAGATCACTTAATAATTTTCTCAACCACAAAGCATGATTAACAGTGACTGCTGCAGCAACAAATTCTGCTTTAGTAGTGGATTGAGCCACATTTTCTTGCTTCTTCGAGCTCCATGAGAAGACACCAGATCCAAAAGTAAAATAATAGCTTGATGTATTCCTCATGTCATCAATGGAACCTTCCCAATAAATATCAGAGAAGCCAACAAGCTTGAAATCCATGCCTGTTTTGAATTTAACACCAAAATTACTCGTGCCTTTGATATAAAGAACTACTCTCTTGATCTATGGAACGCGAGTGAAGTATAAAGAACCAAATATTTAGAGAAACTTTAAAGATGGTTTATGACCATACCAAGCCTCATAGGGTGTTTGATCCTTGACCGCTTTTATGGGTAGTCTATTATATAGAAAAACTAAGGTATGAGTTGCTTCTGCCCAAAACTTTTTGGGTAAATTTTTCTTATGCAACATACGTCTAGTCATGTCTAAGATGTATTTATTTCACCTCTCACTAACTTCATTATGCTACGGAGTATAGGGAGCTATGCTCAATGTCAACTTGTTCACAAAATGCATTGAAATTTCTCATGTATACTCCTTACCATTATCGGACCTCAATATTTAAATGTGGTTGCCACTTTGGTTTTCCATAGTCTTCTTGAATTTCGAGAGTACTCCAGCCACTTCTTATTTGAATTTTAAGAAGCAGGATAATATCGACTACCTGCTAATGAAGGAGTTCTTTAAGGTTCAGTAATGTCTGTGTGGAACAACTGCAACTTACAAGTGACTCTCCATGCTGTCTTAGGAAATGGCTTTCTATTTTGCTTTCCAAATTGACAAGCCTTACATGTCGGTAAGTGATCATCAAGTTCCGAAAGATCAATTGCCATCCTTTTAGACTTCATCTGTAGTATCCCCTGTTGGTGATAATTTTCGAGCCTTTTATGCCATAACATTGTGAGGCTTTCTTTGATTAGAAAAGCTGATTGCTCCTTCTGCATTGTATTGAGGGAAACACTCCTTCCTACCATCTTAACTTCAAACATCTTATGTCTTGTAGCATCCTCTATAACACATGCCTTTTCCATGAACTTCACTTTGAATCCCTTCTCTACTAATTGACCAACACTAAGCAGGTTTTGATCAATCTCAGGTACATATAAAACATTAGTAATAAACTTGGTACCTGAACAGCTTGTAATGGTTATACCTTCCCTTTGACTGCAATGTAGTCATCGTTCCTAATTCTGACATTCTTGGACTCGATACTCTTCATTTCTTTGAACAACTCTTTGTCTTGTGTCATATGATTAGTGCAACCACTGTCAATGAGACAACTTTCATTTGTTTCGTGACTAGTGAAACAAGTTACAACCAAAAGTTTATCTTCTTCTTCTTGATCTGTCACTTGCGCTTTGATTTTTGTACTTACAAATAATAGCTTCATGTCCCATTTGGTTACACTTGCTACAGTTTGCATCTAGTCTTCTCTAGCACTTAAAAGGGGGGTGACCTTGCTTGCCACAATGTTGAAATGGAGGATAATCCTTTTTTACTCTCGATCTTTTATTTCCAATTTTACTTTTGTTCCCAAATACAGAGCTTTCTCCACTCGCAGTGTAAATCTTTTTGTTCTTTTGCCTCATATTTTTTCCATCATCTTGATGCTTAACTGGTAGAGCACCTTCAATGGCCCTTTCTTGCCTCATTACACGCCTTTGCTCTTGGTCCTGTAAAGCACTTAAGAGTTTCGCCAAAGTAATCTTTGACATATCCTTAATGTTCTCTAAGGTGGTGATGGTACCTGAACAGCTTGCAATGGCTATACTTTTCCTTTTAGAATACTCCTTGTCTGTCTCAACCTCCTTCATCTTCTGCAGCTCAAAATCACGTACTAGATTCAACATATGCATCTCACAAATTCTCTCATCCCCCAAGTACTTAGTCTTGAGATAACCCCATATCTCCTTGCCTAACTTTAGAGACATAATTCGCGTGAAAATAGTTGGTGAAACTGTAGCAGACAAACAAACTTTTACTTTTGATTTCCTTGTCTTCTTTTACTTTTGTGTTTTGATCTGTGCCATGGTGGGGTTGGTAGACAATGTAGGAATCTTGTAGTCTTCTTCCACTGCTTCCCAAACCTCAAATAAGTCTCCATTCACATTGCATAAATCTGATAATTATCTCCATCAATAATAGACGGTGCCATCAAAAAGAAATTAATTTCACCTTCCATAATGCAGCAAACACTAACACAGGTCCCGCAAGAAAAAAGCTCTGATTACCAACTGTTGGTATTTTATCAGAAAATAAAACTGAACTGGTGAAGAAAACTAAACTTATTGAAAAGAGAAAACAACAAGTCGAGTAATTGAATTTGAAGGAGTATGTTTTATTAAACTGAAACTAGTGTTTATATAGTAAAAAGGTTAACAACTACTAACTAAAAATAGGCTACTAACAGAGTCATAATCTCTAAAAAAATCTCTAAAAAATCTAAAACAAATCAAATAGTTATGATTATATCTAAAATTAGCTAGATTATGATAACTGAAGCAAATCTTCAACAAATCTCTTACATTCCCCGTTTAGACTGTAGTATATCTTACCAACCCTCCATTTTGGTTTTTGTTAAAACTTGATATTTAATAACACAATTCATTCGTTAGTTAGGTGCAGAAGTCTCCATTATATATGTTTTTTCTAATCTTCATCTAATCTCTCACCCTCTCACACTCCATATATATTAATCATAGTCCTCATCTAATCTCACACTCTCTCACTCTCCATATATATTAATCATAGTATTCTTCTAATCTCTCACTCTCCATATATATTAATTATTTGGATTTGGTTTTTGATTAGACAAAAGCCACCTACAACAATGATGAAATGAGAAGTAAACTGGAATGGCAAAGGGAAAACTATTGTAGTTTCATTCGATGACACAAACCCTGAGTTGAGATTTTCCAAAGAGGCTTTCACCTTAGACCTGCTCACCAAAATGCACATTACATGGTGAAAGAACACATGAAAATACCATCGCCTTTTGCACGTACTCTCAATCAACCACTTCTTTATGATGACAAGCTTGTCCTCATGCATCCATCGTTTGCTCCTCAAAAGCTTAAGGTGAAAGTTGGCAACAACCCTTATGCTGGAGGTTGTAGTACATGATTTCATCCTTTCAAGAAAAAAGGTAAGGCTCTTGTCCAGCTCAGTCTTAAAGAAGAAGAAAAAGAAGTGAGTAGTTATGATATTAGACGTGATAAGGTTCAGGACTAAGGTTGATTGGAGCAACAGAGCTTCCAAACCATCATCCTTGTAATTAAAAAGATCAAAAGTTTCTCCTTCAAGCTCTGGTCGCGGATATTCTTAGTGGGATAGGAACATCCTCTAGGAGAACCCCACCTATTTTTACTTTTAATCCTAATTTGTGAAATCATCTGATGGAACAAGGAGAACTTGCTGCTGCTTCCAATCAAGCTTTCAATTTAAGCAGTTGTGATAATTTGGACTTAAAGTGTAGACTAGGGTTTGAGTGAAGGGAAGATTAGAATACATAAACCTACTTGTTTTTTTTTTGTTAGTTTCAATAGATTATTCTGGTTTGCTCGCCTTTTTTAATCACGTCAGGTCAATGGTGCCTTCCTTGCCTCAAAACTCAAACCCTTTCATTTTTAACTATAGAATCCACAAATCAATATATGTACAAGGTTAGTTTCTAGTACTAAAGTCATAATTTTTTCTTACTATTTTTCTGTTGTTTTGTCTATCATTATCAAATGAAATGAGTCAAAGAATTTTTGTCCATCTTCAATATATATATATATTCTTGATGATTTATTTCCTCTTTTCTTTAAAATTATATAAAATGAGTTCTGTTTGTCAAAAAATGAAGGTGTGCAATTTTTCCTTTTTTTTAATGAAATTTGAAAACAATTCATTTATTAGTCAAGTGCAAAAGACTCCATTATATATTGTTTTTTTGGTCTTCATCTGATATTTCACTCTCTAACTCTCCATTTATATTAGTTGTAGTCTTCATCTACTCTCTCACTCTCCAGATATATTAATCATAGTCTTTATCTAATCTCTCGCTCTCTCACTATCTCACTCTCAATATATATTAATCATTTGGCTTTGGTTTTTTTATCATACAAAAACTAGTTGTAGCAATGGTGCAATGAGAAGCAAACCGTTAGAGCAAAGGGAAAGCTATTACAGTTTCATTCGATGACACAAATCCTAACTTGATATTCCCCAAAAACAGGTTTTCACCCTAGACCTACTCACCATAACATTGATCGCTTGGTTAGTCATAAGACTAGTATCATGTCGATGTACATCTAAAGGCCTTAAAAAGGAAATAAGTAACCATATATAAAAAAAAAGACAAAAAGGGTCTACCGAAGGTTAAAGGAGATGTCATGACAAACCTCATGTGTTCAATGTCTATCTCCTTCCTCGACTTCATGTGACTTGTAACATGTTTCACTTTTTTATTAAGATCACATATATCAAATTATTTTTAGTTATCATAATCTTAATTTCTATGTCAAATAGCATTGATAAAGTTATTATTTTTCATTCAAACAATTTTATTATTATCTTTAGTCAATATTTTATCTCTTGTACACTTTAAAAGGTCTAATTGGGAAGAACCGTTATTGCTAAAGACGAGTGCAAAATGCAATAGTTGCTGAAAAGCAAGCTCATGACAAGGTTTGGACTCAATACCTCTATCATATAGGGGATCTTGAACCAAAAGTATTGAAGATGTCAATCAAAAGGAAGAGGATATAAACTTGAGGTTGAGACTCTTTTGGATAGATGTTAAACTGTTAGAACTGTAGTATTTTTTAACAATGTCTTAGATTCCTAGCTTAAAGTGTAGTATATATTATAAACCATCTTTTTTGGTTATTGTTAACCCTGATATGTAATACCACAATTCATTTCTTTGTTAGGTGAAAAAGTCTCCATTATATAATATTTTTCTAGTCTTCATCTAATCTCTCTCTCTCACTCTTCATATATATTAATCATAGCCTTCATCTAATCTCTCCATATATATTAACCCTTTGCCTTTGGTTTTTTATCAGAAAAAACCTAGTTTCCGCAATGGTGTAACAAGAAGTAGACCGGAAGGGAAAAGGTAAAGTCATTGTGAAAACTCATGAAAATATCCTTAGCTTTTGCACCTATTCTAAATCAACCTTTTCCCCATGACAACAGGCTTTTCCTCATGCCTCCGTCGTTGGCTCCTCAAAAAGTGAAGGTGAAAGTTTGAAAGAACGCTTTTGCTGGTAGTGCCAATCCTCATTTTCATCCTTTCAGGAAAAAGGAAGGTGCCTAGCTACTTTAATCTTAGAGAAGAAGAAAAAAGAAGAAGTGAACAGCTATGAATCAAACATGATAAGGGTCCAAGACCGAGGCAGATTAGAGAATGGGAGCCTCAAAATAATCATCCTTATAATTTCAAAGATCAAAATTCTCTCCTTCAGGTTCTAATCGCGGATCTTCTTGTTCAAAAGAAGAACATAAGTGGTATTCTTGGTGAATAGAAGAACATAATTGGTATCCTTGGACTAGGAACATCCTCCTTGAAAATCCCACCTAATTCTGTTCCAAATCCTAATTTAAGGAATCATTTGAAAGAATGAGGAGAACCTATTGTTGCTCCTAATTGAGCTTCCAATTTAAGCAGTTGCAACAATTTGGACATTGGATTGACACTAGGTTTTGAGTGAAGGAAATATTAGAATACATAAACCTAAATGATATTTTTTTGTTCGTTTCAATGGATGTATTTTGGGTTTGCTTCCCTTTTTTTATTATCTCAGGTCAATGGTGTCTTTCTATTCTTAAAACCCAAATCCTTATTTTCTTTAATAGTCCTTAATATATCTTTAATATATTCTTGATGATCTATCGCTTCTTTTCTTTAAAATCAGATTATATGAGTTCTCTTTGTCAAAAAATGACGATGTTCAAATTTTCCTTCTTTTTTAATGAAATTTGAAAACAATTTATTGAAATATAGCTCATTGTCTTGCAAAACTCAGTCACTAGAATTTGGTTTTGGGTTGAGGATGAATGTGCCTATTTGATTTATGTATTGGCAAACTTTTAATTTTTTATTAAAATATTAATACAAGTTTTGTTTTATTTCTAAGAAAAATAAAAGATAGAAGACATTCTATTGACTTGTTGAACATAAAGATTAGTTGTATTATTTATTAAAACTCCATATTAATTCAAAATTATATCCGAAAATAAATCATGAAATGTGTGTTAATACAATTATAAGGAACTAAATCATAAAACTAAAAATTATATGATAAAACACATGTAAGTCAGGAAGTAATAAAATTGTAATTTTCTTAAATAAAAGATGAAATGGATTGATTTAAAAATATATAAAAAATAAATCACTAATATTTAAATAAAATAAACTATAAAAATATAAAATAGAACACCTCTAAGTCAATTAACTCGTTTTAATTTATTGAAATAGAAAACATTAACGCCAACAAATAACGATAAACTAAAATTATAAATCCTTACAATGAAAATAGAAAAAAAATAGGTCAAGAATATAAAATAGAGCAAGTGTAAGTTGATAAACTCATTCCAAAGTATGTGATAACTAATATGTACATCAATAAATGCAAAACAATTAAATTCAAAACGATATAATAGAACATGTGTAAGTCGATAAACCGCTACAATTGAAATTATAAATCTTTGAATTTAAATAGAAGGAAAATTTTAATTCAAGAATATAAAATAGAGTACGTGTAAGTTGACAAACTCATTGCAAAATATACGGTAAATAATATGCAAATCAATGCATAAAAAATTAAAAAACATATATAACAGAACATTTGTATGTCGATAAATTGGTTACTACTGAAATTATAAATCGTTATAACGAAAATAAAGAAAATATTAGTTCAAAAGTATAAAATAGAGCACTTGTAAGTTGATAAACTCCTAGTGAAGTATGTAATGATTAATATAAATTTTATTAATTAGTTAGTGAATCCAAACGAGGGGTGGGTGGAGGGAAAATACTTCCTTTTTTAGTCTCTAAACGAGGGGTGGGTGGACGAGAAATGCTTCCTTCGTTAGTCTCTAAATGAGGGGTGGGTGGACGGGAAATGCTTCCTTTTTCAATCTCTAAACGAGTGGTGGGTGGAGGGGAAATGCTTCCTTTTTCAATCTTATGTTGTGTCTAATATTATAAAAAAATAAATTTGTTTTCTAATTGTTTCCTTCCATATTTGCTACACAGTATAAAATGCTATCTAGGGTTACAGTCTAATAAATCAATGTCTTCTTAGCTGAATTCTGTTGAATTATAACTTCTATTTCAAGTCAAATTTGAAAAATAATTTTTCAGTTAAACTCTATATAAATTGTTTCAATTAAACTCTGTTTATTTGTTTAAGTGAAATTATTATTAGTTTATATTATTTTATTATTATTTTACCTAGAAATTTAGCCTATAAATACAGTCTTAGAAAATACACTCATTAGATACATCCATTAGAATTTAGAACTCCTAACACTTTTGGAGAGTTTAGTATTTATGTTTTGAGGGTTCTTCGTTTTCGGGTTTTAGGGGTTTGGTTTTTATCTCCATCTTTTGTACTCTTTATTCTTTGCCATTATAGTAAAATTATCTTTGCCCGTGGTTTTTTTCCTCTTTGGAGGGGTTTTTCCACGTTAAATTTGTGTGTTCGATTTCACAATTTATTCTGCTACATTTTGCTTGTTCGTTGCTTAATCGAGTGGATCCCAAACAAGTGGTATCAGAGCAAGTTCAATTTCCGTACATTAGGCCGTTCAATTATGGCAACAACAAGGTTCGACATTACGAAGTTCGATGGTGTCACAAATTTCAATTTTGCCTCGCGAATAGGGTATTGCAGAAGATATTGATGGAGAAGACCACATCCGCCTTGTGGAAAAGGCTAGAAACTCTTTATGCGATTAAATTTCTGGCTAACTATTTAGTGCTGAAACAATGTCTATTTACGTTTTGCGTGAACGAAGGTGAGATTCTTAGAGATCATATCAGTCAATTCATTACTCTTTTGAATGATTTAAATAATATTGAGGTTCAGATTGACAATAAGGATTAGGCTATGCTATTGTTGTGCTATTTTCCCCTTTCATACAAGTTTTTTAGAGAGACCTTGATTTATGGTAGAAACAAACTCTCGTTCGAGGATATGAAGGTTCATTTGTTGAGCAAAGATAAACTTGACAATGAGTTTGGTTCAAATAACAAGGAAGATAAGCAAACTTTTGTTTTGGTAGCATCAAAGAAGCGAGACAAAAGGTGTCGCTATTGTAATAAATTAGATCATGTCAAAGCAATTTGTTACAAACTGCGAATAAAAGGGCTGCTAAGAGTAACGAGAAAGATTTAGCTGGTGCTAATTTGGCTGCTGAAAGTGGTGATGATTTCTTGTTAGTGTCAATGAGCGAAAGCTCCGAGCTTACGTTCGAGTGGATACTAGATTCAGGATATTCTTTCCATATGTGTCCCAAAAGAGAATGGTTCTCCACATACAATTCGATTAAAGGTGGAGTTGTGTACATGGGAAACGATTCATGTAGTAAGGTAATTGATATTGGTACTGTTAAAATTAGGATGCACGATGGTATAATAAGGACACTATAAGATGTCAGGTATGTACCTGATTTACGAAAGAATCTCATCTCCTTAAGTATTTTAGACTCAAAAGGTTACAGAATCAACATCGAGCTGAGCGGCATTAAGGCATCTCGTTGGGCTCACGTTTTGTTAAAAGGTATAAAGACTGGCAGTCTTTATAATTTCCAAGGTTTTATAGTGGCTGGTGAAATCGGATATCCCTCGTCTATTATGGAGTTTAAGTCAACTCGTTTAGAACGGAGGTAACTTGATCATAGGAAAGAAAAAGGTATGACTATTTCGTTGAAGAGAGGGTATGCAGGTTTTGAAAAGTTAGCGCACTGTATTTGAGAAAATCAAACCCAAGTCAGTTTTGATTTGACAGTGCACAAGTCGAAGGCTAGAATACTTCTAGCTTCTAAGCACAAATTCGACTCATTTAATTCCCTGCATAGTTCAAGATAGGCCCGTGACGGGCTTTGGCAAATATGGCATTGTGGAAATATGAGTTAAGGTGGAGATTTGTTGAATTATGACTCATATTTTAAGTCAAATTTGAGAAATAATCTTTCAGTTAAACCTTAGCTTTTGGTTTTTTTATAAGAAAAAACCTAGATGCAAGAATTGTGGAAGGAGAAGAAAATTAGAAGGGCAAAAGGATAGCCATTGTGAAAGAACCCATGAAAATATCGTCGACTTTTGCACTCGTTCTCAATCGACATCTTCCCCGTGGTAGCAGTCTTTTCCTCATACCTCCATCATCGGCTCCTCAAAAGCTTAAGGTAAAAGTTGGTAAGAACCCTTATACTTGCAGTGTCAATCCTCATTTTCATCCTTTCAGGGGAAAAGGGAAGGTGTATGTCTAAATCAATCCCAATGAAGAAGAATAACTGAATACCTACGATATCAGATGGAATAAGGGTCTAGGATCGAGGTATATTAGAGCAAGCGAGCATCAAAATAATCATCTTTATAGTTACAAAGATCAAAAGTCTCTCCTTCAGCCTTAGGTCACGGATTTTCTTGGTGAATAGAACACCATAAGCGGTTTTCTTAGGCTGCAAACATTCTTTGGGAGAACCCCTCCTATTCCTGTTCTTAATGCTATGATGGAAAAAGGAAAACCTACTACTTCTTCTTGTCAAGATTCTAGTTCAAGCGGTTGCGACAATTTGGACATAGAATTGAGACTAGGGTTTGAGTGAAGGGAAGATTAAAATACATAAACCTACCTGATGTTTTTTTTTTGTCAGTTCCAATGGATGTATTTTGGGTTTTTTTTTCCCTTTTTTTATTACCTCAGGTAATGGTCTCTTCCTAGCCTCAATACTCAAACCAATTTTATTTTTAGATACGAAAACAATAAATTAATATCTATACAAGGTCAGTTTTTAGTGCTAAAGTCATATAATCTAATAAAAGTCTAGGGTTTTAAGTCTTGTTGTGTTAGTGGTTTCTGCTGTTTAGTTTATCATTATCAAATGATATGAGTTAAAGAATTGTTGTCCATCTTTAATATATTCTTGATGATCTATATCCTCTTTTCTTTAAAATATTATATGAGTTTTCTTTTTCAAAAAATTACATCGTTCAAAATTTCCTTGTTTTTTAATGAAATTTGAAAACAACTTATTGATGTATTGGAAAACTTTTAGTTTTTTTATTAAAAATTTAATACAAGTTTTATTTTATATCAAAGAAAAAAAAGAGAGCAGGCACTCTACTCAGTTGTTAAATTATAATAGTCCTCATCTAATCTCCCTCTCCAAATATATTAATCATCATAGTCTACATCTAATCTCCCTTCCCCTTCTCTCTCTCTCCCTCCCTCCTTCCCTCCCTCTCACTCTCACTCTCTCTCTTCATATATATTAACCAATTACCTTTGGTTTTTTATCAGAAAAAACCCAGTTGAAATAATGGTGCAAGGAGAAACAAACAAGAAGGGCAAAGGGAAAGCCATTTTGAACGAACCCATGAAAGTATCGTCAACTTTTGAACCCGCTCTCAATCAAACTCTTCCTCACGGTGGTAGTCTTTTCCACATGCCTCCATCGTCAGGTGCACAAAAGCTGAAAGTAAAAGTTGGCAAGATCCCTTATGCTGATAGTGGTAATTCTTGTTTCCATCCTTTCATTAGAAAAGGGAAGATGTTTGTAAAACTTAGTCCCATAGAAGGAGAACTATGATATCAGACGTGATTAGGGTCCAAGACTAAGGCATCATGGAGCAGAGGAGCCTTAAAATCATTATTCACGTAGTTATAAAGATAAAAAATCTCTCCTCCAAGCTCTAGCCCCAAATTTTGTTGGTGAATAGAGGACCATAAGTGGTTTTCATGGGCTAGGAACATCCTTTAGGAGAACCCCTCCTAATCTTGCTCTTAATCCTAATTTGAGGAATCATATAACGGAACAAGGAGAACCTGCTAGTGCTCCCTATTCAGACTCAAGTTCAAGAAGTTACGAAAATTTGGACAAAGAGTTCAGACTAGAGTTTGAGTGAAGGGAAGATTAGAATATATAAATTTGCCTGATGTTTTTATTCAATTTCAATGGATGTATTTTGGGTTTGCTTTCCTTTTTATTATTACATCAAGTCAATGGTGTCTTCTTAGCCTTAATACTGAAATCCTTTTGACTTTAACAACAGAATCAACAAATCAATATCTATGCAAGGTCGTTTCCAAGTGCTGAAGTCATATAATTTTATAAAAGTCTAGGCCTTTTAGTCTTGTTGTGTTATAGTTTTATGTTGTTTAGTCTATCATTATCAAATGAAATGAGTCAAAAAATTGTTGTCCATATTCAATATATTCTTGATGATCTATCTCATCTTTTCTTTAAAATTAAATTATATGAGTTCTCTTTGTAAAAAACTGAGAGTGTTCAATTTTTCCTCTTTTTTAATGAATTTTGAAAACAACTTATTAAAATATTGATCATTGTCTTGCAACAATCAGTCACTAGAATACGATTTTGGGGCAAGAATGACTGTGTCTATTTGATTGATGTATTGACAAACTTTTAGTTTTTTTAATGTGTGTGTTCTCTCTTTTACATAATTTTCAACTACCCTTAGCAAAAAAAAATTGTGGTTTTTACATAATTTTTCTCCTCCTTCTCGTGCTTTGAAAGGTGTTATGAACAATTTAAATTATTATGAATTTGGAAAATGCATCAAGAGTTTTTAGAAAAATTAAAAATATTCATTAATCAAATTGCTAACAATGACAAAGTTCAGCATAGAAACCATTAAAAAGTTTTAACTTCAACTTAAAATTCCCCGCAAATAACACATGATCGAGGGGAAAAAAGAAAAACAAGTAGCACTAACATTAATCTTTTAAATATATTTATATAATTTTTTACTTATTTTACTATATATATTTAAAATTTGAGACTATTTTTAATAATGTCTTGCATTGCCCATTTAGAGTGTAGTATATCTTACCAACCCTCCTTTTTGGTTTTGTTAAGACTTGACATTTAATACCACGATTCATTTGTTAGTTAGATGTATAAGTCATCATTATATATGTTTTTTCTAGTCTTCATCTAATCTCTCATACTCTCACTCTTTATATATATTAATCATAGTCTTCATCTAATCTCTCACTCTCTCACTTTCCATATATATTAATCATAGTCTTCTTCTAATCTCTCACTCTCCATATATATTAATTATTTGGATTTGGTTATTTATTAGACAAAAGCCAGTTGCAGCAATGATGCAATGTGAAGCTAACTAGAAGGGCGAAAGAAAAGCTATTGTAATTTCATCCGATAACACAAATCTTGAGTTGAGATTCTCCAAAGAAGTTTCCACCCTAGACCTACTCACCAAAATGCCATTGTGTCGTGAAAGAACCCATGAAAATACCATCGGCTTTTGCACATGCTCTCAATCAACCACTTCCCTGTGATGACAAGCTTGTCCTCATGCCTCCACCTTCGATTGCTCAAAAGTTGAAGGTTAAAGTTGGCAAGTGGTGTGTCATCGAGAGCACCAAATATAACCTATTCCTAAAAATATAAAAAAAAATAGTAAAGGGAAGTAGGGTCAAATCCTCAGGGATTGGGGTGTTGCAAAAATCTTGTATGTTGAGATCCTGGGCAAAATCGTGCCAAGCAAAAGCGTCGTACTTGGAGAAAAAAAATAGAATTAAAAGAAATAAGAAATTGAAGTGTCGAAATAATTTAAATTGCATAAAAAAAAAGAGTCGAAGAAAGAAAGGTTTTATCAATATCGAGAGAGATCTAGCCTCTGATTATCTTGATTCCTCCTCGATTCAATAGTAGACTATAGATGATTCCTCTCGTAATAACTTTGATTTTAAAGGAACCTAACTCTAGCCAACCGTCGCTCCAATGAGACTGTCTTACACTAGATCATCTCTTCTCAAATATGAATACCATGACATTCTGTCTCTTTGGCTTGAAAACCTCTGACGCAGTAAGTTAGCGAATCGACCGTGCAACCTTCTCAAAACACACAAAGTGGATGGCTTCACGTCGAATGAAATGATTACTTTTGAAGGGATTTTTAACGGAAGCGTTGATCCCGTAATACAGAGAATTGATGAATACTTAGTCATGAAGGGTTAAGCATGGGTTTTAAGCCTCATGAATTGTTTGGAAGAATGTTGATAGCCTTCAGATAAAAGGGTTTAGTTGCTCATGCTTTTTTTTTTTGAAGAAGACACAAGTTATGGAAATAAAACTTTTTATTGAAATAAAGTGACTAGGGTTTTTGGGAGATGAAGAATTTTATAGTAAATGGGATGTAAAGAATTCATATCACTCCATCCCCTATTTATAGTACATTAATTTCGTAGTTGGGTTCAATTTAAACTCTAAATATGATAAAGCTTAAAAGATAAATATAAATTAAAAATAAACAATATCCTAATAATAATCCTAAATATTAGTCCTAAAAATAGAGTTTTATAATAAAATAAAATAAAATGAAGTCTTCGTGTCCAACAAAGACTCTTCTCAAGTCTTCCACGCTATCACACTTTCTCTTAAAAAATCACGTTTTTTTCCCCAATTTATCCTTTGTCTTCAATTTAGTCCCTACAAGATAAAAGAATCACAAATAGCCCAAATTAGTAGGATCATACTTACAATATATATATATAATTAATATCTAAAAGTATGTCACTTTTAAACATTATCATATTCCCCTTACTTATATGATTCTTAATCCACTGAGCAATTTAAATTTTACCATGGAAAGAAACAACACTACAAAGGTTTACAAACAATCAAGCATAATGCATATGAAAATAAAGAGAACCTTTAGCTTGCTATAAGTAAAATCGAAAAAGTAACCCAATTTAAACACACAACAATTAAATCGTCTTGAGTCAAAGAAAATAAAAATAAGAGATTGAAGTGTCAAAATAATTTAAATTGCATAAAAATAAATAGAGTCAAAGAAAGAAAGGTTTTATCAATATCAACATATCCAGCCTCCAGTTATCTTGATTCCTCCTTGGTTCAATATAGACTTTAGATGGTTCTTCTCGTGCCCGAATAAGCCAGTTATAGTGGTAGAGGATGCCTATGACCACCATCTCTAGTTATAACTTTGATTTTAAAAGAACCTGACTCTAGCCAACCATCTGTCCAATAGGACTGTCTTACACTAGATCTTCTCTTCTCAATGACGGATGCCACGCTATTTTGTCTTTTTGGCTCGACAACCTCTGACGCAGTATGTTAGCGGACCAATCGTGCGACCTTCTCAAAACACACAAAGTGGCCGACTTCACGTGGAATGAAAATATTACTTTTGAAGGGATTTTGGACGGAAGCGTCAATCCCTAATACAGAGAATTTGTGAATACTAGGTCGTGAAGGGTTAAGTGCGGGTTCTAAGCCTCATGAACTTTTTGGAGGAATGTTGATAACCTTCGGCTAGAAGGGTTTTAGTTGCTCAAGCTTTTTTCTGGAAGAAGACACAGGTTATGGAAATAGAACTTTTTATTGAAATAAAGTGACTAGGGTTTTTGGGAGATGGAGGATTTTACAAGGAATGGAAATTGAAAAATTCATATCACTCCATCCCTTATTTATAATACATAGAAATCCCTAGTTGAGTCCAATCTAAACTCAAAAATATAATTAGAATTAAATCTAAACATTAATTTCCTAGTTGGATCCAATTTAAACTCTAAATATGATAAAACTTAAAAGATAAATATAAATAATCCTAATAAGAATCCAAAAAAATAGAGTTTTAAATTAAAGTAAAATAAAATAACGTCTGCATGTCCAACAAAAACTCTTTTAAAGTCTTCCACACATTCACATTTTCTCTTCCAAAAACATGCTTTTTGTTCCAATTTATCCTTTTTCTTCAATTTAGTGCCTACAAGATAAAAGAATCACAAATATTCCAAATTAGTAGGATCATACTCACAATATATATATAAATAAGTCACTTTAAACATTATCATGAGGAACCCTTATGCTTGTGGTACCAATACTTGATTTCATCCTTTCAAGAGAAAAGGGAAGGCTTCTATCCAGCTCAGTCCTAGAGAAGAAGAAAAAGAAGAAGTGAACAACTACGATATCAAACGTGAGAATGTTTAGGACCAAGGTAGATTGGAGCAAGGGAGCCTCAAAACCATCATTCTTATAATAAAAAAGATAAAAAAAAATCTCTCCTTCAAGCTCTGGTCGCGGATCTTCTTGGTGAACGGAAGTCCATAAGCGGTTTTCTTATGGTAGGAACATCCTCTAGGAGAACCCCACCTATTTCTACTCCTAATCCTAATTTAAGAAATAATCTGATGAAACAAGGAGAACCTGCTGCTGCTCCCAATCAAGCTTTCAGTTGAAGTAATTCTAACAATTTGGACTTAAAGTGTAGACTAGGGTTTGAGTGAAGGGAAGATTAGAATACAGAAACATGCTTGTTTTTTTTTGTCAGATTTAATGGATGTATTCTTATTTGCTTGCCTTTTTTTAGTACATCTGGTCAATGGTGTTTTCCTAGCCTCAAAACTCAAACCCTTTCATTTTTTAACTACAGAATCAGTAAATAAATATATGTACAAGGTCAGTTTATAGTGCTAAAGTCATATAATATTTTCTTACTATTTTTCTATTGTTTAGTCTATCATTATCAAATGAAATGAGTCAAAGAATTCATTTTATTTTTACTATTTTTTTGTCCATCTTCAATATATAGTGTCGATGATCTATCTCCTATTTTCTTTAAAATCAGATTAAATGAGTTCTCTTTGTCAAAAAATGAAGGTGTTCAATTTTTCCTTTTTTTAATGAAATTTGAAAACAATTCATTTTTTAGTCAAGTGCAAAAGACTTCATTATATATTGTTTGTCTAGTCTTCATCTAATCTTTCACTCTCTAACTCTCCATATATATATTAGCTACAGTCTTCATCTACTCTCTCACTCTCCATATATATTAATCATAGCCACAGCCATATATTTTTATATAAGTCTAGCGTTTTAAATATTGTTGTGTTACTATTTTCTATTGTTTAGTCTATCATTATCAAATTAAATGAGTGAAAGAATTATTGTCCATCTTCAATATATTCTTGAAGAATTATCTCCTCTTTTCTTTAAAATCAAATTATTTGTGTTCTCTTTTTCAAAAAATGAATGTGTTCAAATTTTCCTTTTTTTTAATGGAATTTTAAAACAACTTATTTATATATAGCTCATTGTCTGGCCACTAGAATTCGGTTTTGGTCGAGTTCATGGAGGATGAATGTTTGACGCAGTCGGAACTAACAAAAAATATGACTAAGGAAAGTGCACCTATCAATTAATAGTGTAGTTACGGTGAACACAAATATCGTTCCCATGAGGACTAAAAGTTTTAGTAGTTACTGTCTTCCTATTATTCAACTGATAAGTTGGAGTGATTAATTAAAACTAAAATTAACTACATTAATCAACTAAAGAATACGAAAAAAATAAATCAGCAATTTAATCAAATAAACAACCAAGAAGCAAAATAATACCTAGGAAAGAATCCACCTTGATTTCATCTATTGTTATCAATCTTAATTAAATAATTTATTCACCTAGTATCTTGATCCATAGAAATCCTTAAATTATGCTAATACCTCTATTCAATCATAAAAGCAACTTACTCTAGGTTCATTAATTGAAATTTCTTTCTAATTAAAATCCCTATTGTCGCATTAACTCATTCTATGGACCCCCTATTAGATTTGACTCTAATCGGGTAGATTTATGTCGTCTTATTTCTAGGATTGCATGCAACTCCACTCAATTGTGTTAGATCTACTCTTAAATAGGGTCTATTCCTCCTCTGATTTAAGCACATCAAACAAGAATTAATATCTCAAAAATACTAAATCAAGAATCAAGCACACACAATTGAGAACAAGATCTAAATATTATTGTGTAAAACAGAAATCGAATGATAGAATTCATCGTAGGGCTCATCTCCCCTAGGTATTTAGAAAATTAGTTCATAATTGTAAATAACAACATCTCAAAGGCAGTATGCCATAAGAAATAAAGAAACTCATAATGAAATTCAAAAAAATTAAAAAGAGGTCTTCAATATTGATGAAAATATGCTCCTAAGACGGCTTCAATTGTGTTTTCCAAGTTCTTTTCTTAAATATTCTATGACTTCTTACTCCCCTCTTCTCGTATTTTGTATTTGTATGTCTTATAATGCCCAAAAAACCTAAAAATTACGTTTTCCGCGTGTTTTGGAGTCTACTTCGTGAAATCTGCATGACCTGGCCTATGTGCCAGCCCCTATGGCTTATATGACCATGTGCCCAGACCATTTGTCTCACACGGTTGTATGCCCAGCCCGTGTGGAATGGGTACAGCCCGTGCGGTCCTTGTACCTTACGTAAATCTTTTGGTTTTCGCTCGTTTTTCACTTTTTTTAATCCCAAATTCTCTCATAAGTATAGAAAAATAAATTTAAAGGATTAGGACCATAAAATTCACCAATTTACACCAAATCGTCATAAAAAACACGCAAAGAATTGGATTAAAAAATGTTACTTTTAGCATTTATCAAATATCCCCCACTTAAGCATTTTCTTGTCCTCAAGCAAAAACCTCAACCCATATTCAAGTTAACTTTCTCAATTCTTCATTTTCATCAATAATGTTCAAGATAATTTGCAAAAAAACATTCATTGGAAATTCAACCAAGAGGGCACTAAAAAATACAAGCACTCCAAGCTAAAATTTTAATGTACAAAAACATAGGTGTCTCCCCTTATCTAAATATAAATAATTACCTTAAATTCAAAATTTAATAAGAATTGACATCCTCACTAAAGATTCACTCAAAGCAGTCAAAGTGTCTAAGGTTCATGAAATATGCAATCCATAGTCAAACAGTAAAAGTGAGTACCATATGCATGCTTGAAAATCAAATCTCCACCACTATAAAATGAAAGGATACACTAATCAAGAGGTCTTAGAAGGTTTGTAATGGATCTTAGGTTAAGGGTATGAAAAAAGACAAAAAAAATTGGTTAAAATTGAGATCGAGTTGATAAGTTACCAAACTAGAAAAACAATATTAGTTGCTGAATTAAAAGATAGTACATCAACACGAATAATAAAGAACAAACATGAGCTTTTCAAAAGTATATGGAACTAGTGATTCTAGTTCATACACATTTTTTTCTTTTTCTTCCTTTTTTTTCAATTTTTTTCCAAAATAAAATTAAACAATTCAGATAGTGGAACACAATTAGGCAAGTTAAAGGGTAACTGTATAACATATATATGGGTCATGGGTTAATCAATAAAATGGTGTTAGGATCAATGGGGTATACTGGGGATTAATTTATTAGGTAAGCTTTTTGAAGGTTAAGGGGGTTAAATTCTAAGTCCGTCTATCATCTCAATATATCAAATCAATATTGTACTCTCAAGATGCATAATCAAAGCAAGTTCTGGAATAACAAACCAAGTTGACATACACACAACAAAAAATAAAATGAGCATGAAGAAATGTATGCTCTATAGGCTCAAAAGCTTACAAAAAAATTATGGTTTCAATGTCAAACCTGCAATTTCAAATTTTGGAGATAATAATTCAATTCATGGAGACAACCTAAAATATTTAATTCTGAAAACAATTTATCATGCTTGACTATCTCATGTCTTAAAATTAAATCAACCAATACATAAAAATTCACAAATTAATCCAAAACACAACAAATAGCAAAAATTCACTTTAATAGGGTATGAGAAAATTACTTCAGCACAACAATTAATTCAAGGATTTTA
Source organism: Kokia cookei (assembly GCA_039519145.1). NCBI lineage: Eukaryota > Viridiplantae > Streptophyta > Magnoliopsida > Malvales > Malvaceae > Kokia > Kokia cookei. The sequence continues at coordinate 19,475,839 of CM076903.1, read as the reverse complement.
TTACAAGTATACACAATCAACCTCCCCACAATTAAGATGTAAATTATCCTCAATGTACAAACAGATATAAGTATAGAGTTATCACAATCTCAAAAGACAGTAAGGGAATTGAAACTTCCTTGAATTAGGATGATTTCGTGTGAACTGGTAAAACCAAAAATGTAGCGAGACTAAAGGCAATGCAATTTTCTAAGTAAACTAAGAAGAAAATAAACAAACATAATTAAGAGAGGGAGTGAACAACTAGAATAAAATAACCAAAAAACAAAAATAAAAATAATAGCATAGTCAAAAATAAAAATAACCAAAAATAAAATAAAAGTACAACTAAAAATGGAAATAAATAAAGTGATTAGAAATAAATGAGATCAATGGTCGTCATCATGCGAGGCAGTGGGGTCGTACGGTGCATCATTAGAAGGAGATATATGAAGATGCTGACAAATTTGATGCAACATCGTGTTGATGCTCCCAAGTTGTCTTGATAGATCATGATATATGCGCTCAAGACGATAGGGACTCTCATTCTATTGCATCTATGCACGATAAATATTGTCAAGTGCGATCGAATGTGTAGGTGTTGTAGTAGAAGGCTATGGAGGAGTAGGACTAGGAATGGGTCGAGGTGGCAATAGTGGATCATCATCTAAGGGCTCGTAATCCTCGTGCTACTGAGTCTCTCGTGCCAAGACATACTAATAATCAAAGGGCCCATGCTAACAAACAATCGTCTGCATGTGTTTCAGAATATTTAAACCCAATGGTATTATGTCCCTAACCAAAGTCAACGTACTAATCTGCTTGGGAGTACCGAGTAAGCCAACGTGATGAACTAAGCGTGTGATATATGGAACCATAGGTCCTCTCCATGACTGCTCACTTTGATTACTACAACACTGGGCGACGAAGTGGGCTAAATTAATCAAATGCCGCCAATGCATGCTCCATAAGAAATATACCTATAAAGTGCCCACGATGCTCGTACTCTCCTTTCGATCAGTCAACGTTTGAGCAAGGAGAGTGTGGATGTAGTGCAGTGTTTGAGGGGGGCACTAAGCCTTGGACTGACTTGAGTTATATGGAACATTAATATCAGCTATCTCCGACCAGCAAAGAGACGACTTAAGATGGATCTATCGTGGGAGGAAAGGGTGCTCGATTGATACTACGAGATCGCCAATGGATAGGTCGAGAGCGACGCCAAAATCTGTAATACTCAAGTGTCGAGCAATACCTCCAAGACGAAATGATATGGCTCGTTGGTCATCTTCTGATGGTGGCAATAAATGGAGCACAAGCATAGAATAAAACTCATAAGTAAGCTCAGCACACGTCGGCTCAATGATCACAAAGAATCGCTCCCATTGCATCCCAACTACCAAAGACTACACCGATGTGAATAAGCCCACAATCTGAAGGGCGTCCCAATCGATGCACCAACCAATGCCTAATTACCTAGCTTCCAAAGATCAAAACATCTCCTCATGAGGTAGGAGATCGAAAGTAAGGAATGGATGACGAGTAGATGGAGAGGAGGTCCCAATGACTTTTCTTTTCCTGGAATAAACGAGAACCCTACTCTTTCTTCACAGGTTTTGCATTACGTACCTAAAATAAAATAGAATAATAAAATTTCAACCTAATATCCTCAGTCCAATAAACCACACAACGAACATCAAATCCAAACTAAACAACCAATCAAAAGATTCGATCAACTCATCTTATACTAACATATCAATTATTGAAAATAATAAACAGAAAAATAGAAAGACTAATAATAAAAATAGACTACACTTAAAAGTTTTAAAGCTAACACAAATATACCATTAAAAATAATATTATTAATAATAACCTATAAATAAATTGAAATGATTGAAATTAGAAACAAATAATAATAATAATAATAATAATAATAATAAGGACATGGGTCGAACGGTGGTAAGGTTTGTCATTGGTGGTGGCTGTGGATGGCGTAGGGGGTGTGTACGGTAGCGAAGGTGTGGTTGAGGGCATGGGTACTTATGATAGTGTACATCTGGACCAAAGATGGGAAATTGAAAGCGCGACTATGGTGGTGGTGCACAAGTGTGCTGTGCACGTAGAGGAAGGTGTGTGGTCGCACGAGGATGAGAGGATTGACAGGGGAGAGCGGTCTACACGCGGAGGAACTGTGTGCAAGGGAGTGGGAGAAGTTTGGTTGTTCGTGACTACTGTGTGCGTGATATCAGACTGAAGAGGGACGATGGCCAGTGTGAGATCAAGCGACGAAGGTGCGAGGTGTGGGGGACGGATAGGAACAACGACGGTGGTGGCTGATGGCTAGGATTTTTTATGAGGGCAAGATGACAATAGGAAGGAGAGGGAAGGTTTGGGAAAAGAAGAGGGAAAAACGTAGGTTAAGGTGAAAGTAAAAAGAAAATTAGGGTTTTGGGGGGTTAAATTAGGACACGATCATGTGAGGAGATAAATGCAAAAATTAAGTTCTAGTAGACACACGATCTTACACATGCCCGTGTGTCCAGGTTGTGTGCGTCTTCGAAAATCATTTAAAATACACCTAGAGGTCACACGATTTGGCACACGCCTATGTGTCTAGGCTGTGTGCCACCCACGGTCGTGTGTGATCAACCTTCACTTCTCCCACGCCCATGTGCAAGGCCATGTAGGACACACTGTCTCACACACAATTGTGTGTAGCCCATGGGTGACATTTTTTTTTTTTAAATTTTAGTTAAATAATAAAACATAAAATTGATGTGTTCTTTTTTCTAAAAAAATGATGTAAAATAAATAAATAGAAATAAAAACACTTGGGTTGCCTCCCAAAAAGAGCTTATTTAGAGCCTAAGCTTGACTTCCTTTTTCTAAGCTCATGGTTACGGCGAATCTTTAAACTGAGGATCCTCTCTCTTGTTATCAATATTACCCACACAATAAAATTTTAGATGATGATTGTTTACATTAAATATGTCATAATCAGAACATGTTACCTCAATTATATTGTAAGGAAAAATGATTTTTAGCACAAATGGATCAGACCCTTGATCGCGCTATGAACGTCACAGCAATTGGTGCAAGCGAACACTGTCTATGCAAGTATAGTTGATTGGTTTTAGCTATCAGATATCAATCCCACAAAGATGGTTGTTTATGCTATAATTTTCGAAGTAATTAAAGTTAGCATAAAAGGAATTGCAAGGAATAATGTCAACAAAATTAAATTACAAACTGCAAAATTAGAATGAATCGAAACTGTCAAAGCAATTGTTGTGAGTCTATGATACAATATGTCAAAACAATTTAATAAGAAAATGTAGTGAAAGTTTTAGATATTTTGTCGATGGAAATTACGGAATTTAAAGAAATAAAATAATGATGATAAAAGGGGGGATCCCTAACTTGATAAGTCGGTAATCACTAAATGTGACCACAAGGTAAATGATAGATAAATTGTCACTGCAATTAAGCTTAATGAAATCTTGCTACCTTTGACTTCTTTGTTTATCCAAGACCCAAATACTCACACTAACCACACCTTCTAATGTTGGCAATGCTTTGCATTCAAGAACAAGTGACTAGTATTCCTTTGTGTCTTAAGCAACTTTCGTTGTCTTGCTTGTTAACTTAACTTGTCACTACACCTTCCAGTGTCAGCGTTGCAATAACACTTCCATGATCAAGCAATTAAATCCAAAGATAAATAGTTACACAAATAAGTTCATCAGAATTTATCAACGTTTAAGAGGAAATAAAGAACAAGTTGAAGTATTTTATTCCTAGCCTACTAAAACTCTTTCGTATTGCTCCTCTTCTATCGCACTTAGAACATTCCTCGTCAGGAGTAGATGTTGCCTTCTCTTCACAGTCACTTCACCCTCCATGACGATTAAGCTGCCATGGAAGCAAGCTTAAGGGAAAAAAATAGGAAAACAAAATTGATTTTTCACGAGTTTGATCCCCCTTTTCTTCTTCTCTTTCCTAAATATTTATCTTTACTGCCAAGTACAGGTGTCCTTCTTCTCTCAGATCTATCTTCCTTATAGCTGTACAAGTTAGTTAATCTAGCTGTACACTTACTCAGATCTAGTGTATGCAGTAAGTAGTTGCAAGTTGTCGCGACATTTTTGGACGCAAATTTAGATTTTAATTTGCTGCGACAACTTTGATATCCTCATGCACTGGTGCTTCTTGATATGTTCACACAATAAAGTCTTTGGTACAATCTAGAAGTGCTCATGTGGTGACATGTTTGGGCGCAATTCTAGATTAAAATTACGGCGACAGCCTTGAACACTTTCCTACTTTGACCTTTTAGGATAGATTCCTGCACTAACATCTCAAAATGCAATACTGACACCAAATGTAGCGACATTAGTAGCATATGTATAATAAAACGAAAGAAAATTACACCAAACATCACTGACTTAGAAAATGCAATTACTAAATATAAAATGCTAAAAAATGCACGCTAAACATGGTACAAAGGGAACAAATTATACTCTAAATAAGGGGAAATTAATGGTCTTTTCTAATGCTATCACACCCCCAAACTTGAGTTTTAACTTACCCTCAAGTAAACAAAAGCTAACAAGGGCATAGCAAATTTTTTTTGTCAAAGCAATTATCATTCTAGCAACTTGAATTCTCTAGAATCCTAGTGTATAAATTACAATCATGTGATAGAAAATTGGGCCGACAATTTAAAGGTATGAATAATCAAAACTGCAACTTCACTAATGTTAGCATCATGATCTTAAATCTTCTTGACCAATACAACATTTATTATCTAATTTTCTTTCTTTCTTTTCTGTTATACGACTGAGAGATGTCATTGCATTACTATACCCTTGTTCCTGGACAGTAACGATGCGGTACAATAAACCCCCAGGAAGTATGTAATCGCGCCGACACACACTTTTTCAGTGACAACCTTTGGCTAGATATTTTTTTCTAACACTTACATTGGAGTGTTCCCCCTTGATAAGTCACAATGCACTCACATTGGAGTGTCTTTTATTAGTAGTTATAATTATGTATAGCTGCATATGGCAAGTTATTCCAAGATTCAAATAATGATACTACTCATTTCTTACTAATGTGATTTCATCCATTCATCCAAAAATAGAAGGATACAACATTCAATCACATTCATCCAATTCACGCATTAGCATCTCAAATAATTCAAGAATTAAGCATTAAATGAAAAAAATTGTAGTCACATTTTTTATAACCTTGCCTACTTTCATTAAACTAAAGGAACAAATAATTTCTTAAAAATGTGGGTGTAATTGCATTTTCATTCCATATACATTTCCCCCCAAACTTAGAGTCTGCATTGTCCCCAATGCACTGACAATAATATACAAATATTTATGGAAATGTAGTTACAATGCAAATGCGTTGACAAGTAAAATGCAGGGACAATTAAAATATGATGACAATGCAACTAGAACTACATGATATGCAACTAAATTACGTACTAAACAAATTAAAATGAAAACTAACTTAGTGATGTGCAGCGGAAGATGTGGCTGCTTTGGTCTTTTTCTTTTTCTTATAGCGCTCGTCCTTATGCTTTGCCTTATCTTTGCACTTGCGTTTTCTTTCTGTTGGTGCAATCGGGTGAGCGGATTGCTCCTCCATATGTGGTTGAGTACTAACTTCATTGACTGTGACATCAGAAGGATGAATTTTGGTAAGGGGTGCCATATAGGGCACTATAGCCAAAGGATTGAAATCCTCATTATTGATTGCCATAGCCTCGGCTTGATTCGCAACAGATGGCGCTAGGTCTTCAGTAGTTGCACCCACATTGTCGAGTGCGGCAATAAATTCTTCAGGTAATTTTTTTGTGACAAAAACTTCCTCTTTTTCTTCTTCTTCCATCTCTTTTTCCTCTTCCTTCGTACCCCCAGATTCCATGGTTGTGCGCTCCTCATAAGCAGCAGTTGCCTTGTCACCCATATTTGCCTCTAACTATTAGAAAATTCATCTTCAAAGAGGCTAGCAATATTACGAAAACACTCCTCAACATCCCTTGAATTTACATCCTTATCCTCATCATCAGAAATATGAACCATATGCGGAGACTCGACAAAGTGATCCTTCCCTTCCGAAGCATCTTTCTCGATTGATGGTGTTGCCTCCCTGATGATAGGGGAAACACTAGGAATTTTGGCGAGGGATGCTTGCTAATATAGGAAAAGGTGCTAACAATTGCAGTATTTCATGCCCTGGTGTAGGCATAGAATAAGTTTTGTGAGTGCTTTATGTCTTTAATTGTGGCAACAAGTTTAATTTGATATACATTCATTATATGCACATGTTGCTCAAATTCTGTAATCCTCCTCTATAGTCTAGGATCTGTGGTGCAACTTCTTTCACAACCGGGGTCTCCTTCCCCCTTGTCATGTGCTCAACTGAGTCATCGTTAATTGGTCTCTTATTCTCTAAGAATTCCTCCCCCTCACGAGGCACAACACCCCTCTATTGACATAAATGCGTTATAAGAGAGGGGAATGGAAAAATATATATTTGTTTTACTGCTCCTTCTATAATTTCTTGATGTAGGATTGCACTGACATCAATTCGGTGACCTTTAATGATTGAATGTATGAGACACATTCTATTTAAGGTTACCTTGTTGCTATGAGTAGAAGGCAATAGGCGGTAGTTGATAAAATGGAACCAGACTTTACACTGAACTGTGAGGAATAGATGATGCATTTTATAGTTGTTGGGGTTGTTGTCGGTCCAAACGGCACCGTCAATGCACAAATCATGCAGTAATAAGTCAGCTCCCTCCTCTGTCAGTTGTTCTAAGAAGGCAATGTGCTCATCTTCTTCCTTAGCAATGTTGTACAATGCATTAATATGCACAGCACTTTAGGGTACCAATCCCTTCAGGATGGTTGCAAAACTTTTCCTACCCCAAGCGTGAGATATTTTTTTCGATTTGTTTTCCCAGCGTGAGTAGTGGAGATAGCTGGAATCCTTGCTCTGGGTGGCAGTTACGCTTCAACATATTGTTGTGGAAGTGACCTTTTATTGCTTTTATGAGAAACAGTACTGAGTCGTTGGATATAGTTGCTCTGCATTGCGAGCGACCACTGCAGAGGATTGAAAGGTTTGGATCCTCTTGTTCTTGCCATAACTATAAAATAGAAAGAGAATGAAAATCACAGGAAATTGAAAGGTTGAAGAAAATAAAGTTTTGCAGCAACAATGGTGGTTGTGGTTATGAAGAACATCGTCACCACAATGGGGTGTTTTATAGGGGATGAAGATGAAGAGGCGTGATGATTTCAACTATAGGTAAAGGACGTTGTGTTTACATCCAATAAATGTAATGAAACAGATTGTCCTTTTTTCGAATCGATCCCACGATTGGGGAAAAGACTAAATCAATCAGTATGATTCTTTCCTGAAACGTTTCACTGTGATGAGTGAGAAAGTAAATTGTGTCGACAAGTAGTGTTTTCTTCATGTCGACAAAAAGATAGCGTTATTTCTGCAAAAGAATTAAAGAGATAATTGATATAAATAAAATACAAAAAGTAAGTAGAAAAAATAGTAATGACATGTTAAGAAAATGTGACCAGATTAATGGTCTCGTTCTGCTCGTGGTCGTCTGGGCTAAGATAGTGTTTCAACCTTTAGCCACTTACCTTGAATTGGTGCCCATCATTTAGTTCTTTAATCGTCACTACACCATGAGGAAATTCTGCGACAACTTCAAATGGCCCTGACCATCTGGAGCATAATTTTCTAGGATGCAGTTTTAAACGTGAATTAAATAAAAGTACTGTTGTTGTAATATGCTCATGCATCAAAGCTTCAATGGCAGCTAAAGGATTTGCTTCTAGTTTAGAGTACTGTTGTTGCTGTTGTTGATGCTATCCTTACATAGTCATATTTGGCAATGCAGTTTGCTGTGGCTACATACGAGCATGTGACTGCATCTGAGCATGTGACTGCATTTGATCATGATGTGTCTGCACCTAAGAATTTTGATTGTAATTTTGCTACTGATTGTAATTCCCTTGTTGAAAATTTCCTTAACTTGAGGAATTTCCATATCGAAATGTGGACGCATGTTAATTTCCCAAAGGTTGTTTATTTTTGGTTGAACTGTTATAAGAATTACCATATGAGTTTTCTCTGATGATATTAACATAAAACGGATTTTCTGCATGTTGTGGGTAATCCACATAGCTATGATTGTCACCACAAATTTCACAACAAAATGTCAAGACATTCAATTGTTGAGCAACTTGAATGGGACCAACGTCACTCGTCCCCTTCATGTTTTTAATCATGTTAGCCAACGAAGATACCTGTGCACTTACAGCTGATATGGCGTCTAATTGAATAACTTCAGGATTCATTTTTACTTGAGCAGCTTGAGAAATTGGGTATTGATAACCATTCTGTACAATTCTCTCCAAACTTCACACAACTTCATCATAGGTGCAATCCAACAAAGGACTGTTTGCAGATGCATCGACAAGATTTCTTATCTATGCATTTAATCCATTGACAAGATTTATTATCTGTACATTGAATGAGTTCTTGATGTCTAAATGTCGGAGCAATCAATATTAAAGTTTAGTGTAATATGAGTACTGATGTCAGTGCAATATGTCAGATCTACACACTAAAATAATCAGTAATATCAATGTAATTAGAATTAAACTTTAGAGGTTAAATGTCAGTGTACTAAAAATAAATTCAATTGTGTTGAGTGTTGAGTGCTGAATATTAAATGCATAAAATGTAAATATGACCAAGTGTAAAGGGTAGAAATGGTTCACTGATTCTGATAAATCGCAATGCAGGCTGCATCAACAGGGTAGAATATAGATGGATTGTTGTTGCAATGAAGTCCCTTTGAATTCTTACCAACAACAACTCTCTACTTATTCCCGACTTAAATATCTACAATCACTCCACCTCTCGGTGCGAGCAACGATGTGCATTCAAGAACAAGTAACTGGAGTTTGTCCTAATCCCAAACATCTCTCACCTAACTTACTTGTTAACCCAACCTGTCACCACATCTCTCTATGTCAGCGCACTACAATTTCACTCTCATGCTTAAAGTAGTTATATCCAAGAATAAATAGATATGTAGTGTAAAATAAGCATAAAAATTATATAACATTAAAAGACTCTCATATTCATTTAATATCATCAAAATCCATCATCGCTTGAGAAGAATTAAAGAGTACAACGAAGCTTACTATCTCTAGACTACTAGGTCTACTCCTTAATTATTCCTCTATCTCAGCATCAAGCACCTCTTGTCAAAAGTGTTTGCAAACTTGCTTCATCAGCTTCCCAATTTCCAAATCAAATCTCCAATTCACACAAAATTTTCAGAATTTAATCCCTTCGATCTTGATATGTTCTTTCCTTCTTTGTTCGTCTATTTATAACCTCTAAAAAGTTGCAGGTTTCAGCCTTCATTCTTAGATCTAGATTTAGATATTGCAGCTAGCAAAATTAGTTAGATTACAACTATGCACTCACGTAGTTCTAGTATGTTCTTCACAAATCTGTAGATTGTTGTTGTATCGCTAGGCACATTTTGAAATCATAATTACAGCGACATTTATGAAATTCTTGTGTTGGTGCTTCCAACTATGAATTCAGCTTGATTCTACTCATTTAAGGTTTAGTTTCAATGTGGCAACATTTCCTGGTCGTAAATTCCAGTTGATCTTGTGGCTGCATTCGTCCAGCATTAAGCTTCTAGACTGAGTTCCTGTACTAACAATATTAAGATGCAATATATCGGCTGCTTGTATCAAAATTAGTACAAAAATAGATAAAAATATGAAGAATTTAAACTACTTAACAATGAGTTAGAAAATATGAAAACTAGGTGTAAAATGCTAATGATGCATGGTAACTAAATTACAAAAGAGACAATAAACACATTAAATTGAGGAGAAAATCTATGTCATTTGAAATACCATTACACCCCCAAACTTGTGTTTTTACTTGTCCTCAAGTAAACAAAAATTAACAAAGTAATAATTAAAAATGTCACCATAATCATTATTCATACAACTTGAATTTTCTAAATTCCTAATGTTTAAATTACATTCATATAGTAGAATGATGCGCTGACAATTTATAGACATGAACAACTTAAAATTGCAACCGCATCAATGTTAGAATCATGCATTGAATCTTATCCTCCCTTGAACCATTTCAGCAATTTATTCATCTTTTTCTTTTCTTTCTTCTTTTTCTCATTTTTTATTTTTTTTTCAAGTGACTGAAAGATGTCATTGCATTACTCTACCTTTGTTCTTGGGCAGTAACAATGGGGTGCAACAAACCCCCAGGAGGCATGTAATTGTGCCGACACACACTCTTCCAGTTACAGCCTTTGGCAAGATAAGTTTTCTTTTCTAAGTCTACAGCGGAATGTTCTCCCTTAAAAGTCACGATGCACTTACAATGGAATGTCTTTTATTAAAACACTGTTGCTGTACTGGTTAGTTAGTCCATGATTCAATACCAACACTATCCTTCTATTACTGGAGCAATTTCAATTATTCATTCAAAAATAGTAGACTCATCATTCATTCATATTCATCCAAATTTCACATCAACATTCAAATAATTCAAGAATTACGCATCAAAATAAGAATTGTGGGCACATTTCTGTTGAAATTTTGTAAATTTTCATTAACTAAAGAAACAAAGTAAAAGTCAAACATGAAGGTATAGTTGCATTTCCAGTTTAAATAATCTTCCCTCCCCAAACTTAATGTCGGCATTGTCCCCAATGTACTGACAATAGTTATACATGTATAATGGAAATGTAGCTAGAATGCACTAAACTAAAAGGAATGTAGTGACAACTAAAATGCAGGCACAATAAGAATGCATGAAAACTAACTAAAAAGAAATGTATCAAATTATTCAGCAGCAGAGGCTGCTATGGTTTTCTTCTTCTTCTTCTTCGGGCCCTCTCCCTCATCATGGTGTTTCTTTTTCTTACCCTTCGCTTCTTCCACTTTTTATCATTTGAACCAACCGGCTTGACGGATTGGTCCTCTTTAACTGGTTGGGTGACGGCCTCATCAATGTCACCTCAAATGGGTGGATTTCTACGAGTGGTGCCACAAAAGGCATAATAGCTAGAGGATTCAGTTCCTCGATTTTGCTAGTCTAGCTCGCAATAGGTCGAGCCTCATCTGAGCTGGATGTCCTCACAACATCCTCAACGATCATTGTTGAGGCATTAGTGTCCTTCTCCTCCTGCATGTTGGTAGGCTCTTTTTCTTCCCTTTCATCTTCCTCGTCTTGATCCTTCTCTTGCAAGTGATCACCTCCCTGATCTACACACGGCTCATGTTCAACTGGGCCAGTATCAACATAATCGATCGCATCGACGTCTTCTTCCAAAGTAGCTGCCCTTTCTGCCATATTTACGCCCAGACTATTAGAGAACTCATCTTCAAATAAGTGGGCAATGTTGTGATAAAGATAATCATCAACGTGTGACTGCCCGTCATCCTTCTCATCATCGAAAATATGGATCTGGGTTGGTGCATGGGCAAACCTACCACCAGGGGTTGGTTGCTTGGAAGATAAGTATTTCATCGGGCAGTAGATGGATTGGAAAGTTGGGAAATTTTGAAGTGGGGTCTGGTTGATCTGACTCAATGCAGCGGCAAGGGCTTCATTCCACGCCTTAGTGTAGGCATAAAACTTGTGGAGTCAAAAATCCATATAATCCACGATACTGTCGATCTGGATAGAACGCATGCCGATGCAGTCTAAGTCAAGTTCCATCAGGGCTAGCTTCTTTTCCACTGGAGTCTCTATCGACGCATCAGGTTTTCCAACCATCTTCTTACCATTTCCTTTGTCCCTTTTCTTGGAATTCTCTTTGGCCACTAAGGTGTCTTGGCCTCATGTCATTCTCTCAACAGAAATATCGTTTATTGGCCCTTTGTTATCCAAGATCTCTTCATCATCTTTGGACACAATGCCCTTGTGTTGACAAAGTAGCATAATAAGAGAGGGAAAAGGAAGGAAAGCAGTTTGCTTTCTTGTAGCTTTTACGATTTGGGCATGTATGAGTTCACTGATGTCAATTTGTGGGTGATGCAGGATGGAATGCAATAGACACATACGATCCAATGTGGCCGTAGTGCTGTGGGTTAAAGGCATAACATGGCTATTGATAAAATGAAACCATACCTTACAAAAAATTGAAAGGTATCGCCTATGCATTGTAGAATTGTGAAAGCCATTACCCATCCATGTAGCGCTATCAATGCAGAGATCTTTCATCATCTGAGCTAGGTAATCATCGTTCAAACTATGCATAAAAGGTGCATGGGTGTCCACCCTTTCCGTAATCCTTAGCAATTCATTTATATGTGCAGCGCTCCATGGAACAAGCCCCTCTCAAACAAATACAAACTCCTGCTCTTGGTTTATCAGATTTGCGTAAAACTCCCTAACCAAAGTAGGGGAGTAGCTCGAAGGATGGTCGTAAAAATATTCCCATTCGAGCTGGCTGGTCATACAATGGACTTGCTTTCAAGGATCAGTGTGGAGAAAGTAAGAGGCCCTGTTCAGGCTGGATGTTACGCTTAAGCATGACATTGTGGTACCGATCTTTGGTCTCAATTGTTAGAAACAAGACTGGGCCTGTAGATAAGGGCGGTGGTGTCGTGGACGGAGCCAGAGTAGAAGTGGTTGGGGTAGCTTTGGAGGAGGGTTTAGGAGTATTTCTTGAAGCATGGGTTTTTTCCATAGTGAGATGAAAAGAAGGTAAAGAATAATTTGCAAATAAAGATTGCTTCGAAATCAGAAAAGAAAATATGCAGACAATGAAAGAGAGGAGTTGCAGTAACAATGGCGGATGTGAAAAAAAAGTTAACTGTAAGGGGAGACTTTATAACCTAGGCGTAATGAGTGGAAAAACATAGGAAAACGTTGCGTCTGCAACCATTATTTGCCAAATTCTATAGATTGTACTTTTTCATTTTATCCAACCGTTGGGATAGAAAGAAATCAATCGACGTAATTCTTGTTCGAAAAGTAATGCTGACTCATAGTAGAATGTGTCGATAGTATGTGCTTCGATCTTCGACAAAAATTTGATTTTTATTATGCAAGGAATTTAAAACAGCACAGAGAAAAGTGAAACAAATAAAAGTAAATAACAAAATGCATCAACATTATTTAAATGTTAGGTTGACGGCCTCGTCTGGTTCTCGAACATCTAAACTCGCATAATGTTTAAGACGTTGGCCATTTACTTTAAATTGTTGTCCATCATTTAGATTTTCGATTGTCACCGTACCAGTTGGGAATGCTTCGACAACTCTGAATGGTCCTAACCACCTTGATCACAATTTTCCTGAATGTAATTTTAAACGTGAGTTAAATAAAAGTACCAACTGACCAGGATGAAATTTTCGATGCAAGATAATGTTGTCATGTCATCTTTTTATCTTTTCCTTATATATCGCTGCATTCTAATAAGCATGGCATCGGATTTCTTCTATGATGTCAAACAGTCTTTTCCTTTCGACAGCATCATAGTCCAAATTCAGCTGCTTAATTGCCTACATAGCCTTATTTTCAAGTCGACAAGCAGGTGACAAGATTTTCCAAACACTAGTTGATATGGCGACATTCCCAACGGTGTTTTGTAGGCGGTACGAAGCTCCTACAATGCATCATGTAGCCACGCAGACCAATCCTTCCTAGATGGATTAACCACCTTCTTAAGTATGGTTTTAATTTGACAATTGGATACTTCGGCTTGACCATTGGTTTGTAGGTGATATGTGGTAGTCATGCGATGCTTCACACGATATAATTTTAATGTAATCACGACATGGTTATTATAAAAATAGGTGCCTTGGTCACTTATCAATGCTCTCGGTGTTCCAAATCTCGTGAGGATGTATGTGTGAAAGAACTTCAACACCATTCGATCATCATCTTTTGGCACCACAATTGCCTCGATCCACTTTGAGACGTAGTCAACAGCCACTAAAATATACACATTTCCAAAAGAGTTTGGAAATGGTCCCATAAAGTCCATACCCCAAACATCGAAGGGCTTTACGTCCATGATAGGTTGTAGGAGCATTTTATAGCTCCGAGATATTGAACTAGTGCGTTAACAATGATCACATTGTTGTGCAAAGTTTTGAGCGTCTTGAAACAACGTGGGCAAATAAAATCCTGACTGTAAAACCTTTGCAGCAGTCCTTGTTCCACCAAACTGGCCTCCTTAAAGGGCATCATGGCAGTGTCACAGGATTGACATCATTTCTTCTTCAGGCATAGAATGACGAATGATATTGTCAGCGCATACCTTAAATAGGTATGGCTTGTTCCAATGGTATTTGGCAGCATCGCGTATGAGCCTGATCTTTTTGTGACCAGTCGCACTCATAAGTAGCTTCCCACATACAAGATAATTGACGACATCGGTATACCATGGTCATGCATCGACAAAGAATAATTAGTTGTCAGGAAATGCTTCGACAATCTAGGACATCTGCCTATCTTCACTTCTAACTTCCAGCTGAGACAAGTGATCAGCTACTTGATTTTCAGATCCTTTCCTATCTCTGATTTAAATATAAAATTCTTGAAGGAGTAGGATCCATCTGATGAGTCTAGGTTTGGTATCTTTTTTGTTGAAAAGGTATCTCAATGTTGAGTGGTCCATGTAAACTATAGTCTTTGCACCGACAAGATGGAACAAAACTTGTCAAATGCGAAGAGTTCTGCTAGCAATTCTTTCTTAGTCGTGGTGTAATTAACCTGCATTTCAGTTAGAGTTTTACTAGCATAGTAAATAGAATGTAATACATTTTCTTTACATTGGCCAAGTATAGCTCCTATAGCAAAGTCACTTGCATCGCATATAAGTTCAAATTTTTGTGTCCAGTTCTGTGCAATAACAATTGGGGTTTGTACTAGCTGCTTCTTTATTGTCATGAATGCATCCAGACATATGTCATCAAACACAAACTTCATATTTTGCTCTAGCAATAAGCATAATGGTTGAGCTATCTTGGAGAAATCTCGAATGAATCTTTTATAAAAACCAGCATGTCCAAGAAAGTTTCTTATTGCTTTGATGTTAGTGGGTGTTGTTTTTTTGATGATTTCTACCTTTTCTTTATCAACCTCAATGTCGTGAAATGGAATCTCTCCCAATTCAGAACTAGATTTGTGTCCTCACATCTCTTCAAAACTCTCACCAAATTGTCTACGCATTGATCGAAATTTTGTCCATAGATAGAGAAATCATCCATGAATACCTCTAAGGAATCCTTGATCATATCCAAAAATATTACCATCAAACACTTCTGGAATGTTGCTGGCGCATTACACAACCCAAATGGCATCCGTCAAAAAGCAAAGGTTCCAAAAGGGCATGTAAAGTGGTCTTTGCTTGATCTTCCGACACAATAGCTATTTGATTGTATCCAGAGTAACCATCAAAGAAATAATAATAGGCTTTACCAGCTAGCCTATCCATCATCTGATCAATGAAAAGTAGTGTAAAATGGTCCTTCTTTTTGGCCGCATTCAATCGTCAGTAATCCATGCATACTCGCCATCCAGTTGCAATGCGTGCAGGGATTAACTCATTCTTGTCATTGGTCACAACTATGAAACCACTGTTTTTAGGCACACATTGAATGGGGCTTACCCAATCACTATCGGAGATAAGGTATATAATGCCCGCATCTAACCATTTGATAGTTTCCTTCTTCACTACTTCTTTCATCTTTTCATTGAGTCTTCGTTGCTACTCAATTGATTTCTTCTTTTCATCTTCTAGACTAATCTTGTACATGCAAAAAGAGGGACTGATGCCTCTGATATCTGTGATGCTCTAGGATATGGCTATTTTGTGTTCTTTTAGAATCATGATAAGCTTATCTTATTGCATTGCATCGAGGGATGCGTTGACAATAACAGGTAGTGTTTCATTGCCGCCAAGGAAGACATATTTCAAATACGTCAGCAAAGGCTTCAACTCCAAGGTAGGAGCATGCTCAATAGACGATTTAAACACTGTGATTGACTTGTTAGACAAATCCAAAGATTCAATTTGCCAATTCTAACACAGCTCACAATTGTTAACCTCCTGTTTGTTGACACAGTCATCTAGAATGTCATTGGTAGATGTCGCCGCATCATCATCAGATAGTGCTGCTCTTCTTGTATTAAATTCTTCCAGAATAATCTCGTCCAGCACATCAGTATGGTGACATTGTTCTTTAGGTCCAAAAGGTCATGCTTCAAACACACTAAAAGTTACGTGGTCATCATTATGATACATGATAAGTTCTCCTTTGAACACGTCAATAAGTGTTCGTCTCGTTACTAGAAATGGCCTCCCTAAAATTATGGCAACCTCCTTATCTGCTTCGTAGTCTATGATGATAAAATCAGTAGGGAACACCAAGTTATCAACTTAGAGAAGAACATCTTTGATTTGTCCTTCAAGTTGTGCTAATGATCTATTCTCCAGTTGCAATGTCACCATAGAGGGCTTCATCGAACCTATTCCTAATTTCTTGAAAGTAGACAAAGGCATAAGATTAAACTTGCTTCCAAATCACATAAAGCCTTACCTAAGTAATGATTCTCGATGGAGCATGGAATTGTAGAATTGTCAGGATTTTTCATCTTGGTTGGCAACTTATTTGTAAGCACATCATTGCACCCCTCTGTGAGCGCAATCGTCTTGATGTTAGTAAATTTCTTTTTATTTGATAATAGTTCCTTCATGTATTTCCCATAATTGGGTATCTACATAAGAGCATCTATTAGAGGTATATTAATATGCAATTGTTTCAAAGTACAAACAAACTTTTAGTATTCTTTGTCATGGACTTTTTCTTTGAATCGTTGTGGAAACGGTAAAGGTATTCTAACATTGGGTTATTGTGGAAAACTCTGCAATGTCGACATTGGCAGTTGCGTCGACAACTTAATTGGGCAAACTGTAGGCATAGATGGCACTACAGTTGGTTCCTCTTCGTTTTCTTTTGCTTGACTTTTTTCAGCTATATCCTCTCCTTGTTGCTGTGGTTCATATGCGTCAACATGGTCTTGGTCATAATTGCTTGGCCCTACCGTCTGTTATCCGCTCCTTAGGATGATTACTTTGTAATGCTCCTTCCCGCTTTGTGTTGGATTTTCAGTATCACTAGGTAGAGTACCTAGTGACCTGGTGCTGAGACTAGATGCTAACTGACCGAGCTGAGCTTCCATTGCTCATATGGAAGAAGAATTACAGTTTTAGTATGTTCTTCAAAGATTTTCAGTTTGTCACTATATCGCTAGGCATTTTTAAATGATAATTACAGTGACATCTGTGAAATTCCTGCATTGGTGCTTTCAGTTGTGAATTCAGCTTGATTCTACTCATTCAAGTTTCAGTTTCAATGTTGTGACATTTCCTAATCGCAATTTCCAGCTGATCTTATGGCTGCATGCATCCATCATTAAGCTTCTCGATTGAGTTCCTGTACTGACAATATTAAGGCGTAATATATCGGATGCTTGTATCGATTTTAGTACAAAAATAGAAAAAAATAATAAGAATTTAAACTACTTTACAATGAGTTAGAAAATATGGAAACTAGGTGTAAAATGATAATGATGCATGCTAACTGAAATACGAAAGAGACAATAAACACATTAAATTGAGGAGAAAATCTATGTCATTTGAAATACCATCAGTTGTCTTGCTCGTTAATTTAACTTGTTACTGCACCTTCTAGTCTCAGCGATTGCAATAACACTTCCGTGATCAAGCAATTAAATCCAAAGATAAACAAATATGACGAATTGAAAAGAGATCAATTTAGATCTAAAATTGAAAGGTACTTCCATCCACAATTAAGTTTATTAGAATTTATCAATGTTTAAGAGGAAATAAAGAACAAGTTGAAGCATTCTATTCCTAGCATACTAGAACTCTTCCCTAGTGCTCCTCTTGTGTTGCAGTTAGAACACTCCTCATCAGGAGCAGATGTTGCCTTCTCTTCACAGGCAGTTCACCCTCCAAGATGATTAAGCTGACATGGAAGCAAGCTTAAGGGAAAAAAATAAGAAAACAAAATTCATTTTTCATGAGCTAGATCCCCCTTTTCTTATTTTCTTTCCTTAATATTTATCTTTACTGCCAAGTATAGGTGTCCTTCTTCTCTCAGATCTAACTTCCTTACAGCTGTACAAGTTAGTTAATCCAGCTGTACACTCACTCAGATCTGGTATATGCAATAAGTAGTTGCAAGTTGTCACGACATTTCTGGATGCAAATTTAGATTTTAATTTGCTGTGACAACTTAGATATCCTCATGCACTGGTGCTTCTGGATATGTTCACACAGTAAAGTCCCTAGTACAATGTAGAAGTGCTCATGCGGTGACATGTTTGGGCGCAATTCTGGATTAAAATTGCAGCAATAGCCTTAAACACTTTCCTGTTTTGATCTTTTAGGATAAATTCCTGTACTAACATCTAAAAACGCAGTACTGATACTTAATGTAGTGACATTAGTAGCATAAGTATAATATAATGAAAGAAAATTACACCAAACATCACAGACATAGAAAATGCAATTACTAAATATAAAATGCTAAAAATGCATACTAAACATGGTACAAAGGAAACAAATTATACTCTAAATCAGGAGAAATTAATGGTATTTTCTAATGCTATCAACCCTCTTGACTTGAAATTTGAAGGAAAAATTCATGGATCCGATTGGTCTAATAACACTTTGATCTAACTTTAAGTTTTATCATTCTCTTCACATGCACTTCATGGTTTTCCTTTAATTCTTCCTTGTGTTTCCTCGGTTTTGTGTCAAACTTCGTTCGTAATTCATCTAATTCAACGACTTGCAACATTCGATCTTCATTTACCCCTCGAGTTTTATCACTTTGAATCACATTTTGCTCCATCATGTTTTCATAAGAGAATTCCTGCAAAGAATATTGAGTCACATGGTTACTAACATTAATAGAACAATTATCATCATTACACTCGTTAAGGACTCTAACAAAATCATGTGCTTTAAGAGTGATTTTTTCATCACTTACACAAAGCACAAATTCACTAGTACCCACATCAATGATAGTTCTAGCAGTGGCAAAAAAGGGTTGACCTACGATCATATACCTCAATATCCTCATCCATGTCCAATACAACAAAATCAATAGGGAATATAAATTTATCCACTTTTACAAGTACATCTTCAATAATACACCTAAGTTATCTATTTGATCTATCAGCTAACTGAATACTCATCCTAGTGGGTTTAGGTTCCCCAAGACCAAGTTGTTTGAACATTTTATAAGGCATGACATTTATACTAGAACCCAAATTAGCCAAAGCTTTTTAAACATGTAAACTACCAATGAGATAAGGAATAGTAAAACTCCTAAGATCTTTAAGTTTGTTGGGTAGATTGTTTTGGAGGACTGCATTAAGCTCTATAGTTGATAAGTCATCTAACTTCCTCTTATTTGTTAATAGCTCCTTTAAGAATTTTACATACTTCGACATCTACGAAAGGGCTTCAACAAACGGTAAGTTAATATGCAATTTTTTAAGAGTTCAAGAAATTTACCATTTTTTTCTATGGTCTCTCTTCAATGCTTCTGGATATGGAATTTGAAGTTTGTATTCTCTAAGCACCGACTTATGCTCTTTCTTGCTTTCCTCAACCTCATTATCTTTCCCAACAGCTTCTAGCTTCAGCTCCTATTCAGGCTCGACTAATCCTTCCACGCTTTGAACAATGATTGTAAGCTGTCCAAACTGATTTTAAAGGCCATGAATTGATACTTGCTGATTTTTCAAGGCTGTCTCATTGTTTTGAAATCTAGTTTTAGAAACCGAAATAAATTTAGCAAGCATCTCTTCAAGGTTTGATTTCTTTTCTTGTTGATAAGGTTATTGAAAAGCCGGAGAGGGTTGTGACTTTTGATTTCCTTGACCACCCCATGATAAATTTGGATAATTACTCCATCTTGCATTATTATTATTGTTATAGAGATTATTTTGAGGTCTAGAATTATTACCTGAAAAGTCGACTTGCTCATGCTCCATGTAAGACTTGAAGGGTGAATATTTTGAATTCATCATCTCCGTTCCATTTGCATCACATTGCATCATTGGATTTACCTGTGCAGAAAAATTCGAACTATCAACTCTCTTACTTAGTGCTTCCACTTGGCTTGCCAACATAGCAACTATGTCTATATTAGAAACCCCGACTGCTTTCATCGATTTCGTTCTCATGACTTGCCACTGATAGTTATTCAGATTCATCTCCTTAATAAAATCATGATCTTCCTCGGGTGTTTTATTATTCAATGTTCCACCAGTTGCTGCATCGATTAATTATCGAGTTGAGGGATTTAAACTGTTGTAGAAGGTTTGAACTTGCAACCACAACTGTAAGCCATGATGACGGCACCTTCTCAACAAATCTTTAAATCTCTACCATGCAGCATATAATGTCTCCAAATCAATTTGAACTAAAGAAGAGATAGCATTCGTGAACTTAGTTGTTTTAGCCGGTGGGAAGTACTTCAACAGAAATTTATTGGTCATTTGATCCCAAGTCATGATAGAACCTTGTGGCAATGAATTCAACCACTATTTTTCCTTGCTCCTCAAAGTGAATGGGAACAACCGTAAGTGTATGGCATCATCAGTAGCGCCATTGATCTTGAATGTGTTGCAAATCTCAGGAAAGTTAGCCAAATGAGTATCCGGATCTTCATCTTGCAAACCATCAAACTGAACATACTATTGTATCATCTGAATTGTATTTGGCTTTAGTTGAAACGTGTTTGCAGCAATGTTGGGTCTTACAATACTCAATTTAGTCCTAATCAGAGTAGGCTTAGCATAATCATACATGGTTCGATGAGCAGGAAAAACAAGAGGAAGCTTATTATTTTAGGGAGGTTGATTATTTTGATCGTCACCCATCTCCATAGTAATATGCTTTTCCTCGTGATCGTCTACTAAATTCTATTGACTTTGCCTTGCTTCTCTAACCTCTTTACAATTTTTGTGAGTAATCTTTTCAATCTCACAATCATAAATAAATGGTTCTGACGAGCTTCCTCTAGTTATAAACCAAAAGAACCTGGCATAAGCAAATAAAAGGCAAAAATTAAAATTAAAAATGCAAATATTAAAATAAAAAAAATTACTAAAGTAATAGAAATAAAGTTTTTCTAATATTTCAGTCTCCAGTAACAACACCAAAAACTTGATGCAGTCAAAACTAACTAAAAACATAACTAAGGCAAGTGCACCTATCAATTAATAGTATAGTTACGGTGAGCACAAATGTCGTTCCCACGAGGACTAAAAGTACTAGTAGTTATTATCTTCCTATTATTTAATCGATAAATTGGTGTGATTGTTTAAAACTAAAATTAACTAAATTAATAAACTAAAGAATACAACAAAGAATAAATAATATAAACAACCAAGAAGCAAAACAATACCTAGGAAAAAATAAAAGCAACTTACTCTAGGTTGATTAATTGAAATTTCTTTCTAATTAAAAACCCTATTGTTGCATTAACTCGATCTATGGATCCTCCTATTAGATTTGACTCTAATCTAGTAGATTTATGTTCTCCTATTTCTAGGATTACATGCAACTCCACTCAATAATGCTAGATCTACTCTTAAATAAGGTCTATTCCTCCTTTGATTTAAGCACATCAAACAAGAATTAATTTCCCAGAAATACTAAATCAAGAATCAAACACACACAATTGAGAACAAGATCTAAGTATTTATTGCGTAAAACAACAATCAAATGATAGAATACATCATATGGTTCATCTCCCCTAGGTATTTAGAAAATTAGCTCAAAATCGTAAAAAACAACATCTCAAAGACAACCATAAGAAATAAAGAAACTCGTAATAATATTAAAAGAAATTAAAAAAAACCATCTTCAATCTTGATGGAAATCTACTCCTATGACTGCTTTAATGGTGTTTTCCAAGTTGTTTTCTTCAATATTCTATGACGACTTACTCCCCTATTCTCATATTTGGTATTTATACATCTTATAATGCCCAAAAAAGCTAAAAATTGCGTTTTTCGCATGTTCTGGAGTCCCATTCACGAAATCCACATGGTTTGGCACACGCCCATATGACTCACACGACCGTGTGTCTAGCCCTTATAGAATGGGTGTAGCCCATATGGTCCCTTTACCTTGTGAAAATCTTTCAGTTTTCACTCGGTTTTGCTCCTTTTACTCCCAAATGCACTCTTAAGTATAAAAACTTGAATTTAAAGGATTTAAAGCGTAAAGTTCACCAATTTTCATCAAATCATTTTAAAAAACTCATAAAGAATTTGATTAAAACTTGTTAATTTTAGCACTTATCCATGTGCTTATTTGATTGATGTATTGGCCAACATTTAGTCTTTTTTTATTAAAAATTGATACAAGTTTTTTTATATCAAAGAAAAAATAGATACCACACACTCTATTGATGGTTGAACACACAAATTAGTTGTATTATTTATTAAAACTCCATATTTATTCAAAATAATATATTAATCATAGCCTTCATCTAATCTCACACTCTCTCGCTCTCCATATATATTAATCATTTAGATTTGGTTTTTGATCAAACAAAAGCCAGTTACAGTAATGGTGCAAAGAGAAGCAGACCTAAAGGGGAAAGGAAAGCTATTGCAATTTCATGCAGTGAAACAAATCTTGAGTTGAGATTCTCCAAAGAGGTTTTCACCCTAAACCTGCTCACCAGAATGCCCATTGCGTGGTGAAAGAACCCATGAAAATACCTATTTTTTTAGTTATGTGACTATGTTTGTAATTTACTCTTTTTATTTTGAGTGCCTAAAATGTTGTTCTTTTATAGTTATGTGACTATCTTTGTAGTTTATTCTTTTTTTAAAAATGAATTTAAGATTAAAGAGTTTTTATCGAAAAGTTTTACTTTGGGGTGTTAAAGTATTTTTCTCTATTTTTTGCTCCGATTTGCTTGCTTTTTTCTTCCTGCATTTCAAATCTCATTTTTTACCTTTTATTTATCATATTTGAAAGATTAAAAAAAACCCCAGTTGGCTCAAAAATAATAACAAATAAAGTTTAAGAAGGGTGTTAACCAAAAACCAAGTAAACATTAGAGAATGAAAGAACTACAAATAAAATAAAGAGATGTGTTATAATGTTTATTAATGAAGCCAAATTGTCATATTATAAGGCAAACCATAATATTCCATTTTCGATGTGTTTTTACCTATGACATTATGACATATTTTGTCCAAAAAAAAATCATTTTAACTTTCAATTTTATTTATTTATTTTTTAGTTCTTAAATTTACATTTTTTGTCAAATCGTCCCAAAATGGATTGCAAAGTTAATGTTCTTATAACTTTGCTGATGTGACACACATATAAATTGCCATGTAAATGACATATAAGCTTTTAGTTAATTTTTTAAAATTTTAAAATTTATAACCATATTTTTTAATGTGTTATATTTCAAGTTTAAAGTGTAATATATGGTTTATCTAATATTCATCTAATCACTCCCTCTCCATATATATTAACCATAATCTTCATGTAATCTCTCACTCTCCATATATATTAACCTTTTGCCTTTGTTTTTCTACCAGAAAAAACCTAGCAGTGGCAATGGTGCAATAAGAAGCAGATTGGAAGGGCAACGGGAAGGCCATTGTGAAAGAACCAATGAAAATATCATTGGCTTTTGCACCCGCTCTCAATCAACCTTTTCCTCATGACGACGGGTTTTTCTCCATTTTCATCCTATCAGGGGAAAAGAGAGACACTTGTCTAGCTCAGTCCCAAAGGAAAAGAATAAGTGAATAGCTACAATATTAGACATGATAAGGGTCCAGAATCGAGGCAAATTGGAGCAATGGAGCCAAAAATCATCATGTTTACAATTACAAAGATCAATAGTCTCTCCTTCAGGCTCCAACCGCAAATCTTTTTGCTGAATAGAAGACCATAAGTGGTCTTCTTGGGTTGGGAACATCCTCTAGGAGAACTCCACGTAATTCTGCTCCTAATCCTAATTTAAGGAATCATCCAATGGGACAAAGAGATCTTGCTGCTACTCCTACTCAAGCTTCCAATTAAAGCAGTTTCGACAAATTGGACATAGAGTTGAGACTAGCTTGTAAGTGAAGTGAGGATTAGACTAGGGTGGCCCAACTCATTAATTGGTCTATTACTGACGTGACATATTTTTTACTTTTGGCTAAAGTTAGGGATCTATTTGTAATTAGTTCAAAACACTCTTTTTGGTTTATTTGCAACATAAGAGCAATCATTCATCATCAACGCCTAACACCTACCACAAGTATCACCAATCCTCATCATTGGCCATCCCTTGCTCCTCAATCTCTATCGCTACTCATCCTGTTGCCTTCACACAATAAGAACCACCTATGGTGGGTGTAAGGTTAACAGCTTGTAAATTATTTCACAGATTGCATTTTTTAATTTAAATATAAAGTAATTTTTATCCTTGTCAACTACAAATTATGAACAAGAAATAACATAAAAGAATAAATTAAATTATTAGGATAGGATCTAATGGTAACATGAAAAAAAAAGTAAACTATGTCTAATGAATTAAATGTAACTTGGCACTATCTTAATTAAATTATAAATATTGAATTTATCGAAATATTTAATTACTTTGATCTCCTTGAGGGTACGATCGAAGTATTTTATTATAAATATTGTTTGACAAAATATGCTTAAAATTAATTCAATCTTAAAATTTGCATACTTTCATATACACTAACCAAATATATACACAAAGTGAAGCTTTTCATATACCAAGAGAACCCAAAAGATACAACAAATTTTATTAATAAGAAAAAAAAAAGTGTCATGGAATGTACAATGGCCCCTCTACATGCAATGCACAACATTCTAAGGACATTACTCTCCCAAACCAAATACTAAATCAAAGCCCAAGTCGAATTATTGTTTGTCAATAAAAACATAAAGATTGCATATAGTGTGCTATAAACTTGTATGTTTGTCGTGACACATTGAAACAAGATGGACACATATTTTAGTAATCAAAAAGGAGCACGGGTCAAGTACAAATGGCTGAATTGTGTGCGTTTCCATGACTTGGCCATAAAAAGATGGCAAAACTCAAGTAAGGTACCATATCAGCACCACATCTGAGTATTTAAAAGCAGCTGCATTTTTATAAGAAAATGGCTACTAATCTCTTTTTTGTACCACAACTTCTTTGTCCATTTGTGCATCAGAGAGCTGCTACTTTAAGGATGCAACTGTTTCTTGCAATCCTTCACATTCACAATCTAGTAAAAATGTGAAGTTAGAATGGTATCCTAAAAAGTGTTGCTACTTACAAGGCATGAGTGTGGGTCAATTATTACTTAAAACCATAGGTTGAGTAGGTATATCTACGTTTCGATTAAGCTATTCTTGAATTATTCGATTGTCTAAAGCTTTAACCTGGAAACAGAATTAATAATAGACTCATAAGAGAAAACCAAATGAAGCAAAGGGACAAATGGAAAAAGGTTCAGGAATGTAGGAACTTGTGATAAGTCTAATTTCTATAGAGTCCAATACTATAAAATGTAAGAACTTGTGAGATGAGCCCATAGTTAGGTTGCTAGAACATTGTATAACCAAATTTAACATGATTAACACAACTGCCCTTATTATACAATGCAGAGCTCATGTGAAGTATTTGAAAAATATATGGAAGCATACATTACCTCAAGTTTAAGGGATTTCCCAATTAGTTGCACCACCAGTTCAGCAGCAGTAGATTGTAGCATACAAATCTAGAAAGATGTTGAACTTTTGGAAGAAAAAAGCAAAAGATGTTTAAGGGTCATAATTGAGAATCTGCTAAATATCTCCAAACTTTTAATTCTTGATTTATTAGCAATGTTCTTAATTTGTTTTTATGTAGCAAGAAAATACAGATTCTTGCTATGGTTGTTTTTTCTTATGTGTGTGTTCTTTCATTTATAATCAAAGATAAATTCAAAAAACATGTAATTCTTAGTTACATGTTTATGATTGGTTTTATTTAACTATCGGTATATGGATTGATAAACGTAATTAATGAGATACTTAAAATATATATGGAGTTAATAAAAAAAAATTTGCCAAACGAGTGTCTGACAAGAAGTTTAACCACCTCTCCATTTAAGTTAAGACATAAGCCAAATTCCTTTTAAAAGTGTTGAAATTATATTTATATATAAGTGCATAAATTATATTTCTATATACATTTCTGAATGTATCTTTTAATAATGTCTTATATTCCCAGCTTAAAGTGTAGCATATATTACCAACCACCTTTTTTGGTTTTTGTTAATCCCTAATATGTAATACCACAATTCATTTGTTAGTCAAGTACAGAAGTCTCTATTATATATTCTTTTTCTAGTCTTAATTTAATCGCTCACTCTCTAATCTCTCTATATATTAATCTTTAGTCTTCATCTAATCTTCCTCCCTCCCTATCTCACCCTCTTTCTCTCTCCCTCCCTCCCCCTTTTTTCCTTCCCTCACACTCACTCTTCATATATATTAATCCTTTGCTTTTGGTTATTTATCAAAAAAAACCCAACTACAAGAATGGTGCAAGGAGAAGCAGATTAGAAGGGCAAAGGGAAAGCCATTGTGAAAGAACCCATTAAAATATTGTCGACTTTTGAACCCGCTCTCAATCAACCTCTTCCTTGTGGCAGTAGGCTTTTCCTCATGCCTCCATCATCGGCTCCTCAAATTTTGAAGGTAAAAGTTGGTAAAAAAATCTTATACTGGCAGTGTTAATCCTTGTTTTCATCTTTTCAGGAGAAACGGGAAGGAATATGTCCAACTCAGTCTCAAAGAAGAAGAAGAAGAAGAAGAAGTGAACAACTATGGTATCAAACATGATAAGGGTCTAGGATTGAGGCTGATTGGAGCAATGGACCATCAAAATCACCATCTTTATAGTAAAAAAGATCAGAAGTCTCTCAATCAACCTTTGACCGTAAATTTTTTTTGTAAATAGAAGACCATAAGCAGTTTTCATGGGCTGGGGACATCCTCTTGGAGAACCCCACCTAATCCTGCTCTTAATCCTTATTTATGGAATCATATGATGTAACAAGGAGAACCTGTTTGTAAAAGCCTGATTTTCAGTGGTTTCAGAAAGATTGATTTCATGATCACAACTCCGACGAGTCGAGTCGTAAATTTATTTATTTAAATATTTATGACTTCATTAGCATCGTATAAAAATTTGGTTATGAATTTTAATGTTTAGATAGTTAATTGAGTAGAAAGGATTAAATTGTAAATGGTGCAAAAGTAGAGATGGTTAAATAGAAGGACCAAATGAGCAAATTAATCAAAGAAATGTTAGTGGGTGGATTAGCATGAGTTATATTAAATATAAATAGGTTTAATTAAGACTAAAAAGGGTTAATTAAAGCTTATTGACAAAAGTCTTAAAATTTACAAAACTGTCATTAGTATATATATTAAATTAAAGGAAATTTAAGTGAAATTTCATCACTTTCACTTCATCTTCATCCTCCACAAGGCTAAGCGAGAAAAGAACTAGGGTTTTTACATACTAACTTTTAGCTTTGATTTGGGTAAGTAAACCTTGATCATTTTTGGTAATTTTTATGTTTTTGAGTCCATATTAGCTTAATCTAGCTAATCTAAGGACTAAATTGTGAATCTGTCAAATGTTATGAAACTTGCCACTATTGAAAATGCTTGTTCTTGAAAGCTTGTGATGAATTTGCATGCTTGATGTTTGGATTGAATCTTTTTGAAAAGTGATTCTTGATGAAACTAGGGTTTAAAGGACTAAAATGTGAAAATGATGAAAATTATGTGTAGGGGTAGGGTAAACACCCTAGAGAGTTCGGTTAAGGTTGGTTGTGTAGGCGAAGGGTTATTTTGCATGTTTTGTGTTGAAAGGACTAGATTGAATAAAAGGAAAATATTAGGGGTAAAATCATAATTTTCCCGAAAAAAGATTGAATTGTGTTAAATGAATTGATTATGTGATTTAATGTAAAATTTGGATGAATTGTTGATTAGATTATGATCGAGCCACAAATCACGAAAAGGGGAATTAGCAGATTAGTCCTTAGTGCCTATCCACAATTTTAATTTAGTCCGATAAGTTCGTAAGATAAATTTGTATGCAAATATTACTTGTAACTATTTTTTTCCTTGTTAAACAAATGAAAGCATTGAAAATGAAAGATCGAAAGAAAAGAATCGACAAAGATAGAAGGCTTTAAGCCGATGAAATGTAACCAATGTGGTGGCTTGGGTACTGCATATGTTGTGAGTCCTCGACAGTTCGTGTGAGCAGCATCATGAGTCAAGAAAGATATATGAATCCTAAAATGGATTACAGGCCTTGTGATGGCTGAGATTTATGCATAAGTACATATTCTCGATAGCTCGTGTGAGTAGCTTTATTAGGGGACAGTTATACAGACAGACATCGTACCGATGGCTAGGGTACTGCATATGTTGCGAGTCCTTGATAGCTCGTGTGAGCAGCATCGTGAGTTGGGAAAGAGATACGAATCCTAAAATGGGTTACAGGCCTGGTGATGGCTGAGATTTGTGCATAAGTGTCTATTCTCAACAGCTCGTGTGAGCAGTATCGTTAGGGGAAAGTTATATAGACAGACACCATACTGATGGTTGGAGAACCGCATATTTTGCGAGTCCTCAACAGCTCATGTGAGCAGTATCAGGTATTGGTAATAGAAATGTTATAGACATGAAAGTTGAAATGCTAAATATGGCTTGAGGAAGCAAAAGTCATCCTAGCTCGATTGAGTTGGGAACTCCTTTGACTCTTTAAACTTACTATGCTACGAAGCTTACGAAAGATGTTATTGTTGTTTTGTAGATTATTTTGCTGCTTGAGGATCGAATCATCTCAAAAAAAGTCACACTATTGCATAAATGTGATGTTAATCAATTGATATACTATGTCAGGATTGATGCATTAATATAATAAAATATGATTGAATGAAATAGTAAAATGAGATTAATAAAATGAAATGTCGACAATGAAGAAATACCGCAAAGAAAACGAGGAAAAAAACACATACAAATTTTACGTGGAAACCGTTTCGGGAAAAAACCACGGGCAAAGGAGAAGAAGATTCACTAATGTCAAAAATTAAATAATAACAAGAGGAGATGACTACGCCTATTTATAGGTCGAAGAACCTTATTCCAATCAACAACTAATAGAAGCAACGTAGTAAGGTTGAAACACCTTATTCTAATTAAAATAAAATAGATGACCAATTCTAATTAAAATAAAATAGAAGAAGTCAAGTTTATTTGGACTTTACTTTTATTTTACTTTACCATTGAATTTTATTTTAACAAGAATTCTAGTCACCCAATTCTGACAATCTCTACCTTGACAAGAATTCTCTACAAACAAGAACTCTTAACGAACAAGTTCTCTACCTCTTCCACAAAACCCCTTGAGGGGTATTCTTCAACAATGAACATCAACCAAGTCCAAGCAATACTCAAACTTAGTTATCGGAAGTGACTTAGTCATCATATCTGTAGGATTTTCGTGAGTACTAACTTTGCTCACAACAATGTCTCGACAAGCAATAATATCATGCACAAAATGATACGAAACATCAATGTGCTTTGTTCTCTCA
Organism: Kokia cookei; assembly: GCA_039519145.1. Taxonomy (NCBI): domain Eukaryota; kingdom Viridiplantae; phylum Streptophyta; class Magnoliopsida; order Malvales; family Malvaceae; genus Kokia; species Kokia cookei. The sequence continues at coordinate 19,446,037 of CM076903.1, read as the reverse complement.
TGAAACATTTGATCTTTTATAAGGAAAATGACACTTTGACTGTCACAAAATATTGTACCAATCTGAAGATCTTTATTGAGCTCACCAAAGAGTCCTGTTAACCAAATAGCTTCTTTACAAGCCTCGGTAATCGTCATGTACTTAGCTTCAGTGGTACATAAAGCAACTGTAGTTTGCAAAGTAGCTTTTCAACTAATTACACAACATCTAATTGTAACGACATACCCTGTAAGAGATCTTCTTCTATCTAGGTCTCCAGTAAAATCAGCATCATCATACCCAATGACTCCATCTTTAGTTCTTCAAAACTGTAAGCAAACATCAGTAGTACCTCGTAAGTATCTCAAAATACACTGAACTGTTTTCTAGTGTTTTTTACCAGGATTCGCCATGTATCTACTAACTGCATATGATAAATTTGGACGTGAGCAAACCATAGCATACATTAGAGAACCCACTCCACTAGAATATAGAACACATGAGATGTAAACAATCTCATCATCTGATTGCAGAGACAAAGCCGATGAAAGTCTAAAGTGGGTTGCTAATGGAGTACTAACAGGTTTGGCACTTTGCATATTGAACCTACAAAGAACTTTCTCAATGTACCCTTTCTGACTTAGGTACAACTTACATGCCTTTCTATCTCTAAGAATCTCCATCCCAAGCATCTTTTTTGTTGCTCCCAAATCTTTCATCTCAAATTCTTCACTAAGTTGGACTTTAACCTTTCTTATCTCTTTTTTATCTTTCGCTGCTATCAACATGTCATCAACATAAAGGAGTAGATACACAAAAGAACCATCATCATTTTTCTTAAAATAAATACAACTATCAAAACTACTTTTTTTCGAAATCATGGGTAGTTATAAAAGAATCAAACCTTTTGTACCACTGCCTTGGTGACTATTTCAAACCATAAAGGGACTTTTTCAACAAGCAAACATATTCCTCCTTTTCTGAGACTATAAAGCCCTCTAGTTGTTGCATGTAAATATCTTCCTCAAGTTTTCAATGTAAGAAAGTTGTTTTTCATCTAACTGATCAAGCTCCTAATCATATATGGCCACAATACCAAGGCTCGAATCGAACTGTGTTTCACAACTGATGAAAACACGTCTGTGAAGCCTGCACCAGGAATCTGACTGTAACCTTTTGCAACAAGTCTTGCTTTATATCCGAGTTCTTCAATTCTTAGAATCCCTTCTTTCCTCTTGAATACCCATTTACAACGAACAACCTTTTTACCCTTTTGAAGCTTCACTAAGTCCCACATTTTATTCTTATGGAGTGATTCCATCTCTTCTTGCATGGCAATCATCCACTTTTCTAAGTCTTCACAGCTAACTACCTCGGAATAAGTAGATAACTCTTGATTTGCATCAATATATTTACCCACAATTAAAGCATAAGCCATTAGATCAGCCTCAGTGTACCTTTTTGGAGGTTTAATTTCTCTTCTAAGTCTATTTTTGGCAATAGAATATTGTGGTGAAGAAGTTACTCTATTCTGAACTTTTGTACTAACTTGAGAAGTTGACTCTATTGTAAATACTGGATCAATTTGAAACTCCACCTATTTTTGTTGTTCTCTACTAAAAGAGTCTTTAAGAGATAAGTTAGCTAACATAGCAGTTTCATAAAAAACAACATCTCTGCTAATCACAACTTTTCTATTTTCATGACACCATAACTCATACCTTTTTACACCAGCTTTAAAACCAAGAAAACCACATTTAATGGATCTTGGTTCCAATTTTCCATTATCAACATGAGCATATGCAAGGCACCTAAAAATCTTTATATCAGAATAATCAGCAGGCTTACCAGACCATATCTCTTGTGGAGTCTTTTTTTCAATGGCAACAGATGAAGATCGGTTGATAAAAAAAATGCAGTGGAGGCTGCTTTAGCCCAAAATGGCTACGGTAAATTAGTATTAGACAATATACATCGAACCTTCTCCATGATCGTTCTGTTCATTCGTTCTGTAACACCATTTTGCTATGGAGTATGACAAACTATCAATTGTCTCACGATCCCTTCTGATTTGCACAATTCATTAAACTCATCAGAATAAAACTCCAAGCCATTATTTGTGCAGAGGTGTTTTATCTATTTTCTTATTTGTTTTTCAACCATAGTTTTCCAAGACTTGAATGCGGAAAACACATCACTTTTCTACTTCAGAAAGAATGTCCAAACTTTTTTGGAAAAATCATCTATAAGAGTTAGCATATAATTAGCTCTACCTCTCGAAGGCACTCTAGATGGTCCCTAAAGATCAGAATGAATATAATCCAATGTTCCCTTCGTGTTATGGATTCCTCTGGTGAATCAAACTCTCTTTTGCTTCCCAAAAACGCAATGCTCACAGAACTTCAATTTGCTAATGCCTTACCCATCAAGAAGTCCTCTTTTTCTCAATTCTGTCATGCCGTTTTCACTCATATGCCCTAGACGCATATGTCAAAGTGTAGTAATATCATCATCTGACAAGGAAGAGGAAGCAATTGCAGCATGACCAAAAATAGTTGAACCTTGCAAAACATATAATTTGGCAGTCTTTCTATTCCCTTTCATCACAATGAGGGAACACTTACTAATCTTTAGAACCTCACTTTCAACTGTGCACCTGTGTCCTTTTGAATCAAGAGTACTAAACAAAATCAAATTCCTTTTCAATTTTGGTACATGTCGCACACCACTAAGAGTTCTAACGACCCCATCAAAACAACACCTTCAGACACAACTTCGTATGTTGTAAACCAGTCCCGATTGGGATATTTTGATTGTGCCAACACCTGTGATTTTACATGAAGCATTATTTCCCTTAAAAAAAACACCTTTAGACACAACTTCATATTTTGTAAACCAATCCCAATTGAGACTCATATGGAAGGTGCAACCAGAATCGACGATTCATTCCTCGTTCACTTTAGAATTGTCGACAGAAGCAACCATCACTGTAGTCTTCTACTACATCAGCTTCACTGGATTGTTCTGGTTGTTTTCCCTTTTGATTCTCTTCCTCCCTTTTGATCTTATTTTGTAACTTGTAGCACTCTTTCTTAATATGCCCTTTCTTCTTGCAGAAGTTACAAGTTTTACCTCTATTTAAAGATCTCGATCTACCTTTAGATTTATTGCTAGGATTTCATTCCTGTGTTCTCCCACGATTATCATTACTGTTTCGATCTTGTCTTCCACGAACAATGAGACCCTCTCCCTGAGAGTCAGACCTAGCCACAAGATGCTTCATCTTGTCATACGAGGCTAAGGAAGCATAGACTTCATCAACTGTGAGAGATTCACAGTTATACAAAATTGTATCTCTGAAGGTTGAATACGACGGTGGCAACAAACAAAAGAGAATTAACCTTAAATCCTCTTTATCATACTGAACCACCATGGCCTCCAAATCTAAGACAATTTCTGTAAACACATTCAAGTGTTTGTGAACAGACGCACCTTCTTCCTAACGATGAGAATACAGACGTTGTTTCATATGCAATTTACTGGTTAGGGTTTTTGACATACATAACTGCTGCATTTTGCCCATAATGCAACAGTTGTCTTCTCTTTTAACACATCTTGTAGAATTTCATTTGACAGATGCAGTTGTAATTGCGTCAAAGCTTTTCGATCTTTACGCTTCTTCTCTTCATTTTTCAAATTTGAAGGAATCTTATCTAACCCTAATAGGGCATCCTCCAAATCCATCTGCGCAAGAACTGCTTGCATCTTTACCTGTAATAACACGAATCTGGTGTTGCAATCCAATAGCAAAATATCATACTTCAATGTCGCCATTATCGTGATCGAGACTTGTAACTCGAAAAGCTCTGATACCAATTTGATAAAATTAAATGTCGACAATAAAGAAATATCACAAAGAAAACGGGGAAAAAACCACAGAGATTTAACGTGGAAACCCTTTCAGGAAAAAATCACGGGTAGAGGAGAAGAAGATTCACTAATGTCAAAAATTGAATAATTACAAGAGGAGATGACTATGCCTATTTATAGATTGAAAAACCTTATTTCAATCAACAACAAATAGAAGTAACGTAGTAAGGTTGAAACACCTTATTCTAATTTAAATAAAATAGATGACCTGTTCTAATTAAAATAAAATAAAAGAAGTCTAGTTTATTTGGATTTTACTTTTATTTTATTTTACCATTGAATTTTATTTTAACAAAAATTCTGGTCACCTAATTCTAACAGAGATAAACTGCGATAGATGATAAAAAAAACATCGGAACCCTAATCAGTGATGGTTTCAGGTTTTGGGTGTTACACTGCTGCTGCTCAAGTCAAGATTCCAGTGCAAGTAGTTGCGACAATTTGGACATAGACTTGAGACTAGGGTTTGATTGAAGGGTAGATTAGATTACATAAACATGTCTAATGTTTTTTTTTGGTCAATTTCAATGGATGTATTTTGAGTTTGTTTGCATTTTTTTACTAAGTGAGGTAATTGTGTCTTCCTAGCCTCAATACTCAAACCTTTTGATTTTTAGCTACAAAATCAACAAATCAATATCTATACAAGGTCAGTTTTAGTGCTAAAGTCATATAATTTTATAAGGGTCTAACGTTTTAAGTATTTGTTTTGTTACTATTTTATGTTGTTTAGCCTATCATCATTAAATGAAATGAGTCAAAGAATTGTTGTCTATCTTCAATATATTCTTGATTATCTATCTCCTCTTTTCTTTAAAATCAGATTATATAAGTTCTCTTTATAAAAAAATGAGCGTGTTCAAATTTTCCTTCTTTTTTAATGAAATTTTAAAAATAACTTATTGAAATATAGCTTATTGTCTTGCAAAACTCAGTCACTAGAACTTGGTTTTGGGTTGAGGATGATTGTGCCGATTTGATTGATATATTGCCGAACTTTTAGTTTTTTATTAAAAAATCAATACAAGTTTTGTTTAATATCTAAGCAAAAGAAATCAACACTCTACTGACTTGTTGAACATACAAATTAGTTGTATTATTTATTAAAATCCATATTAATTCAAAATTATAGGAGGAAATAAATCATAAAATGTTTGTGTTGAGACAATCATAAGGAACTAAATCATAAAACTAAAAATTATATGATAAAACACATGTAAGTTAGGAAGTAATAAAAATGTAATATTGTTAAATAAAAATATAATTTTAAAAAGTATAAAAAAGAAATCATAAATATTTAAATAAAAGAAACTATAAAAATATATAATAGAACACCTTTATGTCAATTAACTTGTTATAATTGAAATAGTAAACATTAACGTCAACAAATAATGATAAAGCAAAAAAATAAATCTTTACAATGAAAATAGAAAAAAAAGAGGTCAAGAAATAAAATAGAAAATGTCTAAGTCGATAAACTCATTGCAAAGTATGTGATAATTAATATGTACATCAATAAATACAAAAAAAAAAATTCAAAACGATATAACAGAACACATGTAAGTCGATAAACTGCTACAACTGAAACTATAAATCTTTTCATTCAAGTAACAGGAATAATTTAATTCAAGAATATAAAATATAGTACGTATAAGTTGATAAACTCGTTGCAAAGTATGCGATAAAGAATATGCACATCAATAAATACATAAAAAATTTCAAAAACATATATTAGAACATATGTATGTTGATAAACTGGTTACTACCAAAATTATAAATCGTTACAATGAAAATAAAAAAATTTAATTTAAAAATATAAAATAGAGCACTAGTAAATTGATAAACTCTTGGTAAAGTATGTAATGATTAATATAAATTTTCTTAATTACTTAGAGAATCCAAATGAGGCGTGGGTGGAGGGGAAATGCTTCCTTTTTCACTCTTTGGTTTTGTCCAATATTATAAATAAATAAATTTATTTTCCAATCTTTTCCTTCCACATTTGCTTCAAAGTAATAAAATGGTTAAATTTTAATAAATTAATGTCTTCTTAGCTGGATTTTAATATGGTTCTTAAATCTACAATTTTCATGCTTTTTTAACTTTTATTTGCCAGTTAAGATTATAAGGATAATTTTGTTGTGGCCCTCTATAATTATCATATTTGCTTAACTTTTTATGTACTTTTTACGAGGAATGAGGTATTAATTTATGCTAGATTTTGTCCCTAAAATAGTAGGATAAACTATCAAAATAGTCACTTTTGTTTCTCTTAGGTTACATTTTAGCCACTTACATTAACATCATGTACTATTTTAGTCACTTACGCTACGTTACAGATTCCTGCTATAGTTGTTTTTACTTCTATGTGCGTGCCCTCTTTTACAAAAAAAAATAATTCAAAAAACATGTAATACTCAATTACATGTTTATGGTTGATTTTAGTGAACTATCTTTATATGGATTGATAATGGTAATTAATGAGATACTTTAAAGATATATGGAGTTAAAAGAAATAAAATTGTCAAATGAGTCTCTGATAAAAGATTTAACCACCTCTCCATTTAAGTCAAGACATAAGCCAATTTTCTTTTAAAAGTTTTGAAATTATATTTATATATAAGTGTAGAAATTAAATTTCAATATATATACATATTCTATTTGTTTTACTATTTATATTTAAAATTTGTGATTGTATCTTTTGATAATGTCTTACATTTCCAGCTTAAAGTGTAGCATATATTACCAACCATCTTATTCGGTTTTTGTTAATCCCTAATATGTAATACCACAATTCATTTGTTAGACAGGTGCAAAAGTCTCGATTATATATTGTTTTTCTACACTTTATCTAATCACTCAATCTCTAGTCTTTATATATATTAATCATCATCTAATCTCCCCCCTCCCTCTCCCTCTCTCTCTCCTTAAGTCTTACTCTTCATATATATTAACCCTTTGCTTTTGGTTTTTATCAAAAAAAAACCCAAATGCAAGAATTGTGTAAGGAGAACCAAATGAGACGGGCAAAGGGAAAGCCATTGTTAAACAACCCATGAAAATATCATCGACTTTTGCACCCACACTCAATCGACCTCTTCCCAGTGGTGACAAGCTTTTCCTCATGCTTCTATCATTGGCTCCTCAAATGCTAAAGGTAAAAGTTTGTAAGGACTCTTATGTTTGTCGTGCCAATCCTTATTTTCAGGCTTTCAAGGGCAAAGGGAAGGTGTCTGTCCAACTCTATCCCAAAGAAGAAGAAGAAGTGAAAAGCTATGATATCAAACTTGATAAGGGTCCATGATCGAGGTAGATTGGAGCAAGGAAGCCTCAAAATCATCATCCTTATTGCTACAAAGATCAAAAGTCTCTCTTTCAACCTTTGGACGCGGATTTTCTTGGTGAATAGGAGGCCATAAGCGATTTTCTTAGGCTGGAAACACCCTTTAGGAGAACCCCTCGTAATCTTGCTCTTAATCCTATTTTAAGGAATCATATGATGGGACATGGAGAACCTATTGTTACTCCCAGTCAAGATTTTAGTTCAAGCAGTTGCGACAAATGGGGCATAGAGTTGAGACTAGGATTTGAGTGAAGGGAAGATTAGAATACATAAACTTGCTTGAGTTTTTTTTTTCAGTTTCAATGGATGTATTTTGGGTTTGTTTACCTTTTTTTATCACGTCAGTTAATGATGTCTTTCTAGCTACAAAATCAACAAATTAATATATATATAAGGTCAGTTTTAAGTGCTGAACTCTTATAATCTTATAAAATTCTAGGGTTTAAGTCTTGTTGTGTTACTATTTTCTCTTGTTTAGTCTATCATTATCAAATGAAATGAGTTAAAGAGTTGTTGTCTATCTTCAATATATTGTTGATGTTGTATCTCCTATTTTCTTTAAAATTTTATATGAGTTATATTTGTCAAAGAATGAGGATGCTCAATTTTTCTTTCTTTTTTAATGGAATTTGAAAACAACTTATTGAAATATAACGCATTGTCTTGCAAAACTCAACTAGTGTAATTCAGTTTTGGGTTGAGGATGAATGTGTCTATTTGATTGGTGTATTGGAAAACTTTTAGTTTTTTTTCTTAAAAAAATTAATACAAGTTTTGCTTTATATATAAAAAAGATAATAGACTTGTTCAGCATACAAATTAAAACTTCATATTAATTAAAAATTATATAAGGAAATTAATCATAAAATGTTTGTTGATACAATTATAAGGGAGAAAATCATAAAACTTAAAATTATATGATAAAAGACATGTAAGTTAGGAATTAATAAAAATGTAATTTTGTTAACTAAAAGAAGAAATGGTTTGATTTAAAGATATATAAAAATGAAATCATAAATATTTAAAGAAAAGAAACTACAAATATATATAATAGAATACCACAAAATCAATTACCTCGTTATAATTTATTGAAATAAAAAATATTAACGTCAACAAATAACGATAAACCAAAATTATAAATCTTTTACAATGAAAATAGAAAAAAAATAGGTCAAGAACATAAAATAGAGCACATCTAAGTCGATAAACCCGTTGCAAGGTGTGTGATAATTAATATGTACATCAATAAATACAAAAATAATAGTGTAAACTATCAAACTAGTCACATTTGTTTCTCTTAAGTTAAATTTTAATCACTTACGTTAATGTGTTGAAATATTTTAGTCACTTATATTATGTTACAGATTCCTACTATTGTTATTTTTTCTTTTGTGTGCGTGCCCACCTTTACAATAAAAAGTATATTCAAGAAACATGTAATTCTCAGTTACATGTTTATGGGTGGTTTTATTGAACTATTGCTATATGGGTTGATAAAGGTAATTAATGAGATACTTAAAAGATATATGGAGTTAAAAAATATTGTCAAACCAATGTCTGACAAGAGATTTAACCACGTTTTTATTTAAGTCAAGACATAAGCCAAATTTCTTTTAAAAGTACTGAAATTATATTTATATATAAGTGCAGAAATTATATTTCAAGATATATATATATATTCTGTTTGTTTTACTATTTATATTTAAAATTTGTGATTGTATTTTTTAATAATGTCTTACATTCCCAGCTTAAAGTGTAGCATATATTACCAACCATCTGATTTGGTTTTTGTTAATCCCTAACAGGTAATACCACAATTTATTTGTTAGTCAGGTCCAAAAGTCTCCATTATATAATTTTTTTCTAGTCTTCATTTAATCTCCCTTTTTCTCTTTCTCCCTCGTTCCCTCCTTCTCTCTATTTTTTTCTCTCCCTCTCTCCCTCCCTCCCTCCCTCCCTCTCCTTCTGTATCTCTCCCTCCCTCCTTCCTCCCCACTCTCTCTCCTTCAGCCTCACTCTCCGTATATACTAACCCTTTGCATTTGATTTTTTTATCAAAAGAACCCAGTTGCAAGAATGGTGCAGTGAAAAGTAAATCAGAAGGGCTAAGGGAAAGACATTGTGAAATATCCAATGAAAATACTATCGACTTTTGCACCTGCTCTCCATTGACCTTTTCCTCGTGGTGACAAGCTTTTCCTCATGCCTCAATCGTTGGCTCTTTAAACACTGGAGGTAAATGTTGGTAAGAATCCTTATGCTGGTTGTGCCAATCCTCGTTTCCATCCATTCAGAGGAAAAGGAATGGCATCAGTCGAACTCTATCCCAAAGAAGAAGAAGAAGTGAACAACTATGGTATCAAACGTGATAAGGGTCCAGGACTATAAGCTATTTTCTTGGTTACAAAGATCATCCTTATGGTTACAAAGATCAGAAGTCTCTCCTTCAGCCTTTGGCTGCGAATTTTCTTGGTGACCAGGAGACTATAAGCGATTTTCTTCGGTTCGGAACACCCTTTAGGAGAACCCCTCCTAATCTTAATCTTAATCCTAATTTAAGGAATCGTATGATGGGACAAGGAGAACCTATTGTTGCTCCCAGTCAAGATTCCAGTTCAAACAGTTACGACAAATTCGTCATAGATTTGAGACTAGAGTTTGAGTTAAGGGAAGATTAGAATACAAAAACTTGCGTGATGTTTTTTTTTCAATTTAAATGGATGTATTTTGGGTTTGTTTGCCTTTTTTTTATTATGTCAAGTAATGATGTCTTTCTAGACCCAATACTTAAATCCTTTTGATTTTTAGCTACAGAATCAACAGATCAATATCTATACATGGTCAGTTTTTAGTGCTGAAGTCTTATAATTTTATAAAAGTCTAGGGTTTTAAGTCTTGTTATGTTACTATTATCTACTGTTTAGTCTATCATTATCAAAATGAAATGAGTTAAAGAACTATTGTCCATCTTCAATATATTCTTCATGATGTATCTCCTCTTTTCTTTAAAATATCATATGAGTTATCTTTATCAAAAAATGAGGGTGTTCAATTTTTTCTCTTTTTTTAATGAAGTTGGAAAACAACTTATTAAAATATAGCTTATCGTCTTGCAAAACTAAACTAGTGGAATTTGGTTTTGGGTTGAGGATGAATGTGCTTATTTGATTAATGGATTGGCGAAGTTTTAGGTTTTTTATTAAAAAATTAATAGAAGTTTTTGTAGTTTTATATAAAAAAGATAGCACACACTCTGCTGACTTCTTGAACATACAAATTAAAACTCCATATTGATTCAAAATTATAGAAGGAAAGAAATCAATAAATGTTTGTGTTGATACAATTATACAATTATACAATTATAATGGACTAAATCATAAAACAAAAAATTATATGATAAAACACATGTAACTTAGGAATCAATAAGAATGTAATTGTTAAAATTGAGTGTCGAAGATGAAAAAATATCGCAAAGAAGCGAAAAAAAGAACACAGAAATTTTACGTGGAAATCTTTTTGGGAAAAACCCACGGGCAGAGGAGAAGAAAATTCACTAATGTAGAAAATAGAATGATTACAAGAGGAGATGAGTACGTCTATTTACAGGTTGAAAAACCTTATTCTAATCAAGAGTAAGGTTTAAAACACCTTATTCTAATTAAAATAAAATAGATAACTTATTCTAATTAAAATAAAATAAAAGAAGTCTAGTTTTATTTGGATGTTACTTTTATTTTATTTTAATAGGAATTCTAATCACTCAATTATAACAATCTCCACCTTAACGCGAATTCTCAGTGAACATGTTCTTCACCAAGAACTCTCAACAAGCAAGTTCTCCACCTTTTACACGAAAATCCCTTAAGGGGTATTCTTCAATAATAAACACAAACCAAGTCCAAGCAATGCTCAAACTTGGTTATAGGAAGTGACTTAGTCATTATATCTGCAAGATTATCATTAGTACTAACTTTCCTCACAACAATATCATCACGAGCAATAATATCACGTAAAAAGTGATATTGAACATCAATGTGCTTTGTTCTCTCATGAAACATTTGATCCTTGGTAAGGAAGATGACACTTTGACTGTTACAAAATATTGTACTGATCTACAGGTCTTTATTGAGTTCACCAAAGAGTCCTTTTAACCAAATAATTGCTTTAGAAGCCTCAGTAATCGCCATGTAATCAACTTCAGTGGTAGACAAAGCAATTGTAGTTCGCAAAGTGGCTTTCCAACTGATTGCGCAACCTCCAATTATAAAGACATACCCCGTGAGGGATCTTTTTCTATCAAGATCTCCAGCAAAATAGCATCAACATACCCAATAACTCAATCTCTAGTTCTTCAAAATTATAAGCAAACATAAGTAGTGCCTCGTAAGTAGCTCAAAATGATTGAACTGCTTTCTAGTATTCTTTAGCAAAATTCGTCATGTATGACTTCAAATGATAAATTTGGACGTGAGCAAACCATAGCATACACGAGAGATCCCACTGCACTAGAATATGAAACATGTTAAATGTAATCAATCTCATCATCTAATTGTGGAGACAGAGCCGATGAAAGTCTAAAATGGGCTACTAAAGGAGTACTACAGGCTTAGCACTCTGCATATTGAACCTGCAAAGAAATTTTTCAATGTACCCTTTTTGACTTAGGTACAATTTACATGTCTTTCTATCTCTAATAAGAACCTCCATCCAAAGAATCTTCTTTGCTGCTCCCAAATATTTCATCTCAAATTCTTCACTATGTTGGGCCTTGACCTTTATTATCTTTCCTTTATCTTTCGCTACTATCAACATGTCATCAACATAAAGGAGTAGATATATAAATGAACCATCACTGTTTTTCTTAAAATAAACACAACTATCAAAACTTATTCTTTGGAAATCATGGGTAGTCATAAAAGAATCAAACCTCTTGTACCACTGCCTTGGTGACTATTTCAAACCATAAAGGGACTTTTCCAACAAGCACACATAGTCCTCCTTTTCTATGATTATAAAACCCTATGGTTGTTACAGGTAAATATGTTTCTTAACTGGAGAAAATACGTCTGTAAAATCTACATTGGGAATCTAACTATAACCTTTTGCAACAAGCCTTGCTTTATATCTGGGTTCTTCAATTTCTTAAATCCATTTTTCCTTTTGAACACCCATTCAAAACGAACAGCCTTTTTTCCCTATGGGAGCTTTACTAGGTCCCATATTTTATTCTTATGGAGTGATTTTATCTTGTCTTGCATGGAAAACATCCACTTTTCTAAGTCTTCATAGCTAACTTCTTCGGAATAAGTAGATGACTCTTGATTTGCATCAATATCTTCAGCCATGTTTAAAGCATAAGCCACTAGATCAGCCTTAGCATACCCCTTCGAGGTTTAATATCTCTTCAAGGTCTATTTCTGACAATAGAATATTATGGTGAAAAAGTGACTCTATTTTGAACTTCTGTACTAACTTAAGGGCTCGACAAAGCTATTGTATATACTAGATCAATCTGAAGCTCCACTTGCTTTTGTTGTTCTTTATTGGAAGAGTCCTTAAGAGATAAGTTAGGTAGCATAGCAGTTTCATAAAAAAAAAACATCTCTACTAATCACAACTTTTCTATTTTCAAAACATCATAACTTATACCCCTTTACACCAGCCTTATAACTAAGAAAAACACTTTTAATGGATATTGGTTCCAATTTTTCATTATCAACATTAGCATATATAGGACACCCAAAAATCTTGAGATTAGAACAATTAGCAAGCTTACCAGACCATATATCTTGTGGAGTCTTTTTCTCAATGGCAAAGAATGCAGATCGGTTAATCAAAAAAACATGCAGTAGAGGCTGCTTCAGCCCAAAATGACTTATGTAAATTAGCATTCAACAACATACATCGAACCTTCTCCATGATCGTTTTGTAATACGAATTTGCTGTGGAGTATGACAAACTATCAAATGTCTCACAATCCTTTCTGATTTGCATAATTCGTTAAACTCATCAGAACATAACTCCAATCCAATATTTGTGCAGATGTATTTTATCTATTTTCTTGTCTGTTTTGCACAATTCTACCATGTCGTTTTCACTGATATGCCCTAGACGTATATGCCAAAGTTTGGTACCATCATCATCTAACAAAGAAGAGGAAACGACTACAGCATCACCAGTAATAGTTGAACCTTACAAAACATATAACTTGGCAGTCTTTCTATACCATTTCATCATAACGAGGGGCCCATACTAATCTTTAAAACCCTACTTTTAGTTGTGTGCTTGTATCTCTTCAAATCAATATTACTCAACGAAATCAAATTCCTCTTCAATTTTGGTACATGTCGAATGCCACTAAGAGTTCTATTAACTCTATTGAACATCTTTACTTTGATTATGCTAACAACTATGACTTTACATGAAATATTATTTCCCATCAAAACAACACCTTCACACACAGCTCGATATGTTGTAAACCAATCCTGATTGAGACTCATATGGAAGCTGCAACCAGAATTGAGGATCTACTCCTCACTCACTTTAGAATTATCGATAGAAGCAACTAGGAGTTCATCATCGCTATAGTCTTCTGCTAAATCAGCTTTATCGAATTGTTTTGGTTGTTTTCCTTTTTTATTCTAAGCCTCCTTTTTTATCTTATTTTGTAACTTGTAGCACTCATTCTTAATATGCCCTTTCTCTTGCAGAAGTTACAAGTTTTACTCCTGTTTGAAGATTTCAATTTACTTTTAGATTTACTTCGGGGATTTCGTTCCTGTGTCCTCCCATGATTATCATCAGTATTTCATTCTTGTCTCTCATAAACAGTGAGAGCCTCCCTAAGAGTCAAATCTAACCACAAGATGCTTCATATACTAGGCTGAGGAAGTATATACTTCATCCATTATGAGAGATTCGCGACTCTACAAGATTTATCTCAAGAGGTTGAATAAGACTGTGGCAATGAACAAAGGAGTATTAACCCTAAATCTCTTTATCATACTGAACCTCCATGGCTTCCAAATCTAAGACAATTTCTTTAAACACATTCAAGTGTACGTGCATAGATGCACCTTCCTCCAAACGATGAGAATAAAGAGGCTGTTTTGTATGCAATTTGCTAGTTAGGGTTTTCGACATACATAGTTGCTGCAATTTTGCCCATAATGCAGTAGTCTTTTCCTTTAACACATCTTGTAGAATTTCATTCGACAGGTGCAGTTCTAATTTTGTCAAAGCCTTCCAATCTTTACACTTCTTCTCTTCATTCGTCAAAGTCGAAGGCATCTTATCCAACCTTAACAAGACATCCTCCAAATTCATCTGCGCAAGAACTGTCTGCATCTTTACCTGCCATAATGCAAATTTGTTGTTACGATCCAATAGCGAAATATCATACTTCAATGTTGCCATTACCGTGATCGAGACTATCAACTCGAAAAGCTTTTATACTTATTTGTTAAATTGAAAGTCAATAATGAAGAAATAATGCAAATAAAATGAAAAAAAACACACAATTTTTACATGGAAACCTTTTTGAGAAAAGACCATGGGTAGAGGAGAAGAAAATTCACTAATTTTGTAAATCGAATGATTACAAGAGGAGATAACTATGTTTATTTATAGGTTGAAAAACCTTATTCTAATCAATAACTAATAGAAGTAACATAGTAAGGTCGAAACACCTTGTTCTAATAAAAATAAAATAGATGACTTATTCTAATCAAAATAAAATAGATGACTTATTTTAATCAAAATAAAATAAAAGAAGTCTAGTTCTATTTGGACTTTACTTTTATTTTATTTTACCACTGTATTTTATTTTAACAAGAATTCTAGTCACTCAATTTTAATAGTAATTTTGTTAAAGAAAAAAATAAATGGTTTGTTTTAAAAATATGTAAAAATGAAATCATAAATATTTAAATAAAAAAATCTACAAAAATATTTAATAGAACACCTCTAAGTCAATTAACTCGTTATAATTGATTGAAATCCTATAACATCAACAAATAATGATAAACTAAAATTATAAATCTTTACAATGAAAACAAAAAAACAGGTCAAGAATATAAAATAGAGCATGTGGAAGTCGGTAAACTCGTTGCAATGTATGTGATAATTAAAATGTACATCAAGAAATACAAAAAAATTGAATTCAAAATGAAATAATGTAACACCTGTAAGTCGATAAACTGCTACAATTGAAACTATAAATCTTTGCATTGAAATTGAAGGAAAACAATTAATTTAAGAATATAAAATAGAGCACCTGTAAGTTGACAAACTAGTTGCAAAGTATGCGATAAGGAATATGCACAACAATAAATACATAAAAATTCAAAAACATATAATAGAACACTTGTATATCGATAAATTATTACTACTGAAGTTATAAATCGTTACAAGAAAATTAGAAAAAAAATTCAATTCAAGAGTATAAAATAGAGCACTAGAAAGTTGATAAATTTGTGATAAAGTATGTAATGATTAATATATAGGTCATTGTCTTGCAGGGAGATTTGACAAAAAATATATATTTAAGAGTTAAAAGAGGCAAAAATTTAATTAAACAGCTAAAATAATTTTTTTTTAATGTTGGAGGGACAAAAAAATCCATTATGCCTATAGATATATATGCCACAATTTCTTTTTTTCCCATACAATATTAGGGTTAGGGGATAGGGCTAACACAATTCGAACTCGTGTCAAATGAGTGTCTGACAATACTTTTTTTTAAAATGCTGAAGTTATATTTATATATATTATATTTGTTTTACTTTTCATATTTAAAATTTGTAACTATATTTTAATAATGTCATACATTCCCTACAAAGAGTATAGCATATATTACCAACCCTCCATTTTTGTTTTTGTTAACCCCTTACATTTAATACCATATTTCATTTATTAGTCAAGTGCAAAAGACTCCCTTATATATGTATTTTGGGTTTGTTTGCCTTTTTTTCATTATCTCAGGTAATGGTGTCTTCTTAGCCTCAATACTCAAACCCTTTTGATTTTAGCTAGAGAAACAACAAATTAATCTCTATACAAGGTCAATTTTTAGTGCTAAAGTCATAATTTTATAAAAGTCTACGGGTTTAAGTCTTGTTGTATTACCAGTTTCTTCTATTTAGTCTGTCATTATCAAATTAAATGAGTTAAAGAATTGTTGTCCATCTTCAATATATTCTTGATGATCTATCTCCTCTTTTCTTCAAAATATTATATGAGTTTTCTTTTTTAATGATATTTGAAAACAACTTATTGAAATATAACTCACTAGAATTTAGTTTTAGGTTGAGGATGAATGTGCCTATTTGATTGATGTATTATTAAATTTTTAGTTTTTATTAAAAAATTAGTACAAGTTTTGTTTTATATCAAAGAATAAAATATAGTAGACACTACTAACTTGTTGAACATATAAATTAGTTGTATTATTTCCTAAAACTCATATTACTTCAAAATTACGTTAAGAAATAAAACATAAAATGTTTATGTTGATACAATTATAAGGAACTAAATCATAAAACTAAAAAGTATATGATAAAACACATGTAAGTTAGGAATATAAAATAGAGCACGTGCAAGTCGATAAACTTAATGCAAAGTATGCGATAATTAATATTTACATCAATATATACAAAAAAATTAAATTCAAAACGATATAAAAGAACACGTGTAGGTCGATAAACTGCTACAATTAAAACTATAAATCTTTGCATTGATATTGAAGAAAAAACTTAATTCAAGAATATAAAATTGAGCACGTGTAAGTTGACAAACTCATTGCAAATTATGCGATAAGGAATATGCACATCAATAATACATAAAAATTCACAATAATAAAATAGAACACCTGTATGTTGATAAACTTGTTACTACCGAAATTATAAATTATTAAAACGAAAATAGAAAGAAAATTACTTTAAGAGTATAAAATAGAGCACTTGTAAGTTGATAAACGCGTGGTAAAATATATAATGATTAATATAAATTTTCTTAGTTATTTTAAAAGATTTATATTTGAAATATTAAAATTTGTGAATTAATTAGAGAATCCAAACGAGGGGTGGGTGGGGGGAATTCTTCCTTTTTATAAATAAATAAATTTGTTTTCTAGTTTTTCCCTTCCATATTTGCTTCCTAGTATTAAAATGCTATAGAGGGTTAAATTCAAATCAATTAATATCTTCTTAGGATTTTAATATGGTTACTAAAAATGTAATTAATTGTGCTATGGCCCTGTATAATTATCATATTTGTCTAACTTTTTATGTATTGTTTTACAAGGAATAAAATATCAATTTATGCTAGATTTTGATCTAAAAATAATCTGGTAAACTATCAAAATGGTCACTTTTGTTTCTCTTAGGTTACATTTTAGTAACTTATGTTTGAAATGTTACATTTTAGTCACTTAAGTTAACGTGTTATAATATTTTAGTAATGGAAGTTGACATGGCACATTAAATCATCATTTCAAATAAAAATTTAGGTTAAAATATACAATTGGTCCACCTATATATTAATCGTCATAGTCTTTATCTAATCTCCCTCCCCCGCTCTCTCTCCCTCCCTCCCTCCCTTCCTCCTTCTCACTCTCACTCTCCATATATATTAATCCATTACCTTTGGTTTTTTATTAGAAAAAACCCAATTGCAAGAATGGTGCAAGTATAAGCAAACCAGAAGGGCAAAGGGAAACTCATTGTGAAAGAACCCATTAAAATATCTTCGACTTTATCACCCACTCTCAATGAAACTCTTCCCCATGATTAGGGTCCAAGACCGAGGCATACTGGAGCAAAGAGTCTCAAAATCATTATCCTTATAGTTACAAAGATCAAAAGTCTCTCCTTCTGGCTCTAGCCCTAGATTTTCTTGGTGAACAAAAGAACATAAGTGGTTTTCTTAGACTGGGAACATCCTTGAGGAGAACCCCAGCTACTTTTGCTCATAATCCTTATTTGAGGTATCATATGATGGAACAAAGGAAGATTAGAATATATAAATCTACTTGAAGTTTTTTTTTTTGGTCATTTTCAATGGATGTATTTTGGGTTTGCTTGCTTTTTTATTATTTCATCAAGTTAATGTTGTCTTCCTAGCTGCAATACTCAAACCCTTTTGTTTTTTAGCTACAAAATCAATAAATTAATATCTATACAAGGTCATTTTCTAGTGCTGAAGTCATATAATTTTATAAAAGTGTAGGGTTTTTAGTCTTGTTGTGTTCTTGTTTTCTGTTGTTTAGTCTATCATTATCAAATGAAATGAGTTAAAGAATTTTTGCCCATCTTCAATATATTCTTGATGATCTATCTCCTCTTTTCTTTAAATCAGATTATATGAGTTCTCTTTGTCAAAAAATAAGGGTGTTCAATTTTTCCTCTTTTTTAATGAAATTTGAAAGCAACTTATTGAAATATAGCTCATTGTCTTGCAAAACTCAGTCACAGGAATTCGGTTTTGGGTCGAGAATGAATGTCCTATTTGATTGATGTATTGACAAACTTTTAGTTTTTAATGTGTGCGTGCTCTCTTTTAAAACTAAAAAAAATTCAAAAAACGTGTAATTCTCAATTACCATTAGCAAAATTTTTTTTTGTTTTTAAATAATTTTTTCTCCTCTCTTTGGTACTTTGAAAGGCGTTATGAACAATTCAAATTATTAAGAATTTTTCAAATGCATCAATAGTTTTTAGAAAAATTAAAAATATTCATTAATCAATTTGCTAACATTGATAAAGCTCTACATAACCCTAAAAAGGTTTTAATTTCATCTTAAAATTCCTCGCAAATAACACATGATCGAGGGGAAAAAAGAAAACGAAGTAGAATTAACATTAATCTTTTAAACATTGAATAGGTTTTATTGAACTCCCATTTTGTGGATTGATGAAGGTAATTAATGAGATATTTAAAAAATGTATGGAGTTAAAAAAATCAAAATTTTCAAACAAGTGCCTTGAGAGGAGCATTAACCACCACTCCATTCAAGTTAAAACATAAACCACAATTCTTTTAAAAGTGCTGAAATTATATTTATATATTTTTTTTTACTTGTTTTACTATATATTTAAAATTTGTGACTTTTTTTAATAATGTCTTGCATTCCCTGTTTAGAGTGTAGTATATCTTACCAACCCTCCTTTTTGGTTTTGTTAACTATTGACATTTAATACCATAATTCATTTGTTAGTTAGGTGCAGAAGTCTCCATTATATATGTTTTTTCTAGTCTTCATATAATCTCACAACCTCTCATTCTCCATATATATTTATCATAGTCTTCATCTAATCTCACACTCTCTCACTGTCCATATATATTAATTATTTGGATTTTGTTCTTGATTAGACAACAGCTAGTTGCAGCAATGATGCAACGAGAAGCATACTAGAAAGGCAAAGGGGAAGCTATTGTAGTTTCATCTGATGACACAAATCCTGAGTTGAGAATTTCCAAACCCTAGACCTGCTCACCAAAATACCTATCGTGTGGTGAAAGAACCCATGAAAATACCATCGGATTTTGCACGTGCTCTCAATCAACCACTTCCCTGTGATGACAAGCTTTTCCTCATGCCTCCACCATTGGCTGCTCAAAGCTGAAGGTGAAAGTTAGGAAGAACCCTTATGCTTGTGGTACCAATACTTGATTTCATCCTTTCAAGAGAAAAGGGAGGCTCCTGTCCAACTCAGTCCTGGTGAAAAAGAAAAGAAGAACTGAATAGTTACGATATCACACGTGATAAGGTTCAGGATAAGGTAGATTGGAGCAAGGAAGCCATAAAACCATCATTCTTATAATTAAAAAAAATCAAAAGTCTCTCCTTCAAACTCTGGCTGCAGATCTTCATGGTGAACGGAAGACCATTTGTGGTTTTCTTGGGTTGGAAACATCTCCTAGGAGAACCCCACCTATTTCTACTCCTAACCCTAATTTAAGAAATAATTTAATGAAACAAGGAGAATCTGCTGCTGCTCCCAATCAAGCTTTCAGTTCAAGTATTTGTGATAATTTGGACTTAAACTGTAAACTAGGGTTTCAGTGAAGGGAAGATTATAATAAATAAACCTGCTTGTTTTTCTTGTCAATTTCAATGGATGTATTCTAGTTTGTTTGCCTTTTTTTTACTATGCTAGGTCAATGGTGTCTTCCTAGCCTCAAAACTGAACCCTTTCATTTTTTAACTACAGAATCAACAAATCAATATATGTACAAGGTCAATTTATACTGTAAAAGTCATATAATTTTTTCTTACTATTTTTTTGTTGTTTAGTCTAACATTATCAAATGGAACGAGTCAAAGAATTCATTATTTTCTTACTATTTTTTTGTCCAGCTTCAATATATATTGTTGCTGATCTATATCCTCTTTTCTTTAAAATCAAACTAAATGAGTTCTCTTTGTCAATAAAAGAAGATGTTCATCTCTTACTTTTTTTAATGAAATTTGAAAACAATTCATTTATTAGTCAAGTACAAAAGACTTCATTATATATTGTTTGTCTAGTCTTCATCTAATCTTTCACTCTCTAATTCTCCATCTATATTAGCCACAGTCTTCATCTACTCTCTCACTCTCCTTTTATATTAATCATTGTCTTTGTCTAATCTCTCACCCTCTCACTGTTTCACTCTCCATATATATTAATCATTAGGCTTTGGTTTTTTTATCATACAAAAGCTACCTATAGCAATGGTGTAACAAGAAGCAACAGAAAGAGCAAAGGGAAAACTATTGCAGTTTCATCCGATGACACAAATCCTAACTTGAGATTCCCTAAAAGAGGTTTTCACCCTAGACTTACTCACCATAATGCCCATCGCGTGGTCAGGCATAAGTCTAGTTTCATGTTGATGGACCTTTAAAGGCCTCAAAAAGGAAAAAAAAAAGTAGCCCTATATGAAAAAAAGACAAAAAGGGTGTAACAAAGGTTAAAGGAGATGTCGTGAGAAACCTCACGTGTTCAATGTCTATCTCCTTTATCGACTTCGTGTGACTCGAAACATATTTCACTTTTTTATTAAGCTCACATATATAACATTTTTTTAGTTATCATAATTGTAATTTCTAAGTCCAATAGCATTGATAAAGTTATTATTTTTCATTCAAACATTTTTGGTATTATCTTCAGTCAATATTTTATATCCTATACACTTTGAAATGTCTAATTGGGAAAAACCATGGTCGCTAAAGACGAGCGTAAAATCCCATAGGTGCTGAAAAATAAAGTCATGGCAAGCTCCGTACTCTATACCTTGAACCCAAAGTATTGAAGATGTCGATCAAAATGAAAAGGAGATAAACTTGAGGATGAGACTCCATTGGAAAGATGTTAAACTTTTCAAAGTGTAGTAATTGTTAATAATGTCTTACATTCCTGGCTTAAAGTTTAGAATATATTACAGACCATCTTTTTTTATGTTTTTGTTAACCCCGGATATGTAATACCATAATTCATTTGTTAGTTAGGTGCAAAAGTCTACATCATATATTGTTTTTCTAGTCTTCATCTAATCTCTGCTCTCTCACTCCTCATATATATTAATCATAGCCTTCATCTATTCTCTCACTCTTTCACTCTCCATATATATTAACCCTTTGGCTTTGGTTTTTTATCAGAAAAAACTTAGTTACAGTAATGGGCAACACGAAGTAGACTGGAAGAGAAAGGGAAACTATTAGTGAAAGAACCCATGAAAATATCCTCAACTTTTGCACTCACTCTAAATCAGCCTTTTCATCATGACGACAAACTTTTCCTCATGCATCCGTCATCGGCTTCTTAAAAGGTGAAGGTGAAAGTTGAAAAGAACCCTTGCTGGTAGTGCCAATCTTCGTTTTCATTCTTTGAGGAGAAAAAAGAAGGCGCCTATCCATCTCAATCCTAGAGAAGAGAAAAAGAAGAAGCCAACAACTACGATATTAGACATGATCAGGGTCGAAGGCCGAGGTAGATTAGAGAAAGGGAGCCTCAAAATAATCATCCTTACAATTACAAAGATCAAAAGTCTCTCCTTTAGGTTATAGCCACATATTTTCTTCGTGAAAAGAAGTCCAGAAGTGGAATTCTTGAACTAGGAACATCCTTTGTGAGAATCCCACCTAATTCTATTCAAAATCCTAATTTAAGGAATCATATGGAACAAGAAAAACCTGTTGTTACTCCTAATCAAGCTTCCAGTTTAAGTAGACTGAAAGGGAAAGGGAAAGTCATAGTGAAAGAACCTATGAAAATATCCTCATCTTTTGCACTCGCTCTAAATAAGCCTTTTCCTCACGCCTCCGTCATTGTCTCCTCAAAAAGTGAAGGTGAAAGTTGGCAAGAACCCTTTTGCTAGAAGTGTCAATCCTTGTTTTCATCCATTTGGGAGAAAAAGGAAAGCGCCTATCCATCTTAATCCTAGAGAAGAAGAAAAAGAAGAAGTGAACAACTATGATATCAAACATGATAAGGGTCCAAGACCGAGGCATGTTATAGAAAGGGAACCTCAAAATAATCATCCTTATAATTACAAAGAACAAAAGTCTCTCCTTCATGCTCTAGTCGTGGATCTTCTTGGTGAAAAGAAGTACATAAGTGGTATTCTTGGACTAGGAACATCCTTTGTGCGAATCCCACTAAATTTTGTTCCAAATCCTAATTTAGGGAATCATATTATGGAACAAGGAGAACCTGTTGTTGCTCTCAATCGAGCTTCTAGTTCAAGCCATTGCGACAATTTGGACATATAGTTGAGACTAGGTTTTGATTGAAGGGAAGATTAGAAAACATAAATTTGACTGATATTTTTTTTGTCGATTTCAATGGATATATTTTAGGTTTCGTTTCATTTTTTGTTATCTCAGGTCAACGATGTCTTTCTAGCCTCAAAACCCAAGCCCTTTTGTATTTTAGCTACAAAATTAGCAAATCAATATCTTTACAAGGTCAATTTCTAGTGTTGAAGTCATATAATTTTATAAAAGTCTAGGGTTTTAAGTCTTGTTGTGTTACAGATTTCTATTGTTTAGTCTATCATTATTGAATGAAATGTGTGAAAGAATTGTTATCCATCTTCAATATATCTTGAATATTTATCTCCTCTTTTCTTTAAAATCAAATTAGATGAGTTCTCTTTGTCAAAAAATGAGGGTATTCAAAGTTTTATTCTTTTTTAATGGAATTTTAAAACAACTTATTTATATATAGCTCTTTGTCTGGCCACTGGAATTCGATTTTGGTAGGTCATTGAGGATGAATGTGCTTATTTAATTGATGTCTTAGCCCACATTTAGTCTTTTTTTTATTAAAAAATTAATACAAGTTTTTTTATATCAAAGAAAAAAAAGATACCACACACTCTACTGACTGTTGAGCATACAATTTAGTTGTATCATTTATTAAAACTCCATATTAATTCAAAATTATATATTAATCATAGCCTTCATCTAGTCCCACACTCTCTCACTCAGCATATATATATTAATCATTTATTACGTCAGGTCAATGGTGTCTTCCTAGCCTCAAAACTCAAACCGTTTCATTTTTTAACTACAGAATCAACAAATCAATATATGTACAAGGTCAATATATAGTGCTAAAGTCATATAATTTTTTCTTACTATTTTTCTGTTGTTTAGTCTGTCATTATCAAATGAAAGGAGTCAAAGAATTTTTCTCCATCTTCAATATATACTGTTGATGATCTATCTCTTCTTTTCTTTTAAATCAGATTAAATGAGTTCTCTTTGTAAAAAATGAAGGTGTTCAATTTTTCCTTTTTTAATGAAATTTGAAAACAATTCATTTATTAGTCAAGTGCAAAAGGCTCCATTATATATTGTCTGTGTAGTCTTCATCTAATCTTTCACTCTCTAACTCTCCATATATATTAGTCATAGTCTTCATCTACTCTCTCACTCTCCATATATATTGATCATAGTCATCATTTAATCTCTCACTCTCTCATTGTCTCACTCTCCATATATATTAATCATTTGGCTTAGGTTTTTTTATCATACAAAAGCTAGCTACAACAACGGTGCAACGAGAAGCAAACCAGAAGAGCAATGGGAAAGCTATTGCAATTTCATCTGATGACAGAAATCCTGACTTGAGATTCCCCAAAAGAGGTTTTCACCTTAGACTTGCTCACTGATCGTGCTATAAACGTCACAACAATAATGTGCAAGCGAACACTGTCGATGCAAGTATAATATACTAATGTGAGTCTGTCGGATATCGATCCCACAATGATAGTGTTCTTGTTTCTTAAATTTGTCGAAGCAAAAGTAGCTAAAATAAGAAGAATTGTCAGGAGTAATGTCAGTGCAATTAAGTCAAGACTACACAAACAAAAGAGTTAAAACTGTCAACGTAATTATTGTAAGACTGTAATACAGATTGTCAGAGCAATTTAATAGAAAATGAAATGAATGTAGAAGATGTTTTGTGAATGTAAAGTATGAAAATTAAAGAAGTGAAATAGTTATAAAGGAAAGAGGGGATCCCTGATTTGGCAAGTTGGAAAACACTAAATGTGACTACAAGATAACTGGTAGATAAATTGTCGCTATAATTAAGTTCTATGAGATCTCACTACTTTTGACTTCTCTATTTAGCAGACCTAAACACTCATATTAGGCACACCTTCCAATGCTGGCAATGCTTTGCATTTGAGAACAAGTGGCCAGAATTCCTTCTTGCCTTAAGCAACATCCTTTGTCTTGCTTGTAAACTAACTTTGTCACCTTACCTTCCAGTGACTGTGATTGCAATCGCATGTCTGTGGTCAAAATAGTTAAATCCAAAGATAAACAAATAAGAAGAATTGAGTAGAAATCAGAGTAGATCTAGCATTAATAGGTACTTCCATTCACAATTAAAGTCAACAGAATTTATCAACATTCAAGAGGAAATAAAGAAGAAATTGAAACATTCTATTCCTAGCCTACTAGAATCCTTCCGTAAATGCTCCTCTTATGTCGTACTTAGACACTTCTCATCAGAAGTAGTTGCCTTCTCGTCACATCAGCTCACCCTCCTCAAAAGTTAAGCTTCCATGGCAGCATACTTAAGAAAGAATCTGAAAAATATGAAAGTAATTTCTTCACGAGCTTGATGATGATCTTCTCTCTCTCACTTCTATTTATCTTCATTCACTAGTATAAGTATTCTCCTTTTCTCAGATCTAACTTCCATGCAGCTATACAAGTTAGTTTCTCCAGCTGTATACTCACGCAGATCTGGTTTATGTATTAGTAAGTTGCAGGTTGTCGCGATAATTTTGGACGCAAATTTATATTTTTATTCGCTGCGACAACTTGACATTTTCATGTGCTGGTGCTTCTGGATATGTTAGCAGCATAAAGTACCTGTTGCAATCTGGAAGTATTCATGCGGCGACATATTTCAACATAGATCTATATCAAACTTGTGGCTACAGCTCTGAATAGTTTTCTGCTTCGATCTTCTAAGATGGATTCCTACGCTGACATCTTTAGATGCAAAAACTGATACTAAATGCACAGACATTAGTAACACAATGGGATAAAATGAAAGAAAATAAGACCATACAACACTAACTTAGAAAATGTAATTACTAAGTATAAAATACTAAAAATGTATGCCAAATATGATACAAAAGAAACAACTTATACTCTAATTAGGGAGAATTTAATGGTCTTTTCTAATACTATCACACCCCCAAACTTGAGTTTTTACTTGTCCTCAAGTAAATAAAAGCTAGCAAAGTCATATCAAAATTCATGTCACCGCAATAATCATTCTAGCAACTTAAATTCTCTGGGATCTTAATGTATAAATCACACTCATATGATAGAAGATTGCGTCGATAATTTATAGGTATGAATATTAAAAATTGCAACTTCACTAGTGCTAGCATCATGCTTTAAATCATAAATCCTTTTAAACAATATAGAATTTATTAATCTATACATATATATTTTTTTTTTTCTTTTTATCAATTTTTTTCTTTCTTTCTTTCTCTATTTTTTATGTCACTGAGAGATGTCATTGCATTACTATACCCTTGTTCCTGGGTAGTAACGATGAGGTGCAACAAACCCAAAGGGAGTATGTAATTGCGCTGACACACACTATTGCAGTTACAGCCTTTGGCTAGATGATTTTTCTAGCAGTTGCATTGGAGTGTTCCCCTTTGATAAGTCACAATGCACTCACATGGGAGTGTCTTTTATTAGTAGATATAATTATATACATAACTGCAAATGGTTAGTTAATTCAAGATTCAAATAATGATACTACTCACTTATTACTAATGTAATTTTAACCATTCATCTAAAAATAGAAGGATACAACATTCAATCACATTCATCTAATTCATACATTAGTATTTCAACTAATTCAAGAATTTAGCATCAAATTAAAAAAATTGCAGTCACATTTTTTATAACTTTGCATACTTTTATTCAAATAAAAAGATAAATAAATTCTTAAACTTGTGGGTGCAATTTCATTTCCATGCCATACATATTTCCCCCCAAACTGACAATATTATACAAATATTAATGGAAATGCAAATATAATGCAAATGCGTTGACAAATAAAATGCAGAAACAATTAAAATGTAATGAAAACTATACGAAATGCATGCAACTAAACTAAGTACTAAAAACTAAAAACTAACTTAGTGTGTTGCAGCCGAAGATGTGGCTGCTTTGGACTTTTTCTTCTTTTTGGGGCGCTCCTCTTTACGCTTCTTTTTATCTTTACGTTTTTTCTTTTTCCCTGATGGTTCAACCGGGGAGATGGATTTCTCCTCTAGGTTGGGTTGGACACTGCCTTCATCGATAGTAACATCCGAAGGATGAATTTCAGTAAGCGGTGCCACATAAGGCACAATAGCTAGAGGATTAAGATTCTCATTGCTGGATGTAACGGCCTCGGCCTAACTTGCACCAAATGGCACCAGTTCTTCAGTAGATGCACACACCTGTACAGGTGCGATGAAAAATTCCTCAGATAAATTTGAAGCTACAAATTCTTCTTCTTCTTCTTTTTCTCTTGCTTCTTCTTTTTCTCTTCTTCCTCCTCTTCCACGGCACCCACAGAGGCTATGGTCGTGTGCTCCTCTTTTTTGCAGTAGCAGCTTCTTTCTCCACCATATTCACCCTTAAACTGTTTGAAAACTCATCCTCAAAGACGCTGATGATATTACAGAGACAGTCTTCTATATACTTAGAATACACTTCCGGGTCCTCATCATTAGAAATGTGGACCATGAGCGGGGAGTAGACAGACTGAGCTTTCTCTTCTAAAGCAGCCTGCTCTATTGATAGTGTGACCTCCCTAATGATAGGGGGAAACACTGAAAATTCTAGCAAGGGTTGTTTGTTCATATTGCGTAGTGTGCAGACAATGGCAGTATTCCATGCCTTGGTGTAGGCATAGAATAAGTTCTGTGAGTATTCCATCTCTTCCACTACACTGACAAGTTTGATTTGTCGCATTTTCATTCGGTTGGTGAGTTGCTCAATTTCAGTAATCTTCCTCCAACATTAAGGATCTGTGGGCACATGAGATTCCTTGTCTTTCTTCTTCGCCTTGCCTTTCTCTTTCTACGATGGTGTTGCCTTTACAATAGGGGTTTCTTGCCCCCTCGTCATTCTCTCCACCGAGACATCATTTATGGGGCCTTTATTGTCCAAAAACTTTTCTCCTTCACGAGGCAAAACGGCCCTCTATCGACATAATAATATGATCAGAGAAGGGAATGGCAAGATACCTATTTGTTTCATGATAAAATCTGTAATTTCTTGGTTAAGGATTGCCCCGACATCTATCCGACAAGCCTTTATGATGGAATGTATCAGACACATTCTGTTCAGCGTTACTGTAGTGCTATGAGTCGAAGGCATGAGGCAGTAGTTGATGAAGTGAAACCAGACTTTGCTCTAGACTGTAAGGAAACAGTAGTACACTGTATAATTGTTTGGATTGTTTTCGGTCCACACAGCACCATCGATGCATAAATCATTCAGCAACAAATCAACACTTTCCTCAGTCAAATTCTCCAGAAACTTGACATGCTCGTCCATCCCCTCGGTAATGTTGTAGAGGGCATTTATATTGTTAGCACCATGGCACCAATCCTTTACAGACAAAGGTAAACTCTTGCTCCTGATCAACTAGGTTAGCATGAAATTCTCTTACTAGAGAAGAAGAATATCCCTCTGGATGGTCGCAGAACTTCTCCCATCCCAGGTGCAAAATGGTTTTGACCACTTGCTTCCCAAGCATTTGTAG
Organism: Kokia cookei; assembly: GCA_039519145.1. Classification (NCBI taxonomy): domain Eukaryota; kingdom Viridiplantae; phylum Streptophyta; class Magnoliopsida; order Malvales; family Malvaceae; genus Kokia; species Kokia cookei. The sequence continues at coordinate 19,417,495 of CM076903.1, read as the reverse complement.
TAGGGACAGTTGGAAACCCTACTCGAGGTGGCAGTTTCATTTCAACATAACTTCAGGGAAACGGTCTTTAGTCACTTTAGTTAAGAACAGGATTAGCTCTTTGAGTGTTGGCTGGTCCACGTTATGAACCATCACCGCAGATGCTTCTGCAATTGGTTTTGGAGGGGTTTAAAAACCTCGAGTTCTGGCCATAGCAACAAGTGTGAACAAAGTAAAAAATTACATAAACTTTGTAAGTTGAAGAAAAGGAGAGATTACAGCAACAATGGCGGATGTGAGTATGAAGAAGGTAGTCGACACAATAGGGTATTTTTTAGAGGATGAACTGAAAAGGCATGATGATTTCCACTATTGTGAGAGGACACTGTGTCTGCAACCAATAAATGCGATGAAATAGATCATCCTTTTTTCGAATCGATCTAACGGTTGGGGAAAAGGTGAATCAATCGGCATGATTCTTTCCTGAAATGCTTCGATGAGTCAGCAATTAAATGCATCGACAAGTTGAGTTTCTGTGCGTAAAAAATGACCAGCCCATGTTCCACCAAAATGACCTCCATAAGGGGTATCATGGCAATGTCACAGGATTGACATAATTTCTTCTTCAGGTACACAGCGACGGATAATATTGTCGATGCATACCTTAAATAGGTAAGGCTCATTCCAATGGTATTTGGCAACATCACATATGAACCTAATCTTCCTGTGACCAGTCACACTCATAGGTAGCTTTCCACACACAAGGTAATTGACGACATCAACATACCATGGTGATGAGTCGACAAAGAATAATTGCTCGTCAGGAAATGCCTCGACAATCTGGGTTGTTTACCCATTCTCACTCTTAGTTTCCAGCCGAGATAAATGGTCAGCTACTTGATTCTCAGATCCTTTCCTATCTCTGATTTCTATATACAATTTTTGGAGGAGTAGGATCTATCTAATGAGTCTAGGTTTGGCTTTTTTTTGTTGAAAAGGAATCTCAATGCTGAGTGGTCCGTGTAAACTGTAGTCTTTGTACTGACAAGATAAGAATGAAACTTGTCAAATGCAAAGACTACTGCTTGCAACTCTTTCTCCGTAGTAGTATAATTAACCTGCGTTTCAGTTAGAGTTTTACTAGCATAGTAAATAGAATGAAATACCTTTTCTTTTCTTTGGCCCAGGACAGCTCCTACAACAAAGTCATTGGCATCGCACATTAGTTTGAATGGTTGCATCTAGTCTAGTGTGACGACAATCATAGCTTGTACCAACTATTTCTTTATTGTTTTGAATTTGTCGACACAGACATCATCGAAGACAAACTTTTTATTCTACTCTAGTAATGAGCATAAGGGTTTAGCTATCTTGAAAAATCTCTAATGAATCTTCTATAAAAGCCAACGTGTCCAAGAAAGCTTCTTATTGCTTTAGCATTAGTGGGCGGGAGTAATTTTTTGATGATTTAAACCTTTTCTTTATCGACCTCAATGGCCTAACAAGATATGTGAAGGCCAAGGATAATTCCTTCAATTGCCATGAAATGACATTTTTCCTAATTGAAAATGAGATTTGTGTCATTGCATCTTTTCAAAACTCTTGCAAAATTATCAACGCATTGGTCAAAACTTTGTCCATAGACCGAGAAGTCATCCATGAATACCTCAAGTGAGTCCTCAATCATATCTGAGAATATCGCCATCATACACCTCCGGAATGTTGCTAGCTCATTACACAACCCAAATGACATCCGTCAAAAAGTAAATGTTCGAAAAGGACAACGTTGTCTTTGCTTGATCCTCCGATGCAATGGCTATCTGGTTGTATCCAGAGTAGTCATCCAGGAAGCAATAATAAGCTTTACCAGCTAGCCTATCGAGCATTTGATCGATGAAAGGTAGTGGAAAATGGTGTTTCTTTTCCGCATTCAGTCGTCGGTAATCCATGCATACTCACCATCCAGTTACGATGCGAGTAGGGATTAACTCGTTCTTGTCGTTGGCCACGACTATGAAACCACTCTTTTTAGGCACACATTAAATGGGGCATACCCAATTGTTTTCAGAAATAAGGTATGTAATGCCCGCATCTAACCATTTAATGATTTACTTCTTTACCACTTCTTTCATTTCTCATTGAGTCGTCTTTGTTACCCTTCATCTTCTAGTTATATCTTATGCATGCAAAAAGAGGGACTGATGCCTCTAATATCTACGATGCTCTAGGCTATGACTCTTTTGTGTTATTTTAGAATTGCAATGAGCTTATCTTATTGCATTGCATTGAGGCAGCATCTCGTTGTCACCAACGAAGACAAACTTCAAATGTGTTAATTATTTTAACTCTAAGATAAGAGCTTGTTCGACAGATGGTTTAAACACCCGGATTTTCCTGTTAGACAAATCCAAAGGCTCCATTTACCAATTCTGATGCATCTCACAATTGTTAACCTCCTCTTTGTCAAAACAATCATCTAGGATGTCATCGGTAAATGTTGCACATCATCATCAGACAGTGCTAAACTTCTTGTATTAAATTCTTCCAGAACAATCTCATTCAACACGTCAATGTGGTAACATTGTTCATTGGATCTGAATGGTGATGCTTCAAACACACTGAAAGTTACCTGGTCATTATTATGACGCATAACAAGTTCTCCTTTGAACATGTTGATAAGTGATTGCCCCATTACTAGAAATGGCCTCTCAAGAATTATGGGTACCTCCTTATCTACTTCGCAGTCTAGGATGATAAAATCAGTAGGGAACTTGAACAATATCAACTTTGATTTGTCCTTTCGGTTGTGCTAAAGAACTATCCGCCAGTTACAATATCACCGCAGTGGGCTTCATCGAACCTATTCCTAATTCTTAAAAGTGGACAAAGGCATCAGGTTAATACTTGCTCTAAATCACATAAAGCCTTACCTAAGTAATGATTCCCTATGGAGCATGGGATTTTAAAGATGCTAGGATCTTTCATCTTGGTTGGCAACTTGTTTGTAAGCACAACGCTGCACCCTTCTGTGAGTGCAATCATCTCGATGTCAGACAATTTCTTCTTCTTTGATAATAGCTCCTTCATGTATTTCCCATAAGTGGGTATCTACACAAGAGCATTTATTAGAGGTATATTAATGTGCAATTATTTCAAAGTAGAAACAAACTTTAGATATTTTTTATCATGAATTTTCTATTTAAATTATTACGGAAACGACAAAGGTATGGTCTCAGTGGGTTGTTGTGGATAACTCGATAGTATCGACACTGGTTGATGCGTCAAGAACTTTTTTGGGCAAACTACAGGCATGGATGGCCTAACCGTTGGTTCCTCAACATTAATTTCTACTTGACGTCCTTCAGCTGCATCCTCCTCTTGGTTCTTTGGTTCATATGCGTCGACATGGTCTTTATCAGAACCACTAGGTCCCACCGTCTGCTTTCCACTCCTTAGCATGATTGCTTTCCAATGCTCCTTCCCCCTTTGTGTTGGATTCTCAGTATCACTAGGCAGAGATCTTGGTGATCTGGTGCTGAGATTAGAAGCCAACTGTCCGAGCTAGGCTTCCAACGCTCGTATAGAGGAAGAGTTGCCTTGCACTTTCAGTTCTTGTGATATGCTCGCGCATCATTACTTCAAGAGCAGCCATAGAATCCGACTTAGGTTGAGAAAACTACTGTTGTTGATGCTGATGATGTTGTCCTTGCATTTGTGGCTATTCCTACTGTTGTGGCTATAATCTTGATTGTGGTTGTATCTGTTCAGAACGAGAATTTATCTGTGAATTTTGATGATAATTCTACTACGGATTGACATTGCAACCTCCTTGTCTATAACCCCATTGATTTGAAGAATTTTCATATCTATACATAGAAGTATTTTGATTCCCCCAAGGTTGTTGAGAACGATTGTTGTATGAGTTACCAAATGAACCCCCTCTGATGTTATTAACATAGAAAGCATTTTCTTCATGTTGTGGGCAGTCCTCATAGCTATGACTGTCACCGTAAATTTCGCAAGAAAATATCGTTACATCCAATTGCTGGCCCACTTGAATAGGAGAAACTTCATTTGTTCCTTTCATATTCTTTATGATGTTGGCCAGTGAAAATACATGCGCTGATAATACAGAAATAGCATCTAATTCAATAACTCAAGGGTTAGTTTTCACCTATACAGAACGAGAGATTGGATATTGGTAGTCGTTCTGGGCAATTCTCTCTAGAATTCTTACAGCTTCATTGTAAGTACAATCCAACAATGGACCATTAGCTGATGTGTTGACAAGATTTCTTGTCTGAGCATTCGAGCCATTATAGAAGATCTCTATTTGGGTATCTTGCTAAATTCCTTGCACTTGGTAGCATCAAAGTAATGTTTTGAAATGCTCCCATTTTGTATGTAAATTCTCATCATCGAGCTAATGATATGCAATGTTGTCATTACGCAACCTTGTGTTCAATGTCGACGGGTTGAAACGCAGAACAAATTACGTTGCTAATACATTCCAAGATGTAATTAATATAGCCGACAATCCTAAGAACCATGTTCTTGCTTTGCCCTGCAACGAATAAGTAAATAATTTCTTTTTTTAAGCATCATCAGGGACACCATGTTGACTAAAGGATGCACAAATAAGCAAAAATGATTTCAAATGTTCTCGTGCGTCTTCATACTGAAAACCTGAATATTGCCCATTTGAGTTTAGCATCTGAAACATCATAGGTTTTAGTTCAAAATTGCCAGCCTATATAACAGGTCGTACAACCCCTAGTTGTAGATCATCGAGTATAGGCACAACAAATTCTGTTATTGTCCTATCTGAACTTGTTCGTCTTGTGGACGTGCTAGTGGTATACCATTAACAATTTGTAGAGGCATTGCAGGAATTCCTTCTTGTGGCAGCAACGATGGCAAATTATTATTGTTGTTGTTACCAGCTATTTTTCGTTGTTCTTGCTTTCTCCTCCTAAGTGTCCTCTCAAGCTCCGGATCAAAGCTTACAATGTCCTTAGGACTTCTCCTTGTGGACAAGCAACAATTAACAATCTTAAAAAGAAAACAATTAAAGAAATAATAACAGATTAGTAAAGATTAAAAATTAAGTAAGTAGAATTAACTGAAACTACAAAAATAACATCAAACAAACACCATTCCCCGACAACGGTGCCAAAACTTAATTGGTGTTTTTACGTCACAACAATTGTGCAAGCATACACACGTTGATGCAAGTATAGTTGATAAACAATTCTACCGAATATTGATCCCACGAGGAATAGGTTCTTGATGTTCAAATGTCAAAGAAACTATTATTGAAATTAAGATTGTCAATGCAATTAAGTCATATCTGCACACAAATATTAGTTATCAATGTCAATGCAATCAGAGTCAAATGTTAGGTGTTAAATGTCAATGTATTGAAAGTAAATCAAATATGTTGAGTGTTGAGTGCTGAATATTTAAATGCATAAAATCTAAATGTGACCAAGTGTAAAGGGTATAAATAGTTCACTGAATCTGATAAGTTGCAACGCTAGATGCATCGACAAGGTAAAATATAGATGGAATGTCGTTGTAATGAAGTCCCTCTGAGTTTTTACCAACAACTTTCTATTTAATCCTAACTTAAATATCCACAATCACTCCACCTCTTGGTGAGAGCAACGATGTATATTCAAGAACAAATAACTGGAGTTTGTCTCTGTCCCAAATAGCTCTCGCCTAACTGACTTGTTAATCCAACCTATCACTACATCTCTTGATGTCGGCATACTGCAATTTCACTCTTGTCTTAAAGCGGTTAAATCCAAGAATAAATAGATAAGCAGTGTAAAGTAAGAATCAAAATGATATAACATTAAAAGACACTTTTGTATTCATTTAATATCATCAAAATCCATAATAGTTTAAGAAGAATTAAAGAGTACAATTAAGCTTACATCTCTAGACTACTAGGCCTACTCCCTAATTGTTCCTCTTGCCTTGCATGAAACACCTTCTCGTCAGAAGTGACTGCAAACTTGCTTTATCAGCTTCACAATTCCCAACTTAGATCTCCAAAATCACACAAAAATTGCAGAATTTAATCCCTTAGCTCTTGATGATTTCTTTCCTTCTTTGTTTGTCTATTTATAACCTCTAAAAAAATTACAGGATTCAACCTTCATTTTTAGATCCAGATCTAGATCTTGCAGCTTTCAAAATTAGTTAGATTACAGCTGTGCACTCACGTAGTTCTAGTATGTTCTTCAAAGATCTATATTTTATCGTTGTATCACTGGGCGCATTCTGAAATTATAATTGCAATGAAATCTATGAAATTCTTGCGTTAGTGCTTCTAACTGTGGATTCAGCTTGATTCTACTCATTCAACAATGCGATGACATCTCTTAGTCACAATTATCAGCTGATGTTGTGGCTGCATTCATCTAGTATTAAGCTTCTAGACTTAGTTCCTGCGCTGACAATATTAAGACGCAATATATCGACTGCTTGCGTCGGCATTAGTACAAAAATAGATAAAAATAACATTAATTTAAACTAACTATCAATGAGTTGGAAAACATGAAAACTAAGTCCAAAATGCTAACGATGCATGCTAAATGAAATATAAAAGAGACAATTAGAACACTAAATTAGGGATAAATTAATTTCATTTGTAATACCATCAGTTTGGGATCTTTTTTGGCAAAGAGGTATTTCAAAGCAAAATGATCAATATAAACTGTAATTTTTGCACCGACAAGATACAAACGGAACTTTTCAAATGCAAAAACTACTGCCAGCAACTCTTTCTCTGTAGTTGTGAAATTTACCTACGCTTCAGTTAGAGTTTTACTAGCATAATATATTGTATGAAATACCTTGTCCTTGCATTGTCCAAGTATAGCACCAATAGCATAGTCGCTCGCATAACACATCACTTCGAACAATTGGGACCAATCTGGTGTGACAACAATAGATCCCTGCACTAACTGTTGCCTAATTTTAACAAATGCTTCCAGACAAGCATCATCAAACAAAAACTTTTTATTCTGCTCTTATAATGAGCAGAGAGGTTTTGCTATTTTGGAGAAATCTTGAATAAAACGTTAATAAATTTCGGCATGGTTGGGGAAACTCCTTATTCCCTTGACGTTGGTAGGTGGGGTAGTTTTTCAATAATCTCTACCTTTTCTTTATCAACTTCAATGCCCTAAAAAGTGATACGATGGCCAAGGACAATGCCTTCAGTTACCATGTAGTGACATTTTTCCCAATTTAGTGCCAGATTGGTGTGCTCGCATCTTTTCAATACTTTGGCTAAATTTTCAGCGCATTTATCAAAATTGTGGCCATAAACAAAGAAACCGTCCATAAATACCTCCAACGAATCCTCGATCATAAAAAAAAATAGCCATCATGCACCTCGAAATGTGGCGAGTGCGTTACATAAACCAAATGACATTCGAGGGAAAACAAAGGTTCCAAATGGGCAAGTAAATGTTTTCTTCGCTTGATCCTCCAGTGAGATTGCTATCTAGTTGTAGCCAAAGTATCCATCAATAAGATAGTAATAGGCCTTACTAGCGAGTGTATCCAGTATTTGATTAATAAATGGAAGTGGGAAGTGATCTTTCTTTGTGGTAGCATTTAAACGGCGGTAATCCATGTATACTCGCCAACATATAGCAATGCGAGTAGGGATTAGTTCATTTTTATCATTGCTTACTACCGTTATACTGCTATCTTTGGCACACATTGGACCGGGCTCACCCATGTACTGTTCGAGATTAGGTAGATTAGGTATATGTCCAACCATTTGATAGTTTCTTTCTTCTTAACTTCTTTCATTTTCTCATTTAATCTACGTTGCTGTTCAATTGATTATTTTCCCTCATCCTCCAACCTAATTTTATGCATGAAAATAGAGGGACTAATGACTCTGATATATGCGATGCTCCAAGCGATGGCTCTCTTGTGCTGCTTCAATATTCCAATTAATTTCTCTTATTAGTTTGCGTCGAGACTTGTGCTGACAATTACTAGCAATGTATCATTGTCACCAAGGAAAACATATTTCAAATGCATTGACAATGGTTTCAACTCCAGTGTTAGAGCTTCTTCTACCGATGGCCTAAAAACAGGGATTGTCCTATGGGTTAGATCCAAAGATTCCATTTTCCAACCATATTTGAGCTCACAAACATTAGCCTTAACTTTGTGACTACATTCAACTGGAAAATTATCTTCAGATGTCACTACATATTCTTCTGGCACTGTTGAACTACGTTTATTAAATTCCTCCACAATTAACTCGTCCGAAACATCAATGTGTTGACATTGTTCTTTACTCCTAGAGGGAAATGCTTTGAAAACACTAAAAGTAACTGTTCATCATTATGTCGCATGATCAACTCACCTTTGAAAACATCTATAAGTGTGTGTCCTATTACAAGAAATAGTCATCCCAAAATAATGGGCACCTACTTATCAGCTTTCCAATAAAGTATGATGAAATCTGCTAGGAACACAAATTGATTGACTTGGATGAGAACATCCTTTATCTGTCGTTTAGGTTGCACTAAAGATCTATCCGCAAGCTGCAATGTCACCATAGTGGGTCTCATATGACTAATTCCTAATTTCCTAAATGTTGACAACGGCATAAGATTGATGCTAGCTCCTCGATCACATAAAGCTTTTCCTAAATAATGTTTTCCAATGGAGCATGGAATTGTGAAACTTCCAGGATCTTTCATTTTTTGTAGTAGTTTATTTGTCAACACAGCGCTGCACACTTCTGTGAGTGCAATTGTGTCGATATCAAATAATTTATTATTTTTTGATAAGAGCTCCTTCTTAAATTTCTCATAGTTTGGGAATCTGTACAAGAGCATTAACAAGAGGTATATTAATATGTAATTATTTCGAGGTACTTATTAACTTTTGATAGTCTTTATCATGTTCTTTTTCCTTAAACCACTGTGGAAATGAAAAAGGTATGTTAACATTAGGTTGTTGTGATACACTCGGGTGCGTCGACAACTTCGTAGGTCGAATGGTAGGCATAAGTGTGACTACTGGTGATTCCTCTTTATTTATTTCAACTGCTTCTTCTTTAGACTCATCTTCTTCTTGTTGCTTTGTTTCATTTACAACGACAGGTGCTGGATTAGAGCTACTGCTTTGTTCGACAGTTTGCTTTCCACTCTATAAAGTAATAGCCTTGCAATGCTCCTTCCCTTCTGATCTGGATTTTTAGTGTCATTGGGTAAAGCACCTGGTGGTCTTGTGCTCACATTAGAAGCTAGTTGTCATAATTGTGCGTCCAATGCATGGATGGAAGAAGAATTTCCTTTTACGATAGCTTCTGTTCTTGTAAAATGCTCACGAATCAAAGCTTCAAGAGTAGCTAATGGATTTGATCTTGGTTGATCATACTACTGTTGCTGTTGTTGATGCTGTCCTTGCATATTTGGCATTGCAGTCTGATGTGGCTGTATCTGAGCATGTGGTTACATCTGATTATGTGACTACATTTGATCAGTATGTGAATGTACCTAAGGATTGTGATTATAATTCTACTGTTGCTGATTATGACTCCCTTGTTGAAAGTTCCCTTGATTTGAGGAATTTCCATATCTAAATGTGGACGCATTCTGATTCCCCAAGTTTGTTGACTCCTATTTGTACTATTATACGAGTTACTATATAAGTTCCCTTTGATGTTATTGACATAGAATGCATTCTTAGCATGCTGTGGACAATCCTCATAGTTATGGTTGTCGCCGTAAATTTCACAACAAAATGTTCAGAAATCCATTTACAGGGCTGGGCTACTTGAATAAGAGCAACATCACTCATCCCCTTCATGTTCTTGATCATGTTCGCCAGTGAGGATACTTGTGCACTTAGAGTTGATAAGGCATCTAGCTCAATAACTTCAGGATTTGCTTTCATTTGAGCAGATCGAGAAATCGGGTATTTATAATCATTTTGTGCAATTCTCTCTAAGATTCACACAGTTTCATCGTAAGTACAATCCAACAAAGGGGAATTTGCAGATGCGTCGACAAGATTTCTTGTCTGCGAATTTAATCCATTGTAGAAGATTTTGATCTGTGTCTCGTTTTGGATTTCGTGCATGGGACAATGTCAAAGTAGAGTTTTGTAATGCTCTCAAGTAGTATGCAGTCTTTCATCATCCAACTGATGTAAGCAGTAATATCATTTCGTAGTCTAGCATTCATTATGGGTGGATGAAATCACAAGAAAAATTGAGTTGCTAACGCATTCCACGACATAATAGATCCAGTTGGTAAATCAAGGAACCATGTATGTGCCCTTCCTTGCAAAGAATAAGGGAACAATTGCATCTTCAAGACATCATCAAGAACACCATGTTGACTGAAAGAAGCACATATAAATAGAAAAGATTTAAGATGCTCCCTCGTATATTCACGAGGCAATCTAGCATATTGCCCATTTGAATTTAACATCTGAAACATCACCAATTTTAATTCAAAATTCTCAACTTGTATTACTGGTCTAACAACCCCTGGTTGTATATCATCAAGCACAGGAACAATAAAGTCTCTAGTTATCCTGTTTTGAATTTGCTCTTATTATGGTAGTTGTCTATTATTGACATGTTGTGGCTACAATGGAGGAACAAGGTTTTGTGGTAAATCGTTATTATTTCCAGCCATATTTCTTTGCTTTTGTCTCCTCCTCCAAATAGTTCTTTCAATTTATGGATTGAAACTGACAATATTGTTAGGATTTCTCCTTGTGGACATAAAACACCTAAAAGGAATTATGAAAAATAAAGCAGATTAGTAACAAATAAAAGTCAAAAAATAAAGAATAATTGCAACTACAAAAATAAACATCAAACAAATGCCATCCCCGACAACGGCACCAAAACTTGATCGCGCTATAAACGTCACAGTAATAAAGGGCAAGCAGACACTATTGATGTAAGTATAATAGACAGATGTGAGTCTGTCGGATATCAATCCCACGAGGATAGTGTTCTTGTTGCCTAAATTTGTTGAAGCAAAAGTAGCTAAAATAAGAAGAATTGTCAAGAGTAATGTTAGTGCAATTAAGTCAATACTGCACAAATAAAAGAGTTAAAACTGTCAATGCAATTATTGTAAGACTGTAATATAGATTGTCAGAGCAATTTAATGAAATGAATGTCAAAGATTTTTTGTGAATGTAAATTACAAAAATTAAAGAAGTAAAACAATTATAAAGGAAAGGGGGGATCCCTAATTTGGCAAGTTAGCAAACATTAAATGTGACTGGTAGATAAATTTTCGCCGCCATTAAGTTCTATGAGATCTCACTACTTTCGACTTCTCTGTTTAGTAAAGACCCAAACACTCACATTAGCCACACCTTCCAATGCTGGCAATGCTTTGCATTTGAGAATAAGTGGCCAGAATTCCTTCTTGCCTCAAGCAACTTTTGTTGTCTTGCCTGTTAATCTAATGTTGTCACCGCACCTTCCAGTGGCTGTGACTACAAACGCACTTTCGTGGTCAAAACAGTTAAATCCAAAGATAAACAAATAAGAAGAATTGAGCAGAAATCAGAGTAAATCTAACATTAATAGGTACTTCCATACACAATTAATGTCAAAAGAATGTATCGACATTCAAGAGGAATTAAAGAAGAAATTGAAGCATTCTATTCCTAGCCTACTAGAATCCTTCCGTAATTGCTCCTCTTGCATTGCACTTAGACACTTCTCATCAAAAGTAGTTGCCTTCTCGTTGCATCAGCTCACCCTCCTCGAAAGTTAAGCTTCTATGGCAGCTTACTTAAGAAAGAATCTGAAAAATATGGAATTAATTTCTTCACGAGCTTGATAATGATCTTTTCTCTTTTCCTTCTATTTATATTCATTCACCAGTACAAGTATCCTCCTTTTCTTAGATTTAACTTCCTTGAAGCTATACAAGTTAGTTACTCTAGCTATACACTCATGCAGATCTGGTTTATGTATTAGTAAGTTGCAGGCTGTCATGACAATTCTGGACGTAAATTTATATTTTTATTCGCTGTGAAAACTTGACATTTTCATGCGCTGGTGCTTCTGGATATGTTACCAGCTTAAAGTCCCTATTGCAATCCAGAAGTATTCATGTGGTGACATATTTGGGCGCAATTCTATATCAAACTTATGGCTATAGCTCTGAACACTTTCCTGTTTTGATCTTCTAAGATGGATTCCTACGCTGACATCTTGAAACACAAAAACTAATACGAAACGCAACGACATTAGTGGCACAAATGGGATAAAATGAAAGAAAATAAGATCATACAACACTGACTTAGAAAATGTAATTACTAAGTATAAAATGTTGAAAATGTATGCCAAATATGATACAAAGGGAACAAATTATACTCTAGTTAGGAGAATTTAATGGTCTTTTCTAATGCTCTAAAGGGAACCATAATGCGCATCGCGTGGTCAGGCATAAGTCTAGTTTCATGTCGATGGACCTTTAAAAGCCTTAAAAAGGAAATAAGTAGCCATATATAGACAGGACAAAAAGGGTCTAACGAGGGTTAAAGGAAATGTCATGACAAACCTCACGTGTTCAATGTTTATCTCCTTTCTCGACTTCATGCGATTCGTACCATGTTTCACTTTTTTATTAATCTCAAATATATCACATTTTTTTAGTTATCATAATCTTAATTCCTGGCTTAAAGTGTAGTATATATTACAAACCATGTTTTTTTTTTGTTTTTGTTAACCCTTGATATGTAATACCATAATACATTAGTTAGTTAGGTGCAAAAGTCTCCATTATATATTGTTTTTCTAGCTTCATCTAATCTCTCGCTCTTTCACTCTCCATATATATTAATCACAACCTTCATCTAATCTCTCACTCTTTCACTCTCCATATATATTAACCCTTTGGCTTTGGTTTTTTATCCAAGAAAACCCAGTTACAGGAATGGTGCAACAAGAAGTAGACCGAAAGGGAAAAGGGAAAGTCATTATGGAAGAACCCATGAAAATGTCCTCATCTTTTGCACTTACTCTAAATCAACTTTTCCCCATGATGAAAAAATTTTCCTCACATTAGAGAAAGGGAGCCTCAAAATAATCATCCTTATAATTACAAAGATCAGAAGTCTCTCCTTCACGTTCTAGCCGCGAATCTTCTTGGTGAAAAGAAGTCCATAAGTGGTATTCTTGGACTAGGAACATCCTTTGTGCGAATCCCACTTAATTCTGTTCCAAATCCAAATTTAAGGAATCATTTATGGAATAAGGAGAACCTGCTGTTGCTCCCAATCAAGCTTCTAGTTCAAGTCACTGCGACAATTTGGACATATAGTTGAGACTAGGTTTTGATTGAAGGGAAGATTAGAATACATAAACTTGATTGATATTTTTTTGTATGTTTCAATGGATGTATTTTGGGTTTTGTTTCCTTTTGTTATCTCAGGTCAATGGTGTCTTTCTAGCCTCAAAACCCAAATCCTTTCGTATTTTAGCTACAAAATCAGCAAATCAATATCTTTACAAGGTCAATTTCTAGTGCTAAAGTCATATATTTTTGTAAATGTCTAAAGTTTTAAATCTTATTGTGTTACTATTTTCTGTTCTTCTTGTCCATCTTTAATATATTCTTGAAGATCTATCTCCTCTTTTCTTTAAAATCAAATTATATGAGTTCTCTTTGTCAAAAAAATAGAGTGTTCAATTTTTTCTTCTTTATTAATGGAATTTTAAAATAACTTATTTATATATAGCTCATTGTAAAGCCACTGGAATTTGGTTTTAGTTGAGGTCGTTGTGGATGAATGTGCTTATTTGATTAATGTATTGACCAATTTTAGTCTTTTTTATTAAAAAATTAATACAAGGTTCTTTATATCAAAGAAAATAATGATACCACACACTCTATTGGTTGTTGAACATACAAATTATTTGTATTATTTATCAAAACTCCATTATAATTCAAAATTATATATTAATCACAGCCTTCATTTAATTTCACACTCTCCATATATATTCATCATTTAGATTTGGTTTTTGATCAGACAAAAGCTAGTTGCAACACTGGTGCAAAGAGAAGTAGACCGAAAGGGCAAAGGAAAGCTATTGCAGTTTCATCCGGTGAAACAAATCTTCAGTTGATATTCCCGTAAGTGGTTTTCACCGTAGACCTGCTCACCAAAATGCCCATTGCGTGGTGAAAGAACCCATGAAAATACCTATCTTTGTAGTTATGTGATTATTTTTATAATTTACTCTTTTGATTTTGAGTGCTTAAAATGAAGTTTTTTTTATAGTTATATGAATATCTTTTTAGTTTACTCTCTTTTTAAAAGAATTTCAGATGAAAGATTTTTTATCAAAAGTTTTACTTTGGGTTGTTAAAATTTTTTCCTCTGTTTTTTCTTTGGTTTGCTTGCTTTCTTCTTCCCATTTCAAATCTCATTTTTTAACTTTTATTTTTCATAATCAAAAGATTAAAAAAACCCTCAGTTGCCTAAAAAATAATAGCAAATAAAGTTTAAGAAGGGTCTTAACCAAAAACCAAGTAAACATCAGAGAATGACAAACTTACAAATAAAATAAAGAGATGTGTTATAATGTTTATTAATGAAGCCAAATTGTCATATTATAAGGCAAACCTTAATTTTTCATATTCGCTATGTTTTTACCTATGACATTATGACATATTTCGTCTGGAAAAAAATCGTTTTAGCTTTCCATTTTATTTTTTATTTTTTTAGTTCTTAAATTTACATTTTTTGTTAATCACTCCAAAATGGATTGCAAAGTTAATGCATTTTTAACTTTGCTAATGTGGCACACATATGAATTACCATGTAAATGACATATCAACTTTTAGTTAATTTTTTAAAATTTTAAAATCCATATGTAAAGTTTGTAACTGTATTTTTAATGTCTTATATTTCATGTTTAAAGTGTAATAATATATGGTTTACCTAATCTTTGTCTACTCTCTCCCTTTCCATATATATTAACCATAATCTTCATCTAATTCTCACTCTCCTTATATATTAACCCTTTGTCTTTGGTTTTATATCAGAAAAAACCTAGCTGCAGCAATGGTGCAACAAGAAGCAAACTAGAAGGGCAATGGGTAAGCCATTGTGAAACAACCCATGAAAATATCGTTGGTTTTTGCACCCGCTCTCAAACAGCCTTTTCCTCGCGACGAAGGGCTTTTCTCATTTTCATCCTATCTAGGGAAAAGGGAGGCACTTGTCTAGCTCAATCCCAAAGAAAAAGAAGAAGTGAATAGCTACGAAGTTAGACGTGATAACGGTCTAGAATCGAGGCAAATTGGAGCAATGGAGCCAAAAATCATCATCCTTATAATTACAAAGCTCAATAGTCTCTCTCCTTCAGGCTCTAACCATAGATCTTTTTTGCCAAACAAATGACCATAAGTGGTGTTCTTGGGCTAGGAACATCCTCTAGGAGAACACCACCTAATTCTGCTCCTAATCCTAATTTAAGGAATAATTTAATGGGACAAGGAGAACTTGCAGTTTCTCCTAGTCAAGCTTGCAATTCAAGTAGTTTCGACAATTTGGACATAGAGTTGAGACTAGCATTTAAGTGAAGGGAAGATTAGACTAGGATGCCCCTACTTATTAACTGGTCTATTGCTGACATGACATATTTTTTACTTTCGACTAAAGTTAAGGATCTCTCTATAATTAGTTCAAAACACCCTTTTTGGTTTATTTGCAACATAAGAGCCATCATTCATCATCAGTGCCTAACACACACCACAAGTATCACCAATCCTTTTCACTACCCATCCCTTGCTCCTCTATATCTATCGCTACTCATCCCATTGCCTCCACACAATAAGAACCACCTATGATGCGTCTAAGATTAACAACTTGTAAATTATTTCACACATTGCAATTTGTAATTTAAATAGAAAGAAATTTTTATTTTTATCAACTAAAAGTTATGAACGAGAAGAAACATAATAAAATAAATTAAATTATTAGGATTCAATCTAATGGTAACTTGAAGAAAAAAAAGTAAACTATGTCTAATGAATTAGACGTAACATGGCACATAAACAATAAATATTGAATTTATCAAAAGATTTAATTGCTTTGATTCTCCCTAAGGGTACGATCGAAGTATTTCATTATAAATATTGTTTGACAAAACGTGCTTACAAGTATTTCAATCTTGAAATTTGCATACTCTAATATACACCAATGATAGCATTAGAAATGACACTTATTTTCTCCTTAAATTTATGTATAAATTGTCTCTTTTGTATTACTTTTAGCATGCATGATAGTCATTCCATACTTAATTTTTTACATTTTCTAGCTCAATGTTGTGTGTGGCTTAAATTCTAGTTATTTTATCTCTTTTGTATACTAATGACGCCATATATAGCATATGTATTGCGTCTGAAGTTTTCAACGTAGGGATCCATCAAGGAAGATCGATGCTAGAAAGATTTCAAAGATGTAGCCACAAGTTTAGATTGGTATTGCAGCCAAAATTTTTACTGTATGGAAACATTTACTTTGTATAAGTGAATTCAGCTACAAGCACATTTGGAAGCACCAGTGCAGGAATTTCACACGATGTCGCCGCAATTAAAGATTGTAGATAGGGCTCAGAAATGCAACGACAACCTATAGATTAATAATGATCACACCAGATCTGCGTGAGTGCACAACTGGATAGTGAGCAATGCAAGTTGTATCAGATCAAGATTTTAAAACTCAACCTTATCAATATTTGAACTTTGATGATATGCCTGTTAGAGGCACAAGATCATTAGCTGATATCTATGAAAGATGTGACTTAGCTCTTTGGAGCCCTCAAACTTTGTTGAAGCTGTCAAGGAAGACTGTTGGAAGGATGCAATGCAAGTTGAGATGGATATGATACACAAGAATGGGACTTAGGATTTGCTTGACAGACATGTCCAAAAAAGGTTCATTAGTTTAAAATTGGTGTTTAAGACCAAATGTAATGCTGATGGGTCTCTAAATAAGTATAAAGTTAGGCTGGTTTTAAAGGGATTTAGTCAGCAGCATGGAATTGATTTTTCTGAGACATTTGCTCTAGTTGCAAGATTGGACGCAATCAGATAACTACTTGCCTTGGCTGCTCAGAAGCAATGGAGAGTTCATCAGTTGGATGGGAAGTCAGCATTCTTGAATGGATTCCTCAAGGAGGAAATCTTTTTTGAGCACCCTGAAGGCTTTATAATTCCAGGAGAGGAGCACAAGGTTATAAACTAAAAAAGGCTCTTTATGGCCTTAAGCAGGCTCCAAGAACTTGGTATGACAAAATAGATTCCTATCTGTCAAAGCTTGGTTTTGAGAAGAGCTTGAGTGAGAGTACTTTGTATGTCAAGAAGGCAGAGTATGAAACCTTGTTACTCATCTCACTCTATGTGGATGACATGCTTGTGATTGGAAGTAGAAAAGAATTGGTGGATGAATTCAAGAAACAGATGTAAGAGGTGTTTGAAATGTCTAACTTGGGTGAAATGACTTACTTTCTTAGTATGGAGATTCCTCAGGTTCAGCACGGTATTTTCATCAAACAACAAGCATTTGCTTCCAAAATACTAAGTAAGTTTGGCATGGAAAAGTACAAATCAATTAGTACTCCAGTTGCACAAGGAGAGAAACTATCTTATGCTAGTGACCTTGAGAAGGTTAAGGAAAAAGACTACAGAAGTCTTGTGGGCTGCCTACTGTACTTGACTGCAATAGGACCTAACATTATGTATGCTATAAGCCTTCTTTCAACATTTATACATTGTTGTAATGTGTCACACCTCAAAGCAGCAAAAAGGGTCTTGAGGTACATTAAAGGAACCTTGCATTATGTTGTAAAGTTCGAGAAGGGTGATGAGTTGAAATTGGTAGGCTACTCAAATAGTGACTGGGCAGGGTCAGTAGATGACATGAAGAGCACTTCTAGTTATTTTTTCACGCTTGGTTCAGGATTGTTTTGTTGGAGTTCCTGGAAACAACAAATTGTGGCTCAGTCAATAGCTGAAGCAAAGTACATTGCAGCTGCTTGATCACACTATGAATGTTATAGTAATTATGCAAGCGAACACTTGTAGATGCAAGTATAGTTCATAGGCTTAAAACTATCAGATATTAATCCCACATAGATGGCTATTTATGCTTATAATTGTTTATTCAATTAAAGTTAAAATAAGAGAAACTGTATGAATAATGTCAATGCAATTAAAATAAAGAGTGTAGAAATGAATGAATTAAACTGTCAGAGCAAATACTGCAAGACTGAAATAAAATATGTCGAAGCAAATTAATAAGAAATGCAATGAAAGTTTGAAGATAATTTTTCGATGTAATTTAAGAAAATTAAAGAAGTAAAAACAATGATACTGGAATGGGGGATCCCTGACTTTATAAGTCAACAAATCACTAAATGTGACCACAAGGTAAATAATAGATAAATTTTCGTCACAATTAAGCTTAATAAGATCTTGCCAACTTCGACTTTCCTATTTATCAAAGACCCAAATACTCACATTTACCACACCTTCCAATGCTGGCAATGTTTTGCATTCAAGAACAAGTGACAAGAATTCCTTTGTTCCCCAAGCAACTTCCATTCTCTTACTTGTTAATTTAATTTGTCACTATACCTTCCAGTGTCAATAACTGCAATAGCACTTCTGTGATCAATTAGTTAAATCTAAAGATAAATAGATAAGAGAAAATTGAGCAAAAATCAAATTAGATCTAAAATTAAAAGGTACATCCATACACATTTAACTTCATCAGAATTTATCAGCATTTGAGAGGAAATAAAGAAAAAGTTGAAGTATTCTATTCCTAGCCTACTAGAACTCTTCTCTAATGCTCCTCTTATGTTGCACTTAGGAACGCTCCTCATCAGGTGTAATATTGCCTTCTCGTCGAAGTCAGTTCACCCTACAGGAAAACTAAGCTGCTATGGATGGAAGCTTAAAGAAAAGATGAAAAACCGAATTGATTTTTGTCACGAGCTTCCTGATTCTTCTCGCTCTCCACCTTTCATCAATATTTATCTTTAATGCCAAACACAGGTGTTCTTATTCTTCAAATCTAACTTACTTACAGCTGTACAAGTTAGTTAATCCAGCTGTACATTCATGTAGTTCTGGTGCATTTAGCGAGCAGTTAAAGGTTGTCGCGACATCTCTGGAAGCAAATTTAGATTTTAATTCATTGCGATAACCTTGATGTTCTTAAGCACTGGTACTTCTGGATATATCCATGTGGCGAAAGGTTTGGGTGCAATTTTGGATTCTAAATTGCAGTGACAACCTCGGATACCATCCTGCATTGATCTTTTGGGACAGATTCCTGCATTGACATCTTTAGATGCGAAACTAAACACTAAATGTGGTGACATTAGTAGTAAAAATAGGACAAAATTAAAGAAAATTAAATCAAACATCACTGACTTAGAAAATGCAATTACTGAATATAAAATGCTAAAAGTGCATGGTAAATATGATATAATAGGAACAACTTATACTTTAAATAAAGAAAAATTAATGGTCTTTTCTAATGCTATCTAACCCCCAAACTTGAGTTTTTACTTGTCCTCAAGTAAACAAAAGGTAGCAAGGTCATAGCAAAAGTCTTGTCGAAGCAATAATCATTCTAGCAATTTGAGTTTCTTTGACATATATGAGAACTCTTTGGGCAGCTTTGAGGTGAGCAATAGTACTGTAATGCATAAACTTGGATAGAAGGCCTACTTGCAAACATTAAGTCAGGCCTTGTTGCTGTCAAATATAGCAGACACCCTATATTTCTATATCCCTTCTCATCCACCCTTTCATGATCACCCTTGCTTGACAACTTCTCTCCTTGTGCCACAGGAGTTCTAGCAAGTTTACAATTTCTCATGCAAAACTTGCTTAGTATCTTCATTGCAAAAGCTTTCTAACTTATGAAAATCCCATCTTCATTCCTATTCACTTCCATGCCAAGGAAGTAGGTCATCAAGCCTAAACTAGTCATCTCAAAAACATCTTGCATCTATTTTTAAACTCTTCAATTAGCTCACTTCTACTACGAGTGACCAATAAATCATCCACATTGAGAGATATAATCAACAAGGTTTCTTTTTCAGACTTTTTTACATAGAGTGTAGGCTCACTAACACTCTTTTCAAACCCCAGCTTTGACAAGTAAGAATCAATTATATCATACCAAGCTCTTGGAGCCTGTTTAATGCCATATAAAGACTTCTTGAGCCTATACACATTGTGCTCTTCACCAGTAACCTTGAATCCAACTTGTTCCTCAATAAAAAATTCCTCCTTGAGAAAGCCATTCAAGAAGGAAGACTTTACATCCAATTGATGCAACTTCCACTATTTCTGAGCAGTTAAGGCAAACAAAAGCCTTTTGGTATCCAACCATGCAACAGGTGCAAAGTTCTCTGAAAAATCAATGCCATATTGCTGGTTGTACACTATCACAACAAGCTTGGCCTTGTGTTTGTTTAGTGAACCATCATCATTGTGCTTGGTTCTGAACACCCATTTCATCCCAATAACCTTCTTTTTATCAAGCCTATCAACCAGCCCCCATGTGTCATTCTTATGGATCATTTCCATTTCTGCATGCATTGCTTCTTTCCAGCAATCTTCACTTGCAGCACCATTAAAGGTGTAAGGCTCTACAATGGTCATATAACATCTTTGATAGATTTCTGTGATAGACCTTGTGCCTCTGACAAGTACATCATCATACTCATCCTCAATTTTAGCTTTATTCTCAACTTGTTACAGCTCAACATCATTATGATCTTGCTCAAACAAACTTGCATCTGTCCCATTCCAATTCCAATAGCTGCTTTCATTAAACCTCACATCTCTGCTCACTACTATCCTCTTAGTGGTTGGATAAAAATCATGTATCCCTTCTTTATGCTATTGTAGCCAACAAAAACACCAGGCATAAACCTCCTTTCTATCTTATTCTCTTTTCAGTTGGTACAAGTGTGTAGCTTAAACAGCCAAACACCTTCAAGTGTGAGATAGTAGGCTTTTGTCCAAACCATGCTTCAAATAGTGTTTTCCCTTTCATTGCATTTGTTAGAAGCTTATTAAGCAATTATACTAAGGTATTTACTGCCTCAACCTAAAAAATGTTAGGCATTTTGCCTTCAAACAGCAAACACCTTGCCATGTCAAGAACAGTCCTGTTCTTCCTTTCATACACACCATTTTAGTGTGGTGTATAAATGGTTTTGAACTGATGCTGAATCCTAGCTTCATCACAAATCTTTTAAAACCTTTAAGAAACATACTCAGCCCCATTGTTTGACCTTAAATCCTTCAACTTACAGCTTGCTTGTTTCTCAACTAAGGCCTTGAACTTGCAAAAGGCTTCAACCACTTCTGATTTTTGCTTCAAGAAATGTACCTAGCAAAATCTAGTACGATCATCAATGAACAGCATAAAATACTTGCTGCCATTTAATAAAGAGGTCTTCATAGGTCTACAAATTTCACTATGGACTAATTGAAGCCTCTGTTATGCTCTCCATGCTTTGTTTACTAGAAAAGGCAGTCTGGTCTACTTAACAAGTTTATAGACTTCACAAACTTCATTCTTAACCCCAACCTTGGACATGTCTTCAATAAGATTCAATTTCTACAACAAGCTAAGTGACTTGTAGTTCACATGTCCTAGACTTTTGTACGACATACATGACTCATCATCTGAGCAGCTGTAAACTCTTGCATCTAACTTGTTCACATCCAAAATAAATGATCTATCAAGCATAGATACAATTACTAACTCTTGACCATTTTGATCCTTGATCAAATAATCATTTTTCTCAAACATAAAGGAATAACCCTTTTCTAACAATTGACCAACACTTAACAAGTATTTGTCTAAGTCAGGTACAAAAAGCACATAAAAAATGACTTTGTTACCCGACAAAGTGTAGTCACAACCTTTCCTTTGCCCTTGGCCTCAATAAATTCACCATTTCCAATTCTGACTTTGGACTTGAAGCTGGTATCCAAATCCTTGAACAAGCTTTCCTCCGAAGCCATGTGATGAGTACATTCACTGTCAATCAACCAATTTCTCCTCAACTTGCTTGAACTTGCAAAGAAAGAGGCTATGAAGACATGCTCCTCTTGAGCTTGAACACCTTTAGCAGCTTGAACTTGATTTTGCTACTATATTGGTGCCTTTCCTTTATTCATGTAGACCTTCTCCATGTGACCAAGCTACTTATAGCTTCTACATTGTATGTCAGGCCTGTACCAGCATTACTTCTCCAAATGAGTAGACATTTTGTAGTGAGTGCATCGTGGGAACTTCTTCTTGCCTACATCTTTTTTGTCTTCTATTTCTTCTCTGTCCAGGGTTTTTTACCCTCGTAACTTGAACTGGTGCTTGAACTCTCCTTCGTTCTAACTTGAAATGCAAAATCTGAATACTTCTCCATCCTATTAGCCCTCATTCGCTCTTGTGCATAAAGAGCATTTATGAGCTCTGTCAAATAGATGGTTGATAAATCCCTTGAATCCTCCAAAGAGGAGATCTTGGACTCATACTTCTTAGGAAGTGTTGTGATGACTTTTTCAACCACTCTCCTGTCACTAAACTCATCTCCCATTAGCCTAATATTGTTGACTGTGGACATTATCCTGTCAACATACACATTGATGGACTCAGATTCCTTCATTTTTAGGTTCTCAAAATCTCTTCTGAGGTTTATCAGTTGTTGTTTCCTTGTCTTGTCTAACCTTTGAAACTCCTCCTTCAGCTTGTCCCAAGCCTGCTTTGGAGAGTTGCAGGCCATAATCCTTGTGAAGATTGCATCTAAGACTCCATTCTGCAAGCAGGACATGGCTTCGTACTTCTTGGCACAATCCTCATTATGTTGCCTGATTTGAGGTAAGATTGGATTAGCTATCAAGGATGGTTTCTCTATATCAACTTGAACCACACTCCATAGTTCATGTGCCTGCAAGTAAGTCCTCATCTTCACTGCCCAAATGTTGCAGTTTTCACTAGCAAAGACAAGCGGTGTTGGTGGTGAAAAGGTCATGATTTTCAGTAACAAAAAACTAACAAAAGTTCTTTCTATTTCTTTCCTTTCAATCACTCAACTAAAAATAGATAACTCACAGCAAAGGCCCTCAAAGAATCAAGCTCTCGATACCATTTGTACAGTTTATCAGCATTCAAAGATCAAAAACATAATGAAAATGGTGTTGAAAGAAGAAAATAGAAGCAAAAACTAAGTTAGATGAGAGAAAAATCTGATAAACTTCTCATTACATTTTTGGTATGCTAATTAAATACATAAGTAGTTCCAAAACATTGTTTGTGCTAGTATCCAAGCTGTAAAATCAGCATAATGACATCCTAAAAGCTACCAAATAAGCTACATAGCTGACTAACCTTAAAAATAACAAAATTTCATTTGAACTAGCTTAATTGACTTGTTACAAAATAAAGTTCTGATAACTAAGTTGAACACTAAGTGCTTCCATGCTACTGGTACAACTTTGCTCTCTATTGTTGCTACTTGTTCCATGCTGATTCAACTGACTCGTTCCATGTCGCTGCATTGTTGCCAACATTTAACATCCTCCATTGTTGCTGCATTGTTGCCAACATTCAACAGCAATAATATATATTGAAAGAGGAAAATTAAAAAAATCTTAAACCTTGGAGGGCTATTTATATTTTTAGGAGGACCATAGTATATTTACTAAGGGCTAAATTGAAAAACTTTTAAACTTTGGGGGGGATATAATATATATATGAAGAAAAGCCTAGTGGCTAGGCAGCAAGTAATAATGCCATGTAAAAGTTAACAAAAATTAAATGAAATGAGATATTATAGCTAGTTATGTTTGTACATTTAAGAATCAAGAATTATCATAGCATAATATCATTCTCATTATTCGGATCATATATATAAATTGCCATAGTAGCTAGCTCAATTTAGCCTAATATAATGGTAAAAGATGGCATGACAATAAGCTTTTTATTAATTTCATTGGGAAATGGTTGGCAAATCAGAGGGTGATTATGGGCTAGTAAAGGTTATGCATAGAACCTATTGTACCTAGTACTGGAGTGATTCTAGGAGGAGCAATGTGACAATGAAAGATGTTTGGAACGCTTTGTGGCACTAACTTTTAAGTAAAACTGCTAACAATGCCAGAGCTATAGTTATTGTGCAGAAAATGAAGCAGTTTTGAGAGGTTGCTCAAGAACGAGGGATTTCTATGGAAGAGTTGTGAAAGTGATGTTCATGGATGCAACTTCACCATTACCTTCATTCTCCTCTCCAATGTAAGTCAACTTCTATGCCTTCTTAAAAGATTGTTTCCCATTCATGTTACTTTGAGTTTCTATTAGAATTTTTCCTTTTCATATATTGGCTGACAGTATTTACAATCATGTACTTGAGAACCTGCCATTTATCCTGATATTGGCTGACAGTCTTTACAATCAAGTCCTTTTTGTAGGCAATAGACTCTTGGTTGTTGATAGTAAAACCTGATATTATAAAGATATACAAACATCAACAGCACGAACCAACCATAAATAAATAGCCATAATCCTTCCTCCTTGTTGAATAAAATGACAATGAAGTTGTGATCAACACTGGCTTGTGCTTAAAGACTCAGTTTCTTGAAGTGAAAACAAAACCAGGAAATGAAAGAAAAAAATTACAGAGAAAGTAAGTAAAAATTGATGAAAAAATTCTCTGTATTTTTCATTCATTCATTAAAGGATATAACAAAACAAAAGAGATAATAGGAACAATAAGGTATGGGACAAATCTGCATTATATAAGCAGATTTTCTACAGTGCAAAGTATGGAAGATTACATTGAAAAATGCTCCTAAGCCTAGCTAACTCTAAGCACTAAGTCAGCCATCATATTTGACTGAATTACATCAAATTTTTAATACAAAAAAATACAATAATCTAAGTTCAAAATATAAAACAAAATGTTGGTCTTCATGTGTTGACTAAGACTGCCTTTTGCCACTGCTTTACTTCTTGATACTGCATGCAATCCACATTGAACACTCCTCCTTGGATTGTATGCTGTAAACACCAAGTTTTGTTCTCAACCATTTAAACCTTGTTGCACCAAGAGGTCCTGTCAAACTATCAGCAAGTTTCTCCTCTGAACTGCAATGAATCAGTTTGACTTCATGACTTTGCTTAACCTCCCTCACAAAGTGAAATTTAATATTAAAATGTTTGGTCTTGCCAAGAAACACTCGATTCTTTGCAATTGCAATAGCAAATTAGTTATCACACTTGTTGCTTCTCCTTGGTACACATTCAAATCCTTTAAAAGCTTTCTTAGCCAAATAGCTTGACTGACTGCAGCAGCTACTGCAACATATTCTGCTTCAGCAGTTGATTGTGCCACAATGGATTGCTTCTTTGAACTCCAACTAAAAGCACCTGACCCTAGAGTGAAAAGATAACCGGAGGTACTCTTCATATCATCAATGGAACTTGCCCACTCACTATTAGAAAAGCCAGCAAGTTGCATGCTTTCTAACTTTGTAAATTTAACTCCATAGTCAAGTGTGTCATTGATGTACCTCAACACCCTTTTTGCAGCTTGATGGTGTGAAATGTTACAGCAATGCATGAACCTTGGCAAGAGATTAATAGCAAACATAATATTTGGTCTTGAGGTAGTTAAATAGAGTAAACATCCAATCAAACTCCTATAGCCAAACTCATCCACCTTTTCATGATCACTTTGGCTTGAAAGTTTCTCACCAATAGCTATTGGTGTGCTTGCTGACATGCACTTGTCCATGCTGAATCTGTTTAGTATCTTTAAGGCAAATGCCTTTTGACCAATGAAAATTCCATGCTCAACTTGAGAGAATTCCATACCAAGGAAATAAGACATCTCTCCTAAGTCTGACATCTCAAACATATTTTTCATCTCATCCATAAAATCTGCTAACAGATTTCCATCTCTACCAGTTATAAGGAGATCATCAACATATATTGAGACAATGAGAAGTGTCTCCTTTCCATTTTTCTTCACATACAAGGTAAGCTCACTAAGACTTCTTTCAAAGTTTAAGCTTGACAGGTAGGAATCAATCTTGTCATACCAAGCCCTTGGTGCTTGTTTTAAGCAATACAAGGCTTTCTTCAGCTTGTAGACTTTAGTTTCTTCACTAGCCTTTATGAACCCCTCTAGTTGTTCAACATAAATCTCTTCATTGAGGTAACCATTTAGAAATGCTGATTTGACATCAAGCTGATGAACTTTCTTACTTTTTGAGCTGCTAGTGCACGCAAGAGTCTGATTGTATCACGTGTTGCAATTGGTGCAAATGTTTCAAAGTAGTCCACACCATACTTCTGACTAAACACTTTGACAACCAGCCTTGCTTTTAGCTCGTTTAAACTCCCATCAACATTGTGCTTAGCTCTAAAAACCCATTTCACCCTAATGATTTCTTGTGGACTGGTCTTTCAACTAAATCCCAAGTCTGATTCTTGTTAATCATAGACATTTTTCAGCTGCCATTACTTCTTTCCATCCTTGTTGTGAATTTTCTTCATCAAAATTGATTGGCTTAGCATCAACCAGGTCAACTCTTTCATAAACATCACTCAAAAAAAATCTTGTTCCTCTCACTAGTTCATCATCAAAGCCCTCACTACCACCATTTTGGATTGTTTCATCATTTTCTGATGCAAGATCTTTTGAAACCTCTGTTGGTGCTGAATTTTCCCTGCTACATGATGCCTTCTCATCAACCACAACAACCCTGCTTACAAACACCTTGAGTGTTAGAGGATCAAGCAACCTATAGCTTTTCTTGTTGGTGTTGTATCCCACAAAGACAACTGGTTTAGACCTTTGATCCAACTTATCTCTTTTAACTGTAGGCACAAATGCATAGCAAATGCACCTAAAGATTCTCAAATGTGCTACAGAAGGCTTGTGGCCAAACATGACTTCAAATGGAGTCATTTCAAACAATGCTCTAGTTGGCAACCTATTCTGAATGTAGATAGCTATGTTGATAGCTTCAGCCCAAAAACTCCAAGGCAACTTCCTTTCAAACATCATGCATCTGCTCATATCCATAATGGTCCTGTTCTTAAGAAAATCAAGATTTCAATTCTTGGAAAAAGAAACTGAATCTTGCAGCCAAGGCACATTGGATTTCTTGTACGACCTTGAACGAGCCAATTTCGAGAGCAAACGGATCACAAGACCAAGTTCTTGCAAAAAGGCCCATTAAGATATCTATAAGTTCATCTTGAAGTTCAGAAAGTAATTTAGTTGAATATCAGGCCAAATAATTAAAGTGGCCCAAATTGGAAAGTATTTAAATTTAGGTCCAATTTTTATTTTAATAAGTTGATCATCATGTAAGAACGCAGCCCAAGGAGCCCATTCAAAGTCCTTTGGTCGAAATTCCCCATATCCACACTTAAATTTATTTATTTATTTATTTGATTAGCTGTCATGGTTAGAATTCTATTAGGGTTAGGAAAGCTTATTTTGGGGGCCTATAAGTAGCATGGTTGTTCCCTCCTTGAAAAGACACTAGATTTTGATTCTTTTGAGTTAGTAATAATTCCCTTTGAGTTTTTCTTCAAGAATTGCTCTTCTGTTTTTTTTAGAAGTTGTTTTAACAATCTTTTAGGTTGTGAGAATCATCTTCAAGCTTTTTCTTGCCAAGATCTCTTTTTTGGAGGGGAAATTAGAGTAATTGAAGGGAGTTGTGAATTCTTATTGTTTCCAAGGCTTCTTAGGACATTATCTTCTCTTTTCTATCTTTAATTTATCGTTCTTATTTGATCTAGTTTATTTCTTGTTGTTTTGGGTTACTGATTTAGTTGTTTTTCGTTCTAGGTTGAAATTGCTTCAAGAGGGACATTCTCCTACCTTGATCCATTAAGAAACACATCAAAAATTAGGAGATTCAATCTTTCTTGCTATTTCAATCATTCTTGCCTAAACAGTTTGTTTTCATCCTTTAAATCACTTCTAACGAATCTATTTTTGTTTTTATTTTCTAGATCTGGTTGGAACGTTTTCTTGTGGTCCAAGGATAGTTTCTTTCATCCATAAAACCCTAATTTCATTCTCTATTGGATCCTTTACCAGCCATTCATCTTTGTTTTGTTTTAATGTCGTTCAATTATTCTTCTTGTCAACTAATCTGTCTTTCTTTGTTTTCGTTTTAGATTACATTTGTCTAGAGTTTTAGGGTAGATCTGCAACTTGACAACTTTACGATCCTCTTCCGCTTTTGTTTCGTATCATTTTGTATTAGATTTTGTGCATTTTAGGTGTTCTTCGTCGCTTTCTACACTAATTTCCATTACAAACAGCCAACAAGCAGTTTTAACCTAGTAATTTTTTTCGAAAAAATATATTTTTGAGTGGGTAAACGTTTTTCAATTGTTCTCAAATTTTGTACACTGATGCTTGGCACTATATTACAATATAAACAAATATTTCCCACAAAAAAAGTGATCAAAAAGTCGAGAAAAAAGAAAAATACGAGAAAAATAAAAAAATAATCTGTGCGTTGAATTTTGTGCCAAAAATTTCCAGATCAAAAACACATTATTTGGAGAGGCTCCAATTTAAATTTCGTGATTTTTGGAAATCGAAAACACCTCGAACGAAGTTTGTCAAGTTGCTTTGCAGTTTTTGGGTTTTTGCAATTTTATTGATTCTTAGTTTTAGGTTTTCATTTGTTTTTGTTTTTTATTGTTTCTTTACACATCTAACACTTTCTTATTTCTTGTGTTAGTAGGTTAACAAACGTTGCACCTTCCTTCCTCCGTGCAACACAATTCTTTGGTGTCTAGCTGATTTTGGACTCATAATACTATTAGGATTACTTTGTTAGTTTGATTCTAATACATCCTGATTGATTGATATAAATGCTTGTAAAGGACTAACAATATTAATTCTTACCTCATTGAGAATTTAATTTTTCTTTTTCAGTGAATAACGGTGAGGTTTGTTTAATTTTTCTTTTTTTTTTTAGTATTGTGTTTTTTTTTCCAGATTTGTCACAATGTCTCATAATAGAAAAGGGAGTGATGACCAGAGTGACAAACTGCTAGTTAACATCAAAAATCTTATTGGTATCGCAACAAAGTTAGATCTACATGCCATCACTGATAAGTTCGAAACCATGTTCAATCAGTTGAACAATACCTTAAATCAGTTGCGAACTGAGCAAAGGACTCAATGTTGGGGTGCTAATGATGATGATGGGTTTGAACAACCTCATGCTCGTAGACATCAAGCTAGATGTGTCCCTCGTGTAGTTGAAGATCCTTTATTTCCCAATGATCACGGACAGCCTTCTTTGGCAAAGCCGAAGTTCACAATTCCTTAATTTTGTGGAAAGAATGATCCCGAAGCATACTGTGAGTGGGAATAAAAAATAGAGCTTATGTTTCTTTACTATAAATGCCCAGAAGATGAGAAAGTTTCATTGGCAACCCTTGAGTTTTCAGACTATGCATTGAGTTGGTGGATTCAACTTGGTATAAGTCACCAACGAAACTACAAGAGAGAAATTACCACATGGGATGAATTCAAACAAGTTATGCAAAAACACTTTATTCCTACACATTATTATAGGGAGGTCAAAACCAGACTTCGATGACTAGTTCAAGGAAGTAAATTAGTTGATGAGTACTTCAAAGAGGTGGAGATGCTCATTTAATGTGCAAAAGTGGAGGAGGAGGATGAGACCACTATGATACGTTTTATTGATGGTTTGAACAAACCCATAGCCAATACTTTGCGGTTACAAACTTATATAGATCTTTAGGAGGCAGTTCACAATGCCATTGAAATTGAACAATAATTGAGGGAATAAGGTCCTCGTTCATTCTCTACTTCACAGTATTACAAAGGTAACTGTTCCAATTATGACTTTAGGTATTCAAAACCACCTTTTACTGCTAATAAGTCTTCTTCTAGTGGTGATACTAAGAAATCAGATTGGAAGAGTGGGGCTCCTACGAAGATGCAAGTACCTTCTAAGCAACCCAGTTCTAGTGGTTCAAACATGAGAAAAACACGTGAGATAGAGTGTTTCAAATGTAAAGGGCAAGGACACTATGGTAGAGATTGCCCTAACACGAGACTTCTCCTTATCAAAGAAAATGGTGAATATACTTCTAATTCAGACAATCCAGATATGACTGACTTTATGGAGAATATTGTCCATACCAGTGATTTGAATGAGGAGATCGTAGAACCACCAAATGAGGAGGTTTATTTTTCTGAATCCCATTGCCTAGTAGTGAGTCCACTCTCAACATCCAGATGAAAGATGATCTTGACAATAAAAGGACTAATATCTTCCATTCTCGGTGTTTCATTAAAGGTACACTATGTTCACTTATTATGGATAGTGGGAGTTGTGCTAATGTTTTTAGTAGCTATCTTGTGGTCTCTTTGAAGTTACCTTGCTCAAAACACCCTAAGCCATACCACCTTCAATGGCTTAATGAATGTTCAAAAGTGCGAGTTACAAAACAGTCCTTGATTACATTTTGAACTCGGTAATTATGAGGATGAGGTATGGTGCGATGTTGTCCCCATGCATGCTGTGCATTTACTGCTTGGAAGACCATGGCAAACAAAATCGATAATCCCTTATCTTTAAAGGGGAGAAATTTACTCTAGCTCCTTTGAATCCTAACGATATGCATGAAGATCAAATAAAAATGATGAAATTCTGTGAGGAGGTCAGGGGGAAAGGACAAACAAGAAAGACTAAGAGAAAAGAAGTCATTAGTATTAAAAGTCAAAATTCAAACAACCCATTGGTGAGTGGATCCTCTAGTGGTAAAAATAGAGTGCAAAGTCTATTTGCAAGTGTAAAAAATGTGTGGAGAGCCCTCTTAAACAAACAACTTGTATCCTTATGAGGTTTAGGCAAAAATTTTTATTTTTAGTTGACCTTGACAAAACTTTGTCTAGTGTGTTTAACTCTCTTCTTCAGGATTATGCGGATATTTTCAATGAGGCACCTAAAGGTTTACCACCTTTATGAGGAATTGAGCACCAAATTGGTTTAGTACCCTGACCATACATTCCAAATCAATCAGCTTTACGAAGTAATCCCGAGGAGACAAAGGAGTTGAGGAACCATTAGCCAAAGGGTACATTAGAGAGAGTTTAAGTCCTTGTGTCGTTCCTGTCTTGTTGGTGCCTAAGAAAGATAGTTCATTTCGAATGTGTGTTGACTGTCATCCCATCAACAAATTACAGTAAAGTATAAACATTTAATCCCTAGACTTGATGGCATACTTGATGAATTACATGGATCAACAATTTTCACAAAAATTGACTTAAAAAGTCTTTACCATCAAATTCGTATGAGGGAAGGAGATGAATGGAAAACAGCCTTTAAAACTAAGTTTGGATGTATGAATGGCTTGTTATTCCTTTTGGTCTAACTAATGCACCTAGAACGTTCATGAGGTTAATGAATCATGTTTTAAGGCCTTATTTGGGTAAATTTGTGGTGGTATATTTTGATGATATTCTAATTTACTCAACTTCTTTGGATGATCATGTTTTCCATGTTAAATCTGTTTTGGACATTTTGCGAGTTGAATAATTATTTGCCAACCTTGATAAATGCACTTTTTGTTGTGATAAGCTAATCTTTTTAGGGTTTATAGTAAGTGCTCAAGGTATTCATGTCGATGAGGACAAAGTAAAGGCAGTAAGGGAGTGGCCCACTCCTAAATCGATTATCGAGGTGAGATCTTTCCATGGTTTAGCAAGTTTTTATAGACATTTTGTAAAGTATTTATTCACTATTGCTACCCCATTAACTGAGGTTATTAAAAAATCAGTGGGCTTTAAGTGGGGTGAAGCTCAAGAACAGGCATTTCAAGCCTTAAAGAATAAGTTACGTTCTACTCCAGTTCTTAAATTACTTGATTTCTCTAATACTTTTGAACTTGAATGTGGTGCTTCAGGTATTGGAATTGGTGCCGTCTTGATGCAAGATAAAAGGCCAATAGCATATTTCAATGAAATGGGGCGCAACTGAACTACTCAATGTACGATAAAGAATTATTGGCATTGGAGTGAGCTCTCCATTATGGCAACATTACTTGCTGCCCAATGAGTTCGTTATACATACGGATCATGAGTCCCTCAAATGGCTAAAGGGACAAGGTAAGTTGAGCAAAAGACATGCAAGATGGGTGGAATTTATTGAAACATTCCCATATGTAATTAAGTACAAAACAAGCAAAGAGAATGTAGTTGTTGATGCCTTATCAAGCAGATATTCTTTGATAACTACATTACATTCTAAAATCTTAGGATTTGAGCATATAAAAGATTTGTACCCAAATGATGCTGATTTTTCAAATATCTTTGCTAATTATGGGAATAGTACCCTGGACAAATATTATCTTGTAGATTGATTTCTTTTTCGCCTAAACAGGTTATGTGTGCCACATTGCTCCATGAGGGAGTTACTAATTCGTGAGGCCCATGGTGGAGGCTTAATGGGACACTTTGGAATCGCCAAAACGCTAGATGTTCTACAAGAACACTTTTACTAGCCGCACATGAAGAAGGAAGTTGACAAGGTATGTTCTAAATGCATTGCTTGTAAACAAGCAAAATCTAAGATAATGCCTCATGGACTCTATACTCCTTTGTCGATTCCTTCTTCACCATGGGTAGATTTATCCATGGATTTCATTCTTGGTTTGCCTCGAACTAAAAAGGTCGAGATAGTATATTTGTTGTTGTTGACAGGTTCTCAAAAATGGCACACTTTATTCCTTGTCACAAAACAGATGATGCTACACATGTGGTGGACTTATTCTTTAGAGAGGTGGTGCGACTATATGGAATACCTTGCACAATTGTCTCTGACAGAGACGTAAAATTCCTCCCCCACTTTTGCAAGGTATTGTGGGGTAAGCTTGGTACTAAATTATTATATTCCACTACATGTCACCCCCAAACTGATGGACAAACAGAAGTAGTAAATCGAGTTTTAGGCACTTTGGTACGAGCTGTTGTAGGTAAGAACCTTAAGAATTGGGAAGAAAGTTTACCATTTGTTGAATTTGCATATAATCGATCTATTCACTCTACAACTGGCTATTAACCATTTGAACTTGTTTATGGTTTTAACCCACAAACTGTACTTGATCTTACACCATTACCGATAGAAAATATTTCTAGTTTGGATGGTGCGAAGAAAGCTGAAGTGATTAAGTCAATGCATGAAAAGGCAAAACAACGGATTGCCAAAACAAATGACATGAATTCCAACAGCGCTAACATGGGGTACAAACAAGTTATCCTTGAACCCGATGATTAGGTTTGGTTCCATATGCGCAAAGAGTGATTTGCAAGTAAAAGGAGGACTAAATTGGACCCTAAGGGCGATAGACCTTTCCAAGTGCTAAAACAGATCAATGACAATGTCTATCAAATAGATCTACCTGGTGAGTACAATACAAGTTCTACTTTTAATATTACTGACTTGTCTCCCTTTGATGTTTCAGATTCGAGGACGAATCTTTTTGAGGAAGAGGGGAATGATACGAGACGCAAGGCCCAAAATCCAGCGTATGAACGTGATGGGCTCAATCTTCCTCAAGGACCAATAACGAGGTCAAAAGCCAAGCAAATTTGAGCAAAATTGAACGGGACCATCCAAGACTTCATTACCAAGGCCCTAGATGCACACATGATCGAAAAAGAAAATCAAGATTCAGTTTCTTGTTTTCAAGAAAATCAAGAAACCGAATCTTGGTCCAATTATGTTGTTTCAAACAATTTCAAGAATAAAGAAAATCAAGATTTCAATTCTTGGAAAAAGAAACTGAATCTTGCAGCCAAGGAACATTGGATTCCTTGTATGACCTTGAACGAGCCAATTTCGAGAGCAAACAGAACACAAAACCAAGTTCTTGCAAAAAGGCCCATTAAGATATCTACAAGTTCATCTTGAAGTTTAGAAAGTAATTTAATTGAATATCAGGCCAAATTATTAAAGTGGCCCAAATTGGAAAGTATTTAAATTTAGGTTCAATTTTTTTTTTAATAAGTGGATCATCATGTAAGAATTCAACCCAAGGAACCCATTCAAAGCCCTTTGGCCGAAATTCCTCATATCCACACTTAAATTTATTTTGTTTTTTTTATTTGATTAGCTGTCATGGTTAGAATTCTATTAGGGTTAGGAAATCTTATTTTGGGGGCCTATAAGTAGCATGGTCGTTGCCCCTTCGAAAAGACACTGGATTTTGATTCTTTTGAGTTAATAATAATTCTCTTTGAGTTTTTCTTCAAGAATTGCTCTTGAGTTTTTTTTAGAAGTTGTTTTAACAATCGTTCAGGTTGTGGGAGTCATCTTCAAGCTTTTTCTTGCCAAGATCTCTTTCTTAGAGGGGAAATTAGAGCCATTGAAAGGAGTTGTGGATTCTTATCATTTCCAAGGCTTTTTAGGACGTTATCTTCTCTTTTCTATCTTTAATTTATCGTTCTTGTTTGATCTAGTTTATTTCTTGCTGTTTTGGGTTACTGATTTAGTTGTTTTCCGTTCTAGGTTGAAATTGCTTCAAGAGGGACGTTCTCCTACCTTGATCCATCAAGAAACACATAAAAAATTAGGAGATTCAATCTTTCTTGTTGTTTCAATCTTTCTTGCTGTTTCAATCATTTTTGCCTAAATAGTTTGCTTTCATCCTTTAAATCACTTCTAACGAATCTGTTTGTGTTTTTATTTTCAAGATCTAGTTGGAACATTTTCTTGATGTCCAAGGATGATTTCTTTCATCCAAGAAACCCTAATTTCATTCTCTAGTGGATCCTTTACCAACCATTCATCTTTCTTTTGTTTTAATGTCATTTGATTATTCTTCTTGTCAACTAATCAGTCTTTCTTTATTTTCGTTTCAGATTACATTTGTCTAGAATTTTAGGGTAGATCTGTAACTTGACAACTTTACAATCCTCTTCTACTTTCATTTCGTATCAACCTGCTACCACTTAGTGATTCAATCTTCATAGGACCACACACATCTGAATGGACCAATTGCTATCTTTCAATGGCTCTCCAGGCTTTGTTTACAGGAAAAGGAAGCCTGGTTTGCTTTCCAAACTGACAAACATCACATACTTCATGCTAGTGCACTGTTTTGGAAAAATTTTGAACTTGATCTTCCTTGGCTAATTGAGCTAAGGACTTTTTGCTGACATGTCCCAACCTCTTATGCCATAGTCTTGATTCATCTGAAATAGTTACATAAGCCTCATCTAACCTCTCATTTAAGTCAACAACAAAGCTCCTATTTGACATAGTTACTAACATGAAAGTGGATCCATTAGGATCATATATTTTACACTCTTTATTCTTGAAAATAACTAAATAACCTTTCTTTACTAGCTGAGAAATGCTAAGTGGATTTCTATCTATATCAGGTACCAAAAACACATTGGGGATAAGTTTAGTACTTGTTGGAGTGTCAATTAGCACATCACCTCTTCCTATTGCCTTTATGAACTGACCATTTCGTACCTTGACTCTAGTACTAAAACTCCTATCAAGTCTTTTAAAAATAGCAGCATTTCGAGTCATGTGATTTGTACAACCACTGTCTAGCAGCCATCCTTTGGTCATGCTTCTTTTGGCTACAGTACAGGAAGCAGCAAACACTTGCTCCTCCTAAGCATTAGTGTCATCAGCTACTTAAGCATGTGTATTTTGCTGAGCTTGTTGGTCCTTTTGCTAACCTTTGTTCTTGCAAACTTTCTCAGCTTGCCCTATTTTCTTTCAGATCTTTCACTTCACATCAGGCTTGTACCAACAAAATGTCTCAAGGTGAGTAGTCTTTTTACAATGTGAGCAAAGAGGAAATTTCTTCTTGACATCATCCTTTTTGGACTTGTATTTATTTTCAATCCAAGGCTTCTTCCTTTCGGTATTGGAAACACTTGAGGTTGTTCTGCCCTTGGCTTGAAAGGCTCCTTTCTGGTACTCCTCTTACCTATTAGCCCTTCTTTGTTCTTGAGCATAGAAGGCATTCACTAGTTTTGTCAAAATGATCTTTGTCAAATCCCTTGAGTCTTCAAGTAATGAGATTTTAGCCTCATATATCTCAGGTAAGGTGGCTAAAACCTTCTCCACAATCTTGCTTTCACTGAACTGGTCTCCAAGCAACCTTATGCTGTTGACAACTGCCATTATTTTGTCTTTGTACTCATTTATTATTTCACTCCTTCATCATCAAATTCTCAAACTCCCTTCTTAGGTTGATTAGCTATTGTTGCCTTGTTTTTTAGTGCCTTGAAACTCTTCCTTCAGCTTGTCCCAAGCCTGTTTTGGAATCTCACAGGCCATGATTCTTGTGAAAATCAGAGCTAACACATAGTTTTGAATGCATGACATTGCCCTGTATTTCTTGGCCCTATCATCAAAGTGCTACCTGATTTGACCAACTGTGGAATTGGCTCTTACTAGTAGTGGTTCAACATTAGCAATGACAACTTCTCACAAGTCAAGTGCTTGCAGGTAAATCTTCATTTTTACTACCCAAATGTGGTAGTTTAACCTAGTAAACTATGGTGGTGGAGCTGGAGAATAACATGAAGAAGACATAAAGCTTTTTGAAGGTTGACAGCAAAGAAGGTCCTCTAAGAAGCAAGCTTTAGATACCAATTATTGAATAAAATGACAATGAAGTCGTGATCAGCACTGACTTGTGCTTAAAGACTCAGTTTCTTAAAGTGAAAACAAAACCAGAAAATGAATGAAAAAAATTGTAGAGAAAGAAAGTAAAAATTGATGAAAAAGTTCTCTGTATTTTCATTCATTCATTAAAGGATATAACATAACAAAAGAGATAATACGAACAATAGGGTATGGGACAAATCTGCATTACATAAGCAGATTTTCTACAGTGCAAAGTATGGAAGATTGCATTGAAAAATGCTCCTAAGCCTAGCTGGCTCTAAGCACTAAGTCAGCCTACATATTAAACGGGGATATATAGCTTGTAGACGTCGAACAAAAATTAGTTTATTTGCATCAAGCTTTCGAGGGGCTCATTCAAGACTTAATCGAACTATTACTCAACAAAGAATAAGAGCTTTGGTTTCGACTCTTTGAGATAGAGATAGGAAAAAAAGGGATTTTTGTCGTTTGTGGATCACTCGAATAAATGCAGAAATTCACGGAGTGGGGGTATCCTATAGTTATAGTAGATTAGTACACAATATGTACAAAAAATAGTTGCTTCTGAATTGAAAAATACTTGCATAAATAGCTATCTCAAATAGGAATTGTCTTTATATGATTTCCAACGAGATTAGAAAATAAGGAGATCAGAAGGAATTTAGCGAAATGCTTTAAATGAAATGGGGTTCCCTCGAGAATGGGTGGTGTGTACAAGGCCCAAGAATGAATTCACCGTTGTATGGTTGATCGGTGATTACTAGATATTCTAGCTTCATGCAAACGAGTCGTAGCCTGCAATTCGAACTGAGGATGGGTTTTTGGAGTTAGCTCACCCTCGCAAGATCGCAACCCTTTGTCCCATTCATTGTAGCACGTGTGTCGCCTAGGGCATAAGGGGCATGATGAATTGATGTCATCCTCACCTTCCTACAGCTTATCACTGGAATTCTGCTCAGGGTTCCAAACTCAATGGTGGTAACTAAACACGAGGGTTGCGCTCATTGTGGGACTTAACCCAACACCTTATGGCACGAGCTGATGACAACCATGCACCACCTGTGTCCACGTTCTAAGTTCTAATAAATACAATAATCTAAGTTCAAAATATAAAACAAAATGTTGGTCTTCATGAGTTAACTAAGACTGCCTTTCTCCACTGCTTTGCTTCTTGGTACCACATGCAATCCATATTCAACACTCCTAAAAGCTTCATTATTGTCAATAGAAATCAGCAATTATCTTTCATTTCCCATATAAAAGAAAAAGGATCCAAGTAAAAAAGATTAGCCAACAAGAAAAGAGAATAAAAAGCAGCATTTTATGCTTCAGTGTGTATAAAATCTTCATCTTCTAGATGTAAATTTCCGTTTGTAGGTTATTTAGTCTATGTATGCTTGTCTTGATTGTTTATTTTTGTCTGCAGTTGCCATTAACTTCATCCAAAAATACTCCATATGTACACATGGCTCTGGTCCAAGCAAATGCTTGATTTCTCATGGAGAGGTCCATAGTTTAACTGACTTGTCATAGCTTGTAGAGGCAACCATTTCAGTCTCTATAAAAGCTGCGAGTGAAGAAACGAGTTCCTTGTCTGCATCAACTATCAATGTTGTATTGCTCTCAAATGGATTCCATACTTCAAATGACTGAAAGGAATATGAAACCATCACTTGCATTCTTGCGCAT
Source organism: Kokia cookei (assembly GCA_039519145.1). NCBI lineage: Eukaryota > Viridiplantae > Streptophyta > Magnoliopsida > Malvales > Malvaceae > Kokia > Kokia cookei. The sequence goes on along the minus strand of CM076903.1, from coordinate 19,379,042 downwards.
CATCAATAATGGCTTGCATATGTGATTGCAAGATTACAAGAAATAAAAATGAATTTGATAATAAATATTCTGAGAGACTTTACTCGGTAGCTACCAATGAGCCATATTTTCCAGTTCCCTGGATGGAATGTGCAACAGTGGAAATTGTTTCCTATTGAACTCAATTCACGCAAGTTTTTCCATTCAGACACTGACCACAATTGTGCACTATCTTCACTGATAGAGATAATACGCTTTCCATCTAGATCCCAGCAAATTGACTGAACTTCTTTATCATGTCCCTGAAACAAAATAGAACATTTCTTCATACATTCTAAAAGGCAAATATACCAAGTTACTTGGAACTTTTGGGTTACAATAGGGTATGGATGTAAAGCTTGTAGATCTGAACTCAAAATACTAGCTTAGATGCATGAGTAAAGCTATAATAACATCCAAATATATTCAACCTTGAAAACGACATAGAGCTTGTAGGTCTAAACATCAAGTACTTTGACAACATTTCTCGAAGACGTTGCAAGCAACTTTCCATAGCGAGGCTCAAATCTGACTTGTTTAGTAGCTCCCTAAAATCACCTCAAAAGGCAATATAAGTAAGCAAAATCAAGGTTAAGTCCTTTAATGTCTCTGGAATTTTCTAATAGATGCCATCTAACATTAAAGATATGAGTCCAAGAACCTTGGCTTATATCCCAAAAGCTAATCTCATTATCTCTATCAGAGGAACAAAGGAGATTCATCCTTCTAGGATGGAAATCTAATGACAAGACATGGTTGCCATGACCCTGAAGCTTTAAAGGAGATTTCCCAGAATGCCATGTCAAAGAAATGAAGACATATCATCAAAAGGGAAGCAAATGCTATACTGTTGAATGTCTTGCAACCATGCAACAAGATGTAGTGAGCCAACTACATCAGCCAGCATCGAGCAGCATCAACAAGCAGTTGGTAGAGTAAGTAATTTTTTAAAGTATTTATTTTTTAATGTAACTATGTTAATTTAGTTTGTAACTTGTTAACTTGTTTGGTTATGATGTAATTTTGTTGTTTTTAAGAAAAGATCAGTTATGACAGCTGAATTTCTAAAGCTAAGGATGTGATATGGTTGACTTAATAGCTTAGAAGCTTGTACAAGTCATACTCTGTAAGAAGTCCATACATTTGGAGAGGTATTGCTGGTTTAGGCCAAACATACAATATAGAAGCTGTAAGCAGCTTGGTCACGTGGAGAAAGTCTGTAAGAACAAAGGGAAGGCACTTGTTCAACAGAAAAACCAAGCTCAAGCTACTGAAGATATCCATGCTTAGGAGGAGCATGTCTTCACAACTTCATGTTTTGCTAGTTCAAGCATGGTGAGGAAAAATTGGTTGATAGATAGTGGATGCACAGACCATGGCTTTTGAGGAAAGCTTGTTCAAAGACTTGGATATCAGCTACAAGTCCAATGTCAGAATAGGCAATGGTGAATTCATTGAAGCCAAGGGCAAAGGCAGGGTACTGATCAACACTTTGACAGGTAACAAAGTCATTTCTGATGTGTTGTTTGTACCTGACTTAGATCAAACCTTTTAAGTGTTGGTCAATTGTTAAAATGTTCCACTATTTGAATCGCTGAATTTTATTTTGTTCGAAAATAAAAGAGAAAAAGAAAAAAATCAAGAAAAAGAAATTGAAAGAAAAGATTGAATTGAAAAAGAAAAGAAAACAAAACAAAACAAAATAAATTGTTTGAGCTAGAATCATTAGTTCCATATATTGTTGAAAAGCTCGTGTTTATTCTATATTATTCGTGCTGATGCACTTTCTTTTAATTTAGCAACTGATTGTTTTTTCTAGTATGGTAACTTATCAACTCGATCTCGATTTTAACCAGTTCTTCTAGCCTTTTCCATACCATTAACCTTAGCCCCATTACAAACTTGTAAAGACCTCTTAATTGGTTTGTCATGTCATTTAACAGTGGTGGAGATTTGATTTTTCAAGTAAGCCTATGGTAATAACATTTCATGTTTGACTATTGAGTGCTTATTTCATAAACCTTGAACACCTTGAGTGCTTTGAGTGAAACTTTAGTGAGGATGTCAAGTCTTGTTGATTTTGAATTTAAGGTAATTATTTAGATAAGAGTAGACACCTATATTTTTGTGCTAAAAAGTCTTGTAGCTTAGATTGCTTGAATCTTTAGTGTTCTTTTAGATGAATTCTCAATGCATGATTGTTTGCAATTTATCTTGAAACATTATTGATGAAAATGAAGAATTGGGAAAGTTAACTTGAATGTGGGTTGAGAATTTTGCTTGAGGACAAGGAAACATTTAAGTTTGGGGATATTTGATAAGTGATAATAGTAAAATATTTTAATCTCATTCTTTATGCGTTTTGGATGATTAATCAATTTAAAATAATGAATTTTATATTCATAATATTTTAAATTCATCTTCTATACTTAGGAAAGCATTTGGAAGTGGAAGAAGCGAAAAACAAGAGAAAACTGGACAAAAAAGAGCAAATTTTAAAAGCCACACATGGCCATTGACTAAATCGAAGACAAAAAGGAAAATTTAGGGCAAAAAGATTGAATGAGGAAGAGTTAGGAAGAGATTTATTAGACATAAGACTTTATTTAAATTTAAACTCTATTTTTTAGGATTAATATTATTATATTGTTTATATTTAATTTTAATTTATCTTTTAGGTTTTATAATTTAGAGTTTAATTTGGATCCAATTAGGGAGTTATTGTTTAGATTTAATTCTAATTATCTTTTTAGAATTTAATTTTGATCCAACTAGAGGTTTTAATGTATTATAAATAAGGGATGGAGTTATATTAATTAGCACTTCCAATTTTTTGAAATCCTCCATTTCCCAAACCCTAGTCGTCAAAGATTATTTAAGAAAAGAACTGGGAAAACACCATTGAAGTCGTCTTTGAAGCAGATCTTTACCAAGATTGAAGGCTTATTTTTAATTTTTTATATTTTATTATGAGTTTTTCTTCGTCTTACGGTTATACTATCTTTGAGATGTTTTTATTTGTTAGCATGAACTAATTTTCAAAAGACTTAGGGGAGATGAACCCTATGATGAATTTTGTCATTTGATTTTTGTTTTTATGCAATAAATACTTATATTTTGTTCTCAATTGTGTGGGCTTAATTATTGATTTAGTATTTCCAGGATATTAATTATTGTTTGATGTGCTTAAATTAGAGGATAAAATAGACCCTGTTTAAGAGTAGATTTAGCATAATTGAGTGTAGTTGCATGCAATCCTAGAAATAGAATGACATAAATCCACCGGATTAGAGCCAAAGCTAATAGGGGAATCCATATATCGAATTAATGCGACAATAAAGGTTTTAATTAGAAATAAATTTCAATTAATCAACCTAGAGTCAGTTGCTTTTATGCTTGAATAAAGGTATTAGCATAATTTAGGGATTTTTATGGATCAAAATATAAGTGAATAAATTGCTTAATTTAGAATGATAATGGCAGATGAAATCTAGGTGGATTCTTTCCTGGGTATTGTCTCGCTTCTTAGTATTAAACATTTGTTATCTCTTGATTTATTCTTTGTTGCCCATTTAGTTTATTAGTTTAGTTAAATTTAGTTTTAAACAATCACTTTATTCGATCGGTTAAATAATAGGAAGACAACTACTACTAGTATTTTTGGTCCTCGTGGGAACGATATCTATGCTCACCGTAGCTATACTATTAATTGATAGTGTAACATCCAAAACCCGTAACTATCACCTGTTTAGGACCTTAGGGGTTCACATAACTTTACAATTTTTTTCACAAATCAATCACAATATATACAATTACAAACTTGCAACTCAGAATACTAACTCTATTTAATCTTATACCTTCATTTACAACACTTCAACCAATCAGTAAATCAAATTTAATCATACAAGAACTTAGGATCACGTACGGAAATTTTCCATCAGGAATCACATGACCCTGTGACTCAAACACACAACTTTCATCACTAGCTAACCAAATTTTAACCCAACATACTCATCATTGCATTGCAAGAAGGAATCAATATTCATATCACTTAATATGACATCTATATACCATATCAACCATAATATCACAATATCATCCAAGCTACATCAATCATTCTTACTATTACTGTATAGTACCCAAACCCGACATCATCGTCAGTTAGGGTCTTAGGGTCTTCCGATCATCTATCACAGTTTATCCTTCAAATTTAATTCTTTTAATATTATTTAATAAAATAGTACATCACGCACGACATGAATCATTAACTGAATATCAATACAATTCAAGAAAGGTAAAAATGTCATTTCCACGATTTTAGAGACTTTATCGATACTTGTTGGACAGGTATCGGTAGTTGTCACGTCAGTAAACAATTCACGAAATAGTGCAGACTTCTATCGATACCTATGATAGTTTTACCGATACAAGTGAAGCTTCTACCGAAACAAATAATGCTTCTACCGGTACTAAAAACTCCAAAAAGCTAAGATGTCCTACCCTACAACTTCTATCAATAGAAGTACATAAACTATCGATACTCCTATGAGCAGAACTATCGACACTTATTACGCAACTATCGATACAAGTACATATTATGCAATTTAAATTGGAATTTAACAATTCGAACTTACCGAACGAAATTGCAGTTAAAGTGAACTCCAAGGGCAAATCCTTAATTTTTTTCCACAATAGAGACACAATCTTGATCTACTAATCAAAGCTTCAAAGGTAAACAATTGAAAACCCTAAGTTTTTCCCTCATTCGGCCGTGAAGAAGAAGAAGAAAGGTTGAAAAATGTCATTTTTCTTCCTTTAATTTTTCATCCTTTAATTTCATATATATACTTATGGTAATTTTGTAATTATTTGATCTTTTATGATTAACTTAATTAACCCTTAATCAAATTCACTTATTACAACACTAATTGACATATAAATCCACTAATTTAACCTTCATGGTTAATTTGTTTATTTAACCCCTCTAATTGAGCATTTCAACTTTTTTACAACCTCTACAATTTAGTCCTTTTCATTTAATTAACTATCTAAACAATAAAATTTTGCAACCAAATTTTAATATGATACTAATAACCTCATAAGTATTAAATAAATAATATTTACGGTTTGACACATCGAAGTTGTGGCCTTGAAACTACCATTCTAAATTGTACTAAAAATAAACTAATTAATAAATCCTCATTTAATTAGGATTTAATAGAAATTTACCAAAATCTAAAGATTTTCACATCATTTTTATTATTATGCCATTTAAGGAGGGTCCAATTACACAATTGGTCCTTCAATTATATTAAATTTCAATCAAACAACTTATTTACAATTTAGCCTTAACTAATTAGGACTAAATGAATAAATATCCTAAAAGTTAGTGGAATGTAATCATATTCTCCACCGTTTGGACTTTTTGACCTTGGTGTAATTACCACTTTGTTCCCTTTTATTTTTAATCAATAGTAATTAGCTTTTACCTCTTTTACAATTTACTCTTTTTTCCTTAATTAAGCAATTAATCATCAAAATTATCTAACCAAATTTCAATTCACATATAATAAGACTTTGTAAATATTTAATAAAAATATTTATTGCCCTAAATTTTAGAATTGAGGTCCCAATACCTCTTTTTCTAAAATCACTTGACTTTTGAACCAAATCACTTATACTAACTTTTAATTCAATAATTAAAATTCTTCAATTCAAAATTCCATATAAAATTATTATTAACTTATTTAATTTAATCACTCATTATAAAAATTTTCTCGTCGAGTTTGTGGTCTCGAAACCACTGTTCTCAATACCACTGAAAAAACGGGCTGTTATTGATAGGTGCACTTGCCTTAGTCATATTTTTAGTTAGTTTCGATTGCATCAAATATGATCTTCAGAATACTTCAACGAAGCATTTCATTATAAAAATAACTATACTATTGTTTGACACAATATGCTTATAGTTAACTCAATCTTAAAATTTCCACAAACAAAGAATTATTTTTTTCCCTTAGTCAAACAAAATAATTCAAGAAAGACGTTGGAACCATCCACTCTTTCAAGAACAAAAGTAATACAACAATGTTTCAACTAACAGCCTGAATCAAATCCTCCATACAAAAAAAATATATAACTTTAGCAAATTCACAACGAGGCTTTAAAAAAAATAAGATCTTAATATACCTACTTTTGATTCAAATCTAATATGTTCAAAAAGTAAAGCTTTTCATATACAATGCCCCAATAGATTTGAGGAACCCAAAAGATACAACAATTTTGATTGATAAGAAAAAGAATTCCTATGGAATTATATTGGATAAAACACGTTAGCGAACAAACATAAATATAAAATATTTACGTAAAATACAATATATGAACAAATAATATAAATAAATATTTATATATATATAATTCCAAATCTGAACAAAAACAATTTAAATAAATATTTATTTTTATATAAAACACTAGATCTGAACAAAACAATTTAGATAACAAGTTCTGAAAAAAAACCAGAAATCGAATAAGGAGAATCGAGTTTTACTAAAAGTTGATGACTGTTATCATAGTTTCCTTAAGACAGATTCGACTGCTCCTACGGTACTTGGAGAAACGTTGGTTGTTTCTCTCCTAGGATACAGCAACAAAATGATCATGGTTGTAGTACCTCTGCAATGATCAAAGAACTAAACTTACCTTCTTCTATCATCGAAAACATTTGAAAAATGGAGAGAACAAGAAAAAGAATTTCGTAAGTGAAATAAAATTGTAGTGTTTTTTTGTTGTAAAGAATTCTGCAAAATTCTTTTGGTATTTGAAGGCATTAAATATGGAGGAATTTTGGAAATTTCTATGAATAAGGATAGAAATTTGTATTAAAAGAGCCTTTAAATCAATTTGATTAAAAATAGAATCTAATCAAATCGAGATATTTTTCCTTTTAAAATAGATTTTGTATAATATCTGCTAAAAAAATAATAATTATGTATTGGACTAAAATAATCGCAGGCCCAAATAGGGCCCGACTGGTTTGGACATTTCACGTCACCCACGTCGTGAAGGTGCACCCCCAACCCCAATGGATTTGGACCTGTACACCCCCTGCGTGCAAAGGAAGGCTTCAAGCTTAATCATTTAATAACCCTTAAGTGGGTTCTCATATATATACATATCCTGCACTTGGTATCAACCAATGTGGGATCTAAGTTTTTCTTTTCCTTAACATTATTCACAAGTGGCTTACTTTGAGCATCAATTTCTCATTCATCACTCAACAATTTTGAGCATATGATATACCGTTGTAATGGTCTCATAGAGTAGAATATAAAACCATAATTTTATGATTCAACTCTCCACCTTTACCAATTGAAAATATGCCTCAAAGTTTCAAAAAATAACATTTTCTCCAACAATCCCCCACATTAATGAAAATTGAAAGTTTTTAAAGAAAACATTGACTCGATGTAGTGATAGAATCTACGATAGATAGTTGCATAGGATAGGTAGGCATCCCCCTTTGAACCTTCCCTTGTGAAAGTATATTTACTTTACTGGCTGACCAGTAGACTTGATGTCCTTGAATTATTTTACCGTTTGTGTAAACGATTATATACCTCATACAACTACCTCCATGGCAAGATTTTTAGTTCTCATGGTTATGTTTATATGGTTGTGAACATCTTCCTGGTTCTTTAAGATTTTGAGAGAACTATGCCCAGTAGTCTCCTCGAAGCGACCTCACTTCACTCTCACACAGGTGACTTATGTTGCTTGGCTCACCGAAACACATAATGGTATTAAAAGCAAAGCTTAATCTATCACATTTTTAATCACTGTTTACATCATAGAAATGAACTTGGGATAATAACCTCCACAGTGATCTTACAAGTCTATGCAAGTAGGTTGTCCCTTTGAACCTAGTTTTTGAGATCTCCAATCAGCTAGGTAGAGTTTTCCTTCACATAGCGCCTTTTAATTTCATTGGCTTTAGTCCCATTCCTTTCAATGTTTTATATATCTAATCTCGATTTAAGTCTCTAGTTAGCGAATCCATAATATTATCTTTTGATTTTACATAATCAATAGAGATAACTCCATTTGAGATCAATAGTCTAACAGTATTGTGTCGACGACGCATATGTCTTGACTTACCATTATACATTACGTTTGCAAGAAACCCCACACTTTCAAGTAGTTGTAGGAAGGTTTTCTACCTTTCCATAACTCATATGGTGTCTTGTGTTTTTTCTTAGTGGGACACCTTATTTAAAAGGTAATTAGTTGATGGAAAAGCTTCCCCCACATGTTCTATGATAACTTAGAACTTTCTAGCATCATAGTTCTGAAGGCGGTTGTATCATCTACCTCACCCTCTCTAACAGTTGGAGGATCATCCTTCAGAAAATTTGACTCATATTCAGTACGGTCAAATAAACAACATCTTTTGTTTTCATGTTTTCAAATTCTCACCAATGAATTTCTTAGGCTTTTCATTACTGACAACGTTTGACTTTGGCTCGAAGCCTGAGCTTGAGTAGTGACTATAGCACCAGATTAAGAATTGGAGAGGTTCTTGGATGTATCAGTCATTTTTCTATGAACGCTTGAAATTAAAAGAGAAAACCCAAAGTTAGAAAAATTATGAATTTGTTAAACGTCAATATTTTAGTCAAAAACTTAAAACTAGAAATAGAGACACCATTATAAACTTTTGTTAGACGACATAAATTTAGTAAAATAAAACCCGAAACAAAGGATTATAAGGTCTAGTAAAAAGCACAATAATGAACAATACCCCAAGTAGGTAACCTTGAAAGAGAGGTAGTGCACTAGGCAATTTTAAATACCAATCCTTTCAAATAATCAATCCTAGACATGTACTCTCATATTGTCTTTTTTTTTTCAATTAATAAATCTAGTTATAGTCATTTGATGCCACAATTTATGCTTTTGTCATAATTTGAGGCCACGATTTAATGTCATGCATTAATAATAAATGGAAAAATTAATTTTAAGTTTATACTATCATTTGATTCTATTAAACGTAGAATTAAAATTCTAAAACAAAAATCAAAATCAATTCTGTTAAACGACAGAAATAAATCTTGAAACAGACTTATTTAATTAATTATTGTTTGCAAACAAAGTCAAAATATATTCTATTGAACAGCAGGAATAAATCTCGAAACAACATTATTCAATTAATTCTTGTTTGGAAACAAAATTAGAATAGAATAAAATCTGTTGAACGGCGTGAATAAATCCCGAAACAAAATTATTCTATTAATTCTTGTTTGGAAACAAAATCAGAGTAGAATAAAATCTATTGTACCACAGGAATAAATCTCGAAACAGAATTATTCAATTAATCCTTGTTTGGAAACGAAATTAAAATAGAATAAAATCAGTTTAACAGTGGGAATAAATCTCGAAATAGAATTATTCAATTAATCATTGTTTCGAAACAAAATCAAAATAGAATAAAATCTATTAAATGACATGAATAAATCTCGAAATAGAATTATTCAATTAATCCTTATTTGAAAACAAAATCAAAATAGAATAAAATCTGTTGAACGACGGGAATAAATCTCGAAACAGATTTATTAATTTAATCATTTTTGGAAACAAAATAAAAATAAAATAAAATTTGTTGAACGGTGAGAATAAATTTCGAAATAGATTTATTCGATTTTAATTTTTATTCACAAACAGGATATGTTTTTCACCTTAGTGTTTTGTTAGTCTCGGATTAGAACTTGGTAATTCCACAAATTGCTTACAACACCATTACTTGTCACTTTTGCCAAACTTGTGGGAATGTATGTAGGACTACTAGGAACATAAATTACTTGATTCATCTCAAATAAATTATTTTCAATAATTATAGAATTGAAATCATAAAAAAATAATATATACAAATCAAAGCACGCATAATTGTGGGAATTCATCTGTTAGAAATCTAGGAAAAACTATATAAACAATAACTCATCTTTGGGAATTCATAATTGTAACATTACTTGAAATTTACTGCTGGAGAACTCTTGTTCTAGCAATGGCTTTTGCAAGACAATACGTGGAGTCTATCTTAAGATTGTTGGATAAAACACGTTAACGAAAAACATAAATATAAAATATTTACGTAAAATATAAGATTTGAATAAACAATTTAAATAAATATTTATAATTATTTAAAACACTAGATCTGAACAAAAAAATTTAAATAGATATTTATACTTATATAAAACTCTAGATCTGAACAAAAAATAATTTAAATAAATATTTATTTTTATATAAAACACCAGATCTGAACAAAACAATTTAGATAAACAAGTTTTGAAAAAAAAACATAGAAATAAAATAAGGAGGATCGAGTTTTACTAGAAGTTGAAGCTTGTTTTCACAGTTTTTCTTAAGACAGATTCGACGGCTCCTATGATACTTGGAGGAACATTGGTCGTCTATCTCACAGGATGATACAACAAAATGATCATGGTAGTAGTATCTCTGCAGTGATCAACGAACCAACCTTGCTTTCTTCTATCACCGAAAACGTTTGAAAAATGATGAGAATAAGAAAAACAATTTCGAGAGTGAAATAAACCATAGTGTTTTTTTTGTGTTGTACAAAATTCTGCATAATTCTTTTGGTATTTATAGGCATTCAATATGGAGGAATTTTAGAAATTTTTGTGAATAAGGATACAAATCTACATTAAAGGAGCATTTAAACAGATTTGAATAAAAATAGAATCAAATCAAAATATTTATCCTTTTAAAACAGATTCTGTATAATATCTGCTGAGAAAAAAAATTACGTATTATGGACCAAAATATCTGTAGGCCCAGATAGTGCCCGACCGATCCAAACATTTCTTGTCGCCCACGTCGTACGAGTGTACCCTAACCTCGATGGATTTGGATCTACACCCCCTACACACGAGGCAAAGCTTCGATCTTAGTAATTCAATAATTCTTAATTCTCATATATATACATATCCTACACTTGGTATCTAAAAAATGTGGGATCTAAATTTTTCTTTTCCTCAACATTATTCACAAGTGGCTTACTTTGAGCATCATTTTCTCATTTATCATTCAACCATTTTGAGCATATGATATACCGTTGTGAAGGTCTCATAGAGTAGAATATAAAACCATAATTTTATGATTCAACTCTTCACCTTTACCAATCGAGATTATAACTCAAAGTTTCTAAAAATACCATTTTTTCCAACAATGTACCATGGCCCCTCTACATGCAATGCACAACATTCTCAGAACATTACTCTCCCAAACCAAATTATTGTTTTTCAATAAATTGTGCCATCAACTGAACTAGTCATTTCATGATTTCAAACTCACCTCAGTGTTTTCCTTTTAGTTGATTCGGAAACTACACTTTCGAGTATCAACTCCATTTGATTTTTTTTAATTTGGCAACGAGAATCCACATATTTGCAAGTTCATTTTCTAGATAAGCTTGTCTTTGCTTAGATTCTTCAACCTTTATTTGTAGCTCAGCTTCACATTGATCCTTCTCTAGAAGAGCAGCTTCATATGAAAGCTTTCTCTCTTTACTGATCGCCAATTCTGTCTTCAAATAAGAGGATGATCCAACTTGGTCATGTTGTTTGGTCAAACTCTCTCTTCAACCATTCCGTAGTGTACTTATTCGACATTGTGTGGGAGGATTCTTTGCTGCAACGAGTTCTGCCATTAGTCTCTTGTTATGATTCATTTGTTTATTTTTCTGATAATTCCTTAAGCTCCACAGCACCAGCTGAGGCTACCCCCTTGGCATATGGACTCTCCTCTACTAGTTTATAGTTTTGCAACTCTAGCTGGTCGTTTGACTCAGTTAGTCCCACAACTTTGTGTTTTAGTTCCTCAATCTCGATCATCTGATTAAGCAAAATAAGGAAATTAGCTATAGCATTTACTATAATGAAACGAAAATCAATAAAAAGTAAACCCATACTAAAACTGATGCTAGGCTAATCATAAATGCTAATGTCATTGTGATGTATAATCTGGGTCAATGGTGTATTCCTATACTAAAAAGTCAAACCCATTTGTTTTTTAGCAACAAAATAAGCAAATCAATATCTATATAATATCAAAACTACAATTAAAATAAAGAGATGTGTTATAATGTTTATTAATGATGCCAAATTGTCGTACTATAAGACATACCTTAATTTTCCATTTCCACTGTGTTTTTACATATGAAATTATGACATATTTCATACTTCAATTGAATGAAAAAAAATATTTTAACTCTTCATTTTTTAGCTCTTACATTTGCATTTTCTGTAAAATCACTCCAAAATGGATGACAAAGTTAATGTTTTTATAACTTTGCTGATGTGACATACATGTGAATTGCCATGTACATGACATATCAGTTTTTAGTTAATTTTTTAAAATTTTAAAATTCATATTTAAAATTTCTAATTGTATTTTTACTTTCTTACATTTCATGCTTAAAGTGTAATATATCTTATCAACCCTCCATTTTGGTTTTTGTTAGCCTCATTTAATATAACAATTCAATTATTAGTCAAGTGCAGGAGTTGTCATTCTATATGGTTTCAATCGCTCACACTCTAGTCTCTCTATATATTAAGCATCATCTTCATCTAATTTCTCTCTCTCTCTTGCTCCCTCCCTCCCCCTCTCTCTTTGATTCTCTCTCACTCTCCGTATTTATTAACACTTTGCTTTTGGTTTTTTATAATAAAAAAACCCAGCTGCAAGAATGATGCGAGGAGAAGAAAATAAGAAGGGAAAAGGGAAAGCCATTGTGAAAGAACCCATGAAAATATCGTCGACTTTTGCACCCACTCTCAATCAACCTCTTCCTCGTGGTGGCAAGCTTTTCATTATACCTTCATTCTCGACTCTTCAAAAGCTTAAGGTAAAAGTTGGTAAGAACCTTATACAGGCAATGTCAATCCTCGTTTTCATCCTTTCAGAGGAAAGGAAAGGTGTCAGTCTAACTCAGTCCCAACGAAGAAGAAGAAGTGAACAACTACGATATTAAACGTAATAAGGGACCAGGATAGGGGCATATTGGAGCAAGAGAGCGTCAAAATCATCATCCTTATAGTTACAAAGATCAGATGTCTCTCCTTCAGCCTTAGGCCACAAATTTTCTTGGTGAACAGAAGACCATAAGCAGTTTTCTTGGGCTAAAAACATCCTCTTGGAGAACCCCTCCTATTCCTACTCTTAATCCTAATTTTAGGAATCATATGATGGAAAAAGGAAAACCTATTGCTGCTTCCAATCAAGATTCTAATTCAAGAAGTTGCGATAGTTTGGACAGAGAGTTGAGACTAGGGTTTGAGTGAAGGGAAGATTAAAATATATAAACCTGCCAGATTTTTTTTTGGTCTGTTTTAATGGATGTATTTTGGGTTTGTTTGCCTCTTTTAATACCACAAGTAATGGTCTTTTCCTAACCTCAATACTCAAACCTTTTTGATTTTTAGCTACATAAACGACAAATTAATATCTATGCAAGGTTAGGTTTTGGTGATAAAGTCATACAATCTAATAAAAGTCTAGAGTTATAAGTCTTGTTGTTTTACTTATTTCTGATATTTAGTCTATCATTATCAATTGAAATGAGTTAAAGAATTTTGTCCATCTTCAATAAATTGTTGATGATCTATATCCTCTTTTCTTTAAAATATTATATGAGTTCTCTTTGTCAAAAAATGATAGTGTTCAAAATTTCCTTCTTTTTAATGAAATTAGAAAACAACTTATTGATGTATTGAACAACTTTTAGTTTTTCTATTAAAAGATTAATACAAGTTTTGTTTTATATGAAAGAAAAAAAAATAGAGTAGACACTCTACTAACTTGTTAAATCATCAGTCTTTATCTAATCTCCCTCCCTATATATATTAATCGTCATAGTCTTCATCTAATCTCCCTCCCCCTGTAACACCCAAAACCCGAACACCGTCACCGATTAGGAATTCCTGTGTTTTATTGTTTATTTTTCACTGTTTCATCTTTAATGCCATATTATTCAACTTTTTTTTTATTAAAGTTATCACTTCACACACACACACACACACACACACACACACATATCACCATAAACATAAACACAATTTAATAAGAATAAAAATGGTATTTCTAATATTTTAGGAGACTTCTACCAGTACCTGATGGTCAAATATCGGTAGTAGTCAAGTCAGTGAATAATTTAGAAACTGTGCAGATTTCTACCGGTACTTGTGCTAACTCTACCGATACAAGTATAAATTCTATCGATACAAGTCATGCAACTACCGATATAAGCATATAAACTACCGATACATCAATACTAAAAACTATTGATACTTGTAATTCAACTACTGATACAACTCAAGTAAGAGAACAACCTCTCTCCTACCTTGCACTTTTATTGAAACATGCAATGGGTTTTACCGAAACAAGTATGCAGAATCTTAAGAATCATACCACATACAAGTTAATTAACTTCATTCATACACAACTTTATTTATGCATTTAAGCCAACACAAAATACATGATTTCCATGTCAATACAAGGTACTTTTGAGTCCACTTTCTACATTCCACAATCATACGTTTCTACTTTCAACATTTCATCAAACAAGACAAGGTTTTCACAATCTCGATGTACATAAGCAAAAGATAATATCATCCTAGTACATGCCATAAGACCAAGTGATGTAAAATCTACCATACGTGCTCCGCAATAGTGTGATTTCCTTGAGAACATTCGATCTTCAGATAGCAAAATGTATCTACAAAACAACAACATATTGACAAGTAAGCTTATTAAGCATACTAAGTTCGCAAATATCATTTCCTTACAGATTAATCAGATCAGTTTAAAGATGAAAACGAATATATATTCATAATCCTATGCACAATAACGAACTTAATCCCTTCAGTCTTCAAGATTTTTAGCTCATACGAGCACAAACAAATTTAACTCACACAAGCCTAGAATGGTTAGCTCTTACGAGCCAAAAATGGTTAGCTCTTACGAGCCCAAATTGGTTAGCTTTTACGAGCTCGAAATGGTTAGCTCTTACAAGCCCAAAAAGGTTAACCAGTATACGATGCTGCTTACACAAGTTGTCGAGAATTCGTGACATACGTGAAGACTCAGCCATCGATACGGTCCAGAATTCAGTATTCATTCAGAATCTGTTAACTTGCGATGTTGCTCACACAAGCTGTTAGGATACTACAACATATGCAGGATCCTAGCCATCACTTCAAACCAGGTAACCGACCCTAGGGCGGATATTTCGTTTCTTCCTTTGCCTCTTCAATCAACACAAATGTTTAACCTTCTTCGAGATGATGTAACAATTGTTAAACACAAAAACATACAAGGTGTATAAACTAACACTATGAACTTACTGGATGAAATTGCGATTTGGCTAAACTTCAAGGACTATTCTGCTAATTTCACTTTTTCGCAATTCATGGCACAATTGTAATCTAATCAACAATTCATCCAAATTTCATATTAAAACACATAATCAATTCATTTAACATAATTTGATCCTTTTAGGGAAAATTATGATTTTACCCCTAACACTTTCCTTTTATTCAATCCAGTCCTTTCCACACAAAACATGCAAAATACCCATTTTCTCTTCAAACTATACGAACCAAATATACTATGACCTCATACATGACCCTAAAATCCATTTATATCACCTAAAGTACACCCAATTTCATCATTTAGTATTTTAGTCCTTAAACCCTAATTTCATCAAAAATCACTTTATAGAAAGATCCAACTTAATCATCAAGCATCCAAAACTATCAAAAACTTTCAAAGAAAAGCATATTAAACATGGTAAGATTCACAACATTTGAAAAATTTATAAATTAGTCCTTAGATTAGCTAGATCAAGCTATTACGGATTCAAAAACATAAAAATTACTAAAAACGATCATGGTTTGCTTACCCAAATCAAAGCTCGAAGGTCATCAATGGAAAACCCTAGGTTTTCTTGTCTTAGCCGTGAGGAAGAAGAAGAAATTAGAAGGAAAATGTGATTTTTCTTCTTTAATTTCATATTTATGCCTAATGGCATAATTGTAAATCTTAAGACTTTCCTAATTAACTTAATTAATCATTTAATTAACCTTTAATTTTCCTAATTAAGGACAATAAGTGT
Source organism: Kokia cookei (assembly GCA_039519145.1). Lineage (NCBI taxonomy): Eukaryota > Viridiplantae > Streptophyta > Magnoliopsida > Malvales > Malvaceae > Kokia > Kokia cookei. Next base: position 19,362,835 of record CM076903.1, on the reverse strand, counting down.
CATAATAAACCACTCACCAAAATATTTTGGTTAATTACCTATTTGATCCTTCAATTTTATTAAATTCAAAGCAAACTACTTATTTACAATTTAGCCTTAAGCTAAGTAGGACTAAATGAATAAATATCCCAAAAATTAGTGGAATGAAATCATGTCACCACCGCTTGGAATTTTTTACCATGGTTTAATTACCATTCTGGTCCTTACTATTTTCAGTCAATAGCAATTAAAGTTTACCTCTTTTACAATTTACTCCTTTTTCCATAATTGAGCAATTAATTGTCAAAATTTACCCAACCAAACTTAAATTCACATATAATAAGACTCTGTAAATATTTAAATGTTAAAAATGAGGTCCCGATACTCCTTTTTCCTAAAACCACTTGACTTTTGAATCAAAACCAGTTATCATAACTTTTAATTTGATAATTAAAATTTCTAAATTCAGAATTCCTTATACAATTAATATTAACTTATTTAATTTAAACACTAATTACAAAAATTTTCTCGACAGGTTTGAGATCCAAAAATCACTGTTTTTGACACCACTGAAAAACGGGCTGTTACAACTCTCCCCCTTTGAGAAATTTCATCCTCGATATTTTATTTAGTAGTACCTGTTTATTCTAGTATTTTCTACATAATCAAAATCATTATTAGCTAGAAAATAACATCCTCATATTAATCTTGAATAGCAACAACCTTTAAACAATTCTGATACATTTTATCTTATCTATCAAGTTAATCCCTAATTGGTATATTAGTCTGGCGTTTCCACCAATTCATTTCCGGCCACATTTCCTACAGTAATATATATCTTTAATTAATCTATATTCAGAATAATTACCAACTTCATAACTTAATAGTAATATTAATCAGCAAAAACTCATCATCTCAAACCTTCAAAGACATCTACCCCATTCTAACTAACTGAGACACTGCGATCCCAAAAGGGTTTGTAACTAATATTTCAACTTCCATCGACTCGATAGTCAGATTTTATCAGTTTTTAAGCAGTATCGATCTAAGAATAAATCAATCCTAAAACGTTCAAAGCATTCACAGCCACATCAAGGATAGAATTTACTAGTCATCTCTTTAGACACAGTTACCTCTTCTCTTGCTTGAGTAGCATAGGTCCGTGCTGGTGCTTGAACTTCGGGTCTGTTTGTATTTTTGGTAACCTCAGTATGATTTTTGCTTACAATGTTGCTCTGACCAGGACATCTACCCTTTTGTGGTGTGTTTAGGGGTTTTACACTATGATTCTCTTCTTCTTCATGTGATACGTGACAATTTCGTACCACGTGGTTGGTTGCTTCACATCGAAAACATGCCCTTTTCTTCAAACGACACTCACCCAGATAGATTTTTCCACAATACTCACAAGCTGGGTTAGGTGCATTACAAACGCTGGCTATACTATCTGCAGGTCTATTCTGAAATCTAGTTTCAGGTTGTGCCGACCCACTTTTGCTCGAGTACCCAGATGAAAGTATCACTCGATTCTCATTCTCTCTGAATTTCTTCAACAACGGTAAAGAGAAAGTTTTCGAAGAAGTCTTCTTACTTAATTCCCTGGACCTCTTTTCCCTCTGCCTCTTGTGGTTGTAAATTTCCTCCATTTATTGTGCTCTATCCGCCAAGATAATAAATGGTCGTATTTTAGAACCACCTACCATCATTTTAACCTTGTCGTTTAAATCGTCCTCGAATTGATCACACATGGCCTCGTCAATAGGTACAATCTCCCGTGCATACTTATTGAGAAGTAAAAATTCCCGTTCGTACTCTGCCATAGTTTTATTTCCTTGTCTCAACTCTAGGAATTCCTTCTTCCTTTTATCCAAGTACCGTTTACTGATGTATTTCTTTTTGAACTCTGCTTGGAAGAATTTCCAAGTAACTTCATTTTCAAACACCACTACTACAATCATCGTCCACCAATTGTATGCCTCATTTCAATAACGACATAACACACCTAACATAGTCTTCAGGAAAACAGGCCATTTCATTCAGTACTCTCAGAATGCTTTCTAACCAATACTTAGCCCTAGATGGGTCATCCTCAGCATTTTTGCCCCATATTTTCTACCCTATCCGTCGGTATACGACACCTCTCTTCTATCACAAGAGGAGGTGGAGGCCTTACGGGAGGTGCTATAGGTCGAGCAGCAGGCTGTGTAGCTAGAGGTGGGAAAGGTGGTACCATAGGATTATTCCTCATAAACTCTGAAAACCACTGTCCCATTAAATCAAAGAACCTATTTTTCACTCCACTTTCTGTCATTGGTATAATCGGCACCTCTTAGCTCACTTCAGAATCTGTAGCTGGATCATTGCTATTTACCTTGTTGGTCTCTCCTCGTTCTGAATCAGACTTTTTTTATCTACAAAATAGTAGTTAGATCAAATTCATCTATATCACACTATCACAGGTTCATATGGCATGTACTTCTAGATTATTCCACACAGTCAATGTTGTTCAAGAAATGGATAAACCGTAAGCTTTGATACCACTAAATGTAACACCTAAAACCCAAACACCGTCACTGATTAGGATTTTTGATGTTTTACTATTCATTTTTCACTGTTTCATCTTTAACGCCATATTATTCAACTTTATTTATTAAAGTTATAACTTCACACATATATATATCACAATAAACATAAACACAATTTAATCAGGGTAAAAATGGCATTTCGAATATTTTAAGAGACTTTTACCGGTACCTGATGGTCAAGTATTAGTAGTAAGTCAAGTTACTGAACAATTTAGAAATTGTACAGATTTCTACTGGTACTTATGCTAACTCTACCGATACAAGTATAAATTCTATCGATACAAGTCATGCAACTATCGATACCAAAAATTGCAAAGAGCAAAAATTCTCACCTTGCAACTTTTACCAATATGAGCATATAAACTACCGATACATCAATACTAAAAACTATCGATACTCGTACCGATACAACTTAAGTCAGAAAACAACCTCTTTCCTACCCTACACTTTTATTGAAACATGCAATGGGTTCTACCGAAACAAGTAAGCAGGATCTTAAGAATTATACCAATTACAAGTTCATTAAGTTCATTCATACATAACTTTAATTATGAATTTAAGCTAACACAAAATACATGATTTCCATGTCAATACAAGGTACTTTTGAGTCTACTTTCTACATTCCAAAATCATATGTTTCTACTTTCAACATTTCATCAAACATGACAAGGTTTTCACAATCTCGATATACATAAGCAAAAGATAACATCAACCTAGTACATGCCATAAGACCAAGTGATGTAAAATCTACCATACGAGCTCCGTAATAGTGTGATTTCCTTGAGAAGATCCGATCTTCAGACAATAAATGTACCTACAAAACAATAATAGATTCACGTGTAAGCTTATTAAGCTTAGTAAGTTCGCAAATATCATTTCCTTACAGAATAATCAGATCAATTTAAAGATGAAAATGAATATGTATTCATATTCTTATACACAATAACAAACTTAATCCCTTTAGTCTTCAAGATCTTTTGCTCATACGAGCACAAACAACTTTAACTCACACAAGCCTAGAATGGTTAGCTCTTACGAGCCCAGAATGGTTAACCAGTATACGATGCTTCTCACCCAAGTTGTCAAGAATTCGCGACATACGTGAAGACTCAGCTATCGATACAGTCTAGAATTCAGTATTCATTCAGAATCTGTTAACTTGCGATGTTGGTCACACAAGCTGTCAATATACTACAACATATGTAGGATCCTAGCCATCGCTTCAAATCAGGTAACCGACCCTAGGCCTGACATTTCGTTTCTTCCTTTGCCTCTTCAATTAACACAAATGTTTAATCTTCTTCGAGATGTTGTAACAATAGTGAAACACAAGAACATACAAGGTGTATAAACTAACACTATGAACTTACCAGATGAAATTGCGATTTGGCTAAACTTCAAGGACTATTTTGCTAATTTCACTTTTTCGCAATTCATGGAATGATTGTAATCTAATCAACAATTCATCTAAATTTCATATTAAAACAGATAATCAATTAATTTAACATAATTTGATCCTTTTAGGGAAAATTATGATTTTACCCCTAATACTTTCCTTTTATTCAATTTAGTCCTTTCCACACAAAACATGCAAAATACCCATTTTCTCTTCAAACTATACAAACCGAATATACTATGACCTCATACATGACCTTAAAATCCATTTATATCACCTAAAGTACACCCAATTTCATCATTTAGTATTTTAGTCCTTAAACCCTAATTTTATCAAAAATCACTTTATAAAAAGATCCAACCTAATCATCAAGCATCTATCAAAAAATTTCAAAGAAAAGCATATTCAACAATGGTAAGATTCAAAACATTTGACAGATTTACAAATTAGTCCTTAGATTAGCTAGATCAAGCTAATACGGATTCAAAAACATAAAAATTACTAAAAATAGTTAAGGTTTCTTTACCCAACTCAAAGCTCAAAGGTCATCAATGGAAAACCCTAGGTTTTCTTGTCTTAGCCGTGAGGAAGAAGAAGAAGAAATTAGAAGGAAAATGTGATTTTTCTTCCTTAATTTCATATTTATACCTAATGACATAATTGTAAATTTTAAGACTTTCCTAATTAACTTAATTAATCACTTAATTAACCTTTAATTTTCCTAATTAAGGACAATAAGTGTCATAATAAACCACTCACCAAAATATTTTGGTTAATTACCTATTTGATCCTTCAATTTTATTAAATTCAAAGCAAACTACTTATTTACAATTTATCCTTAAGCTAATTAGGACTAAATGAATACATATCCCAAAAAATTAGAGGAATGAAATCATGTCACCATCGCTTGGAATTTTTTACTATGGTTTAATTACCATTTTGGTCCTTACTATTTTCAGTCAATAGCAATTAACTCTTACCTCTTTTACAATTTACTCCGTTTTCCATAATTGAGTAATTAATTGTCAAAATTTACCCAACCAAACTTAAATTCACATATAATAAGACTCTGTAAATATTTAATAAAAATATTTACGACTCTTAATTTTAGAAACAAGGTCCCGATACCTCTTTTTCCTAAAACCACTTGACTTTTGAACCAAAATCACTTATACTAATTTTTAATTTGATAATTAAAATTTCTAAATTCAAAATTCCTTATACAATTAATATTAACTTATTTAATTTAAACACTAGTTACAAAAATTTTCTCGACGATTTTGAGATCCCGAAATCACTGTTTTTGGCACCACTGAAAAACGAGCTGTTAGACACCCTCCCAGTCTCTCCCTCCTTCCCTCCTTCTAAGTCTCACTCTCCATATATATTAACCCATTGCCTTTGGTTTTTTATCAGAAAAAGCCTAGTTGCAAGAATGGTGCAAAGAGAAGTAGACCAGAAGGGCAAAGGGAAAACCATTTTGAAAGAACCCAAGAAAATATCGTCAAATTTTGCACCCGCTCTCAATCAAACTCTTCCCCGTGGTGAGAGTCTTTTCCTCATGCCTCCATTGTCAACTCCGCAAAAGCTGAAGGTAAAAGTTGGCAAGAATCCTTATGCTGACAGCCAATCCTTGTTTTCATCCTTTAGGGAGAAAAGGGAAGGCGTCTGTCTAGCTTAGTCCCATAGAAGAAGAAGAAGAAGAAGAATAAGAAGAAGTGAACAACTATGATATCAAATGTGATTAGGGTCCAAGATCGTGACATCTTGAAGCAAGGCAGCCTCAAAATCATTATCCTTTTAGTTATAAAGATAAAAAAAATCTCTCCTTCAGGCTTCGGCCTCGGATTTTGTTAGTGAATAGAAGATCATAAGTGGTTTTCATAGGCTGGGAACATCCTTTAGGAGAACCCCACCTAATCTTACTCTTAATCCTAATTTGAGGAATCATATGATGGAACAAAGAATCCTACTGCTGCTCCCCATCAAGACTCAAGTTTAAGAAGTTGCGCCAATTTGGAAAAAGAGTTGAGACTAGGATTTGAGTGAAGGGAATATTAGAATATATAAATCGACCCGAAGTTTTTTTTTTTCAGTTTCAATGGATGTATTTTGGGTTTGCTTTCCTTTTTATTATTACGTCAGGTCAGTGGTGTCTTCCTAGCCTCAATACTCAAACCCTTTTGTTTTTAGCAACAAAATCAACAAATCAATATCTATACAAGGTCATTCCAAGTGCTCAAGTCATATAATTTTATAAAAGTCTAGGCTTTTTAGTCTTGTTGTGTTACAGTTTTATGTTGTTTAGTCTATCATTATCAAATGATCTATCTCCTCTTTTCTTTAAAATCAAATTATATGAGTTCTCTTTGTCAAAAAATGTGGGTGTTCAATTTTTCCTCTTTTTTAATGAAATTTGGAAACAACTTATTTAAATATAGCTCATTGTCTTGCAAAACTCAATCTCTGGAATTTGATTTCGGGGTGAGAATGAATTTGCCTATTTGATTGATGTAGTGACAAACTTTTTTTTTTTTTTAATGTATGTGTTGTGTCTTTTAAAATCAATGAAATTTCAAAAAACATGTAATTCTCAATTACCATTAGCAAAAAAAAAATTCTGGTTTTTACATAATTTTTTCTCCTCTTTCTTGTGCTTTGAAAGGCATTACGAACAATTCAAATTATTATGAATTTCGCAAATGCATCAAGGGTTTTTAGAAAAATTAAAAATATTCATTAATCAAATTTTTAACAATGACAAAGTTCAACGTAGAAACCCTTAAAAAGTTTTAATTTCAACTTAAAATTCCTTGCAAATAATAGATGATCGAGGGGAAAAAAGAAAAACATGTAGAATTAACATTAATCTTTTAAATATTGAATAGTTATAATTACCTAAATTTTGGTTTTATTGAGCTCCCATTTTGTGGACTCATGAAGGTAATTAATGAGATACATAAAAAATGTATGGAGTTGAAAAAACCAAATTTGTCAAACAAGTGCCTTGAGAGAAGCTTTAACCACCGCTCCATTCAAGTTAAGACAAACCATAATTTCTTTTAAAAGTGCTGAAATTATATTTATTTAATTTTTTTACTTGTTTTACTATATATATATATATTTAAAATTTGTGACTATTTTTAATAATGTCTTGCATTCCCTATTTAGAGTGTAGTATATCTTACCAACCCTCCTTTTTGGTTTTGTTAACACTTGACATTGAATACCACAATTCATTTGTTAGTTAGGTGCAGAAGTCTCCATTATATATGTTTTTTCTAGTCTTCATCTAATCCCTCACCCTCTCACTCTCCATATATATTTATCATAGTCTTCATTTAATCTCACACTCTCTCACTCTCCATATTTATTTATCATAGTCTTCTTCTAATCTCTCACTCTCCATATATACTAATTATTTGGATTTGGTTTTTGATTAGATAAAAGCCAGTTGCAGCAATGATGCAACGAGATGTAGACTGGAAGGGCAAAGGGAAAGCTATTGTAGTTTCATCCAATGACACAAATCCTAAGTTGAGATTCTCCAAAGTGGTTTTTCACCCTAGACCTGCTCACCAAAATTCCCATCGTGTGGTGAAAGAACCCATGAAAATACCATTGACTTTTGCATGTGCTCTTAATCAACCACTTCCCAGTGACGACAAGCTTGTCCTCATGCCTCCGTCGTCGATTGCTCAAAAGTTAAAGGTGAAAGTTAGGAAGAACCCTTATGCTTGTGGTATCAATACTTGATATCATCCTTTCAAGAGAAAAGGGAAGGCTCCTCTCTAGCTTAGTCTTGGAGAAGAAAGAAAAAGAAGAAGTGACCAGCTATGATATCAGACGTGAGAATGTTCAAGACTAAGGTAGATTGGAGCAAGGGAGCCTAAAAACCATCATTCTTATAATTAAAAAGATCAAAAGTCTCTTCTTCAAGCTCTGGCCGCGAATCATCTTATTGAATTAAAGACCGTAAGTGGTTTTCTTAGGCTAGGAACATCCTCTTGGAGAACCCCACCTATTTCTACCCCTAATCCTAATTTAAGAAATCATCTAATGAAACAAGGAAAACCTAGTGCTGCTCCCAATCAAGCTTTCATTTCAAGTGGTTGTGACAATTTGGACTTAAAGTGTAGACTCGGGTTTGAGTGAAGGGAAGATTAGAATACATAAATTTGGTTTTTTTTTGTCAGTTTCAAAGGATGTATTCTGGTTTCCTTTCCCTTTTTTTATTATGTTAGGTCAATGGTGTCTTCCTAGACTCAAAACTCAAACCCTTTCATTTTTTAACTACAGAATTAGCAAACTAATATATGTACAAGGTAAGTTATAGTGCTAAAGTCATATAAAATTTTCATACTATTTTTCTATTGCTTAGTCTATCATTATCAAATGAAATGAGTCAAAGAATTCATTTTTTTCTTACTATTTTTTTGTCCATCTTCAATATTTATTGTTATGATCTATCTCCACTTTTCTTTAAAATCAGATTAAATGAGTTCTCTATTTCAAAAAAAGAAGTGTTAAATTTTTCCTTTTTTAATCAAAATTTGAAAACAATTCATTTATTAGTCAAGTGCAAAAGACTCCATCATTTATTGTTTGTCTAGTTTTCATCTAATCATTCACTCTATGACTCTTCATATACTAGTCATAGTTTTCATCTACTCTCTCACTCTCCATATATATTAATCATAGTCTTCATCTAATCTCTCACCCTCTCATTGTCCCAATCCACATATTAATCATTTGGCTTTAGTTTTTTTATCATACAAAAGTCAGCTGCAACAATGTTGCAACGAGAAGCAAATCATAAGAGCAAAGGGAAAGCTATTGCAATTTCATCTGATGACATAAATCCTGACTTGAGATTCCTCAAACGAGGTTTTCACCATACACCTGCTCACTATAACGCCCATCGTGTGGTCAGGCATATTCATGTCGATGGACCTTTAAAGGCCTCAAAAAGGAAATAAGTAACCATATATGAAAAAAAGAAAAAAAGGGTGTAACGAAGGTTAAAGGAGATGTCATGAAAAACCTCACGTGTTCAATGTCTATCTCCTTTCTCGACTTCATGCGACTCGTAAAAGTGTTTCACTTTTTTATTAAGCTCACATCTATCACATTTTTTTAGTTATCATAATCTAAATTTCAACGTCCAATAGCATTGATAAAGTTATTATTTTTCATTCAAACAATTTTGATATTATCTTTAGTCAATAATTTATATCTTATACACTTTGAAAGGTCTAATTAGGAAAAACCATGACCACTAAAGACGAGCGCAAAATACCATAGTTGTTGAAAAACAAGCTCTTGAGAAGGTTTGGACTCAATACCTCTAGCATATAGGGGATCTTGAACACAAAGTATTGTAGATGTCGATCGAAAGGTAGAGGAGATAAACTTGAGGTTGAGACACTATTGGAAAGATGTTAAACTTTTGGAAGTGTACTATTTGATAATAATGCCTTACATTCTCGACTTGAAGTGTAGTATATATTACAAACTATCCTTTTATGTTTCTATTAACCCTTAATATGTAGTACCATAATTCATTTGTTAGTTAGGTGCAAAAGTCTCCATTATATATTGTTTTTCTAGTCTTCATGTAATCTCTCGCTCTCTCACTCTCCATATATATTAATCATAGCCTTCATCTAATATCTCACTCTTTCACTTTCCATATATATTATCCCTTTGCCTTTGGTTTTTTTATAAAAGAAAAAACCCAGTTGTAGCAATGGTGCAACAAGAAGTAGACTGAAAGGGAAAAGGGAAAGTCATTGTGAAAGAACCTATGAAAATATCCTCAGCTTTTGTATTTGCTCTAAATCAACCTTTTCACCATGACGACAAAGTTTTCCTCATGGCTCCGTCGTCAGCTCCCCAAAAGGTGAAGTTGAAAGTTGGCACTGCTAATCCTCATTTTCATCCTTTCAGGAGAAAAAGGAAGGAGCTTCTCCATCTCAATCCTAAAGAAGAAGAAAAAGAAGAAGTGAACAAGTATGATATCAGACATGATAAGGGTCTAAGATCGAGGTAAATTAGAGAAAGGGAGCCTCAAAATAATCATCCTTATAATTACAAAGATCAAAAGTCTCTCCTTCAGGTTTTAGCCATGGATCTTCTTGGTGAAAAGAAGTCGATAAGTGGTATTCTTGGACTAGGAACATCCTTTGTGAGAATCCCACCTAATTCTGTTATTGATAAAACAAAAGCTAGCTGCAACAATGGTCCAAAGAGAAGCTGATCGTAAGGGCAAAGGAAAGCTATTGCAGTTTCATCCGGTGAAACAAATCTTGAGTTGAGATTTCCCAAAGAGGTTTTCACACTAGACCTACTCACCAAAATGTCCATTGCATGGTGAAAGAACCCATGAAAATACCTATCTTTTTAGTTATGTGACTTTCTTTGTAATTTACTTTTTTTTATTTTGAGTGCCTAAAACGATGTTTTTTTATAGTTATGTGACTATTTTGTAGTTTACTCTTTTTTTTAAAAGAATTTGAGATTAAAGATTGTTTATCTAAAAATTTTACTTTGGGGTGTTAAAATATTTTTCTCTGGTTTGCTTGCTTTCTTCTTCCTGCATTTTAAATGTCATCTTTTACCTTCTATTTTTCATATTCGAAAGATTAAAAAAAACCTAGTTGGTTCAAAAATAATAACAAATAAAGTTTATGAAGGGTTTTAACCAAAAACCAAGTAAACATTAGAGAAAGACAAAACTACAAATAAAATAAAGAGATGTGTTATAATGTTGATTAATGAAGCCAAATTGTCATATTATAAGGCAAACCATAATTTTCCATTTCCGCTGTGTTTTTACCTATGACATTATGACATATTTTGTCAGAAAAAAATGATTTTAGCTTTCAATTTCATTTTTTATTTTTTTAGTTCTTAAATTTACATTTTTTTGTCAAATCACTCCAAAATGGATTGTAAAGTTATTTTTTTTTAACTTTGCTAATGTGGCACACATATGAATTGCCATGTAAATGACATATCAACTTTTAGTTAATTTTTTAAAATTTTAAAATTCATATTTAAAATTTGTAACTGTATTTTTGATGTCTTATATTTCATGTTTAAAGTGTAATATATGTTTATCTAATCTTCATCTAATCTCTCCCTCTCCATATATATTAACCAGAATCTTCATCTAATCTCTCACTTTCCATATATATTAACCTTTTGCCTTTAGTTTTTTTTTTTATAAAAAAACCCAACTACAACAATGGTGCAGCAAAAAGTAGACTGGAAGGGCAACGGGAAAGCCATTATGAAAGAACCCATGAAAATATTGTTGGCTTTTGCACCCACTCTCAATCAACCTTTTCCTCACGACGGCAAGTTTTTTCTCATTTTCATCCTATCAGGGGAAAAGGGAGGCACTTGTCTAGTTCAATCGCAAAGAAAAAGAAGAAGTGAAGAGCTATGATATTAGACGTGATAAGGATCCAGAATCGAGGAAAATTAGAGCAATGGAGCAAAAAATTGTCATCTTTATAATTACAAAGATTAGTAGTCTCTCCTTCAAGCTCCAACTACAAATCTTTTTGCTGAAAAAAAAAATAAGTGGTCTTCTTGGGCTGGGAGCATCCTCTAGGAGAACTCCACCTAATTCTACTCCTAATCTTAATTTAAGGAATCATCTGATGGGACAAGGAGAACTTGCTGCTACACCTAGTCAAGCTTCCAATTCAAGCATTTCCGACAATTTGGACATAGAGTTGAGACTAGCATTTAAGTGAAGGGAAGATTAGACTAGGGTGGTCCAACTCATTAACAGGTCTAATGCTGACGTGACATTTTTTTTTTTACTTTCGACTAAAGTTGAGGATCTATTAGTAATAAGTTCAAAATACCCATTTTGGTTTATTTGCAACATAAGAGTCATCATCATTCATCATCAGTGCCTAACACCCACCACAAGTATCACCAATCTCATCACTGCCCATCCCTTGCTCCCCCATCTCTATTGCTACTCATCCCGTTGCCCCCGCACAATACGAACCACCTATGGTGGATGTAAGGTTAACAACTTGTAAATTATTTCACACATTGCAATTTGTAATTTAAATAGAAAGTAAATTTTATCCTTGTCAACTAAAAATTATGAACGAGAAGTAACATAAAATAATAAATTAAATTATTAGGATCTAATCTAATGGTAACATGAAGAAAACAAGTAAGCTATGTCTAATGAATTAAACATAACATGTCACAATCTTATTAAACATAACATAACATGTTACTATTTTATGTTGTTTAGCCTATCATTATCGAATGCAATGAGTCAAAGAATTTTTGTATATCTTCAATATATTCTTGATTATTTATCTCTTCTTTTCTTTAAAATCAAATTATATGAGCTCTCTTTGTCAAAAAAATTGAGGGTTCAAGTTTTCCTTCTTTTTTTAATGAAATTTGAAAATAATTATTGAAATATAGCTCATTTGCTTGCAAAACTCAGTCACTAGAATTCGGTTTTGGGTTGAGGATGAATGTGCCTATTTCGTTGATGTATTGAAAAGTTTTAGTTTTTTATTAAAAAATCTAAACAAGTTTTGTTTAATATCTAAGAAAAAGAAAAAATAGCAAACACTTTATTGACTTGTTGAACATACAAATTAGTTGTATTATTTATTAAAACTCCATATTAATTCAAAATTATATTAGGAAATAAAACATAAAGTGTTAGTGTTGATACAATTATAAGGAACTTAATCATAAAGCTAAAAATTATATGATAAAACACATGTAAGTTAGGAAGTAATTAAAATGTAATTTTATTAAATAAAAGAAAAATGATTTATTTTAAAAAATATAAAAATGAAATAAAAATATTTAAATAAATAAAACTATAAAAAATATATAATAGAACACCTTTAAGTCAATTAACTCGTTATAATTATTGAAATAGTAAACATTAACATCAAGAAATAATGATAAACCAAAATAATAATTTTTTACAATGATAATAGAAAAAAATACGTCAAGAAATAAAATAGAACATGTGCAAGTCGATAAACTCGATGCAAAGTATGTGATAATTAATATGTACTTCAATAAATAAATAAAATTAAATTCAAAATGTTATAATAGAACACATGTAAATTGATAAACTACAACAATTAAAACTATATAAATCTTTTCATTGAAATAGAAGGAAAAGTTTAATTTAAGAATATAAAATAAAGTACGTGCAAGTTGACAAACTCGTTCCAAACTATATAATAGAACACCTATATGCCGATAAACTGGTTACTACCAAAATTATAAATCATTACAACAAAAATAAAAATAATTAATTCAAAATATTAAAATAGAGTACTAATAAGTTGATAAACTCGTGATAAAATATGTAATGATTAATATAAGTTTTCTTAATTACTTAGAGAATCCAAATAAGGGGTGGGTGGAGGGAAAATGCTTCCTTTTACAAATATCTGGCTGTGTCCAATATTATAAATAAATAAATAAATTTGATTTCCAATCTTTTCCTTCAACATTTGCTTCAAAGTAATAAAATGCTATATGGGGTTAATTTCTAGTAAATTAATGTTTTCTTAGCTGGATTTTAATATGGTTCTTAAATCTGTAATTTTCATGCTTTTTTAGCTTTTATTTGCCAGCTAAGATTATAGGGATAATTGTGTTGTGGCCCTCTATAATTATCATATTTTCCTAATCTTTTATGTATTTTTTTATGACAAATAAAGTATAAATTTATGCTAGATTTGGACAAAAAATAATAGGGTAAACTATCCAAATAGTCACTTTTATTTCTCTTAGGTTACACTTTAATCACTTACATTAACATGTTGTAATATTTTAGCCACTTACGTTACGTTATAGATTCCGGCTATGGTTGTTTTAGATTCCGGCTATGGTTGTTTTTACTTCTTTGTGCGTGCCCTCTTTTACAATAAAAAATAAATTGAAAAAACATGTAATTCTCAATTACATGTTTATGGTTGGTTTTATTGAACTTTTGCTATATGGGTTGATAATGGTAATTAATGAGATACTTAAAAGATATATCGGGTGAAAAGAAACAAAACTGTCAAACGAGTGTCTGACAAGAGATTTAACCACCTCTCCATTTAAGTCAAGGCATAAGCCAATTTTCTTTTGAAAGTGGTCAAATTATGTTTTAATATATATATTCTATTTGTTTTACTATTTATATTTAAAATTTTTGTTTGTATCTTTCAATAATGTCTTACATTCCCAACTTAAAGTGTAGCATATATTACCAACCAACTTATTCGGTTTTTGTTAATCTCTAATATGTAATACCATAATTCATTTATTAGACAGGTGCAAAACTCTCCATTATATATTATTTTTCCAGTCTTCATTTAACCATACACTATCTAGTCTCTATATATATTAATCTTCAGTTTCATCTAATCTCCCTCCCACCCTCCTCCCTCTCTTTCTCCCACCCTCCCTCCTTCAGTCTCACTCTATATATAAATTAACCGTCTGCTTTTGGTTTTTTATCAGAAAAAACCCAATCGCACTAATTGGGTAAAGAGAAGCAAATGAGATTGGCAAAGGGAAAGCCAATGTGAAACAGCCCATGAAAATATCGTCGACTTTTGCACTGCTGTCAATCGACCTCTTCCTCGTGATGACAAGCTTTTCCTGATGCCTCTATTGTTGGCTCTTCACAAGTTGAAGGTAAAAGTTGGTAGGAACCCTGATGCTAGCCGTGCACTCCACATTTTCAACCTTCCAAGAGAAAAGTGAAGGTTTCTGTCCAACTCTGTCCCTAAGAAGAAGAAGAAGTGAACAACTACGATATCAAACGTGATATGGTTCTAGTATCGAGGCAAATTGGAGCATAGAAGCCTCAAAATCATCATCCTTATGGTTACAAAGATAAGAAGTCTCACTTTCAACCTCTAACTTGTGGATTTTCTTTGTGAAATTGAGACCATAAGCGATTTGCTTGTGCAGGAAACACCCTCTAGGAGAACCCTCCTAATCCTGCTCTTAATCCTAATTTAAGGAATCATATGATGGGACAAAGAGAACCTACTGCTGCTCCTAGTCAAGATTCCAGTTCAAGCAGTTGCGACAATTTGGACATAGAGTTGAGACTAAGGTTTGTGTGAAGGGAAGATTAGAATACATAAACTTGCTTGAGGTTTTTTTTTTCTCAGATTCAATGGATGTATTTTGGGTTTGTTTGCCTTTTTTATTACATCAGGTAATGATGTCTATCTAGCCTCAATACTTAGACCCTATTGATTTTTAAGTACAAAATCAACAAATCAATATCTATACAAGGTCAGTTTTTATAAAAGTCTAGGGTTTTAAGTCTTGTTGTGTTACTGATTCTGTTGTTTAGTCTATCATTATCAAATGAAATGAGTTAAATATTTATTGTCCATCTTCAATATATTGTTGATGATGTATCTCCTATTTTCTTTAAAATATTATATGAGTTATCTTTGTGAATTTTTCCTTCTTTTTAATGAAGTTTGAAAACAACTTATTGAAATATGACGCATTGTCTTGCAAAACTCAACTATTGGAATTTGGTTTTGGGTTGAGGATGAATGTGTCTATTTGATTAATGTATAGGAAACTTTAATTTTTTAATTAAAAAATTAATACAAGTTTTGTTTTATATAAATAAAAAAAAGATAACATACACTTTATTGACCTGTTGAACATACAAATTAAAAATTTAGTATTAATTCAAAATTACATAAGGAAATTAATCAGAAAATGTTTGTTGATACAATTATAAGGGAGTAAATCATAAAACCAAAAATTATATGATAAAAGACATGTAAGTTAGGAATTAATAAAAATGCAATTTTATTAAATAAAAGAGGAAATGGTTTGATTTCAAAATATATAAAAATGAAATCTTAAATATTTTAATAAAAGAAACTAATAAAAATATATAACAGAACACCTTTAAATCAATTAACTTGTTATAATTTATTGAAATAATAAACATTAACGTCAACAAATAATAATAAACCTAAATAATAAATCTTTACAATGATAATAGAAAAAAATATGTCAAGAAATAAAATAGAACACGTGTAAATCGTAACTCGTTGCAAAGTATGTGATAATTAATTTGTACATAAATAAAAAAAATTAAATTCAAAACAATATAATAGAACACATGTAAGTCGATAAACTACTACAATTGAAACTATAAATCTTTTCATTGAATTAGAAGGAACAATTTAATTCAATAATATAAAATAGAGTACGTGTAAGTTGACAAACTCGTTCTAAAGTTTACTATAAGGAATATCAACATCAATAAATAGATAAAAATTCAAAAACATATATAACAGAACACCTGTATGTCGATAAATTGGTTATTATCGAAATTATAAATTGTTACAACAAAAATAAAAATAATTAGTTCAAAAGTATAAAATAGAACACTAATAAATTGATAAACTCGTGATAAAGTATGTAATGATTAATATAAATTTTCTTAATTAGTTAGAGAATCCAAATAAGGGGTGGGTGGAGGGGAAATGCTTCCTTTTTCAATCCTCGGGTGTGTCCAATATTATAAATAAATAAATTTGATTTTTTGCAATCTTTTCCTTCCACATTTGCTTCACAATAATAAAATGCTATGTACGGTTAATTTCTAATAAATTATTGTTTTCTTAGCTGGATTTTATTATGGTTCCTAAATATGCAATTTTCATGCTTTTTTAACTTTTATTTATCACTTAAGATTATAGGGATAATTGTGTTGTGGCCCTCTATAGTTACCATATTTGCCTAACCTTTTACGTACTTTTTTATGAGAAATCAAGTATAAATTTATGCTAGATTTGGACCAAAAAATTGTACGGTAAACTATCCAAATAGTCACTTTAGTTTCTCTTAGGTTACACTTTAGTTACTTACATTAACATGTTGTAATATTTTAATCACTTACGTTACGTTATAGATTCCGGCTATGGTTGTTTGTACTTCTATGTGCGTGCTCTTTATTACAATAAAAAAATTCAAAAAACATGTAATTCTCAATTACATGTTTATGGTTGGTTTTATTGAACTGTCGCTATATGGGTTGTTAATGGTAATTAATGAGATACTTAAAAAATATATGGAATTAAAAGAAACAAAATTGTCAGACGAATGTCTGACAAGAGATTTAACCACCTCTCTATTTAAGTCAAGACATAAGCCAATTTTCTTTTAAAAGTGCTGAAATTATGTTTTAATATATATATATTCTCTATTTGTTTTACTATTTATATTTAAAAATTTTGTTTGTATCTTTCTATAATGTCTTACACTCCCAACTTAAAATGTAACAAATATTACCAACCAGCTTATTCGATTTTTGTTAATCCCTAATATGTAATACCACAATTCATTTATTAGACAGGTGCAAAAATCTCCATTATATATTGTTTTTCTAGTCTTCATCTAATCACTCACTATCTAGTCTCTATATATATTAGTCATCAATCTTCATCTAAACTCCCTTCCTCTCTCTCTCTCTCTCTCTCTCTCTCTCTCTTCCTCCCTCCCTCCCTCCCTCCCTCCCTCCCTCCCTCCCTCCCTCCCTCTCTCCCCACCCTCTTCCTCTTTCAGTCTCACTCTACGTATATATTAATTGTTTTCTTTTGGTTTTTTATTAGAAAAAACCCAGTAGCAAGAATTGTGTAAGGAGAAGCAAATGAGATTGGCAAAGGGAAAGCCATTGTGAAACAACCCATGAAAATATCATCGACTTTTGCACCGCTGTCAATCGACCTCTTCCTCATGATGACAAGCTTTTCCTGATGCCTTTATAGTTGGCTCCTCAAAAGCTGAAGGTAAAAGTTGGTAAGAACCCTGATGCTAGCCGTGCCACTTCACGTTTTCAACCTTTCATGAGAAAAGTGAAGGCGTCTGTCCAGCTCTGTCCCAGAGAAGAAGAAGAAGTGAACAACTACGATATCAAACGTGATATGGATCCAGGATAGAGGTAGATTGGAGTTAGGAAGCCTTAAAATCACCATCCTTATGGTTACAAAGATAAGAAGTCTCTCCCTCAACCTCTAGCCATAGATTTTCTTGGTGAAAAGGAGACCATAACCGATTTTCTTAGGCTGTAAACACCCTCTAGGAGAACCCCTTCTAATCCTGCTCTTAATCTTAATTTAAGGAATCATATGATGGGACAAGGACAACCTGTTGCTACTCCCAATAAGGATTCCAGTTCAAGCGGTTGCGACAATTTGGACATAGAGTTGAGACTAGGGTTTGAGTGAAGGGAATATTAGAATACATAAACTTCTTTGAGGTTTTTTTTTCTCTGTTTCAATGGATGTATTTTGGGTTTGTTTGCCTTTCTTTATTACATCAGGTAATGATGTCTATCTAGCCTCAATACTCAAACCGTTTTTATTTTTAACTACAAAATCAACAAATTAATATCTATACATGGTCAATTTTTATAAAAGTCTAGAGTTTTAAGTCTTGTTGTGTTACTGATTTATGTTGTTTAGTCTATCATTATCAAATTAAATGAGTTAAATAATTGTTTCCATCTTTAATATATTGTTGATGATGTATCTCCTATTTTCTTTAAAATATTATGAGTTATCTTTTTCAATTTTTCCTTCTTTGTTAATCAAGTTTGAAAACAACTTATTGAAATATAGTGCATTGTCTTGCAAAACTCAACTATTGTAATTCGGTTTTGGGTTGAGGATTAATGTGTCTATTTGATTAATGAATGGGCAAGATTTTATTTTTTATCAAAAAATTAATACAAGTTTTGTTTTATATATATAAAAAAAAGATAACAAACACTATTGACTTATTGAACATACAAATTAAAATTCCATATTAATTCAAAATTATATAAGAAAATTAATCATAAAATGTTTGTTGATACAATTATAAGGGAGTAAATAATAAAACTAAAAATTGTATGATAAAAGACATGTAAGTTAGGAATTAATAAAAATGCAATTTTGTTAAATAAAAGAAGAAATGGTTTGATTTTAAAATATATAAAAATGAAATAATAAATATTTAAATAAAAGAAACTACAAAAATATATAATAGAACACCTTTAAGTCAATTAAATTATTATAATTTATTGAAATAATAAACATTAACGTCAACAAATAATGGGAAACCAAAATGATAAATCTTTACAATGATAATAGAAAAAAAATTCGTCAAGAAATAAAATAGAACACGTGTAAGTCGATAAACTCATTGCAAAGTATGTGGTAATTAATATGTACATAAATAAAAAAAAATTAAATTAAAAACAATATAATAGAACACATATAAGTCGATAAACTACTACAATTGAAACTATAAATCTTTTCATTGAAATAGAAGGAAAATTTTAATTCAAGAATATAAAATAGAGTACGTGTAAGTTGACAAACTCGTTCCAAAGTTTGCAATAAACAATATCCACATCAATAAATAGATAAAAAAATTAAAAAACATATATAATAACACACCTATATGTCAATAAACTGGTTACTACCAGAATTATAAATAGTTACAAGAAAAATAAAAATAATTAGTTCAAAAGTATAAAATAGAGCACTAGTATGTTGATAAACTCAGGATAAAATATGTAATGATTAATATAAATTTTCTTAATTACTTAGAGAATCCAAATAAGGGGTGGGTGAAGGGGAAATGGTTTCTTTTTCAATCTTTGGTTGTGTCCTATTATAAATTAATAAATTTGATTTCCATTCTTTTCCTTCCACATTTGCTTCAAAGTAATAAAATGCTATATAGGGTTAATTTCTAATAAATTAGTGTTTTCTTACATGGATTTTAATATGGTTTTTAAATTTGCAATTTTCATGCTTATTTAACTTTTTTTGCCAGTTAAGATTATAAGGATAATTGTGTTGTGGCCCTCTATAGTTACCATATTTGCCTAACCTTTTATGTACTTTTTTATGAGAAATCAAGTATAAATTTATGCTAGATTTGGACCAAGAAATAGTAGGGTAAACTATCCAAATAGTCACTTTTGTTTACCTTAGGTTACACTTTAGTCACATACATTAACATGTTGTAATATTTTAGTCACTTACGTTACGTTATAGTTTTCGGCTATGGTTGTATGTACTTCTGTGTGCGTGCCCTCTTTTACAATAAAAAATAAATTCAAACAACATGTAATTCTCAATTACATGTTTATGATTGTTTTATTGACTTGTTGCTATATGGGTTGATAACGGTAATTAATGAGATACGTAAAAGATATATGGAGTTAAAAGGAACAAAATTGTCAAACGAGTGTCTGACAAGAGATTTAACCACCTCTCCATTTAAGTCAAGACATAAACCAATTTTCTTTTAAAAGTGCTGAAATTATGTTTTAATATATATATTCTATTTGTTTTATTATTTATATTTAAAATTTTTGTTTGTATATTTCAATAATGTCTTACATTCCCAGCTTAAAGTGTAACAAATATTACCAACCAGCTTATTCGGTTTTTGTTTATCTCTAATATGTAATACCACAATTCATTTGTTAGACAGGTGCAAAACTCTCCATTATATATTGTTTTCTAGTCTTCACCTAATCACTCACTATCTAGTCTCTCTATATATCAATCATCAGTCTTCATCTAATCTCCCTCCCTCCCTCCTTCTTTCTCTTTCTCTCTCTCTTTCTCCCTCCCTTTCATTCTTCCTCTCTCCATCCCTCCCTCTCACCCCCTCTCCTCCTTTAGTCTCACTCTATGAATATATTAACTGTTTGCTTTTGGTTTTTTATCAAAAAAAACTCAGTGGCAAGAATTGCGTAAGGAGAAGCAAATGATATTGGCAAAGGGAAAGCCATTGTGAAACAACCCATGAAAATATCGCCGACTTTTGCACCTCTCTCAGTCGACCTCTTCCTCATGATGACAAGCTTTTCCTAATGCCTCTATTGTTGGCTCCTAAAAAGATAAAGGAAAAAGTTGGTAAGAACCCTGATGCTGGCCGTGCCACTCCACGTTTTAAACCTTTCAACAGAAAAGTGAAGGCGTCTTTCCAGCTCTATCCCAAAGAAGATGAAGAAGTGATCAGATATGATATCAAACATGATATGGGTTTAGGATCGAGGCAAATTGGAGTAAGGAAGCCTCAAAATCATCATCC
The DNA here is from genome assembly GCA_039519145.1 of Kokia cookei. Lineage (NCBI taxonomy): Eukaryota > Viridiplantae > Streptophyta > Magnoliopsida > Malvales > Malvaceae > Kokia > Kokia cookei. The sequence goes on along the minus strand of CM076903.1, from coordinate 19,341,724 downwards.
TTATGTTTACAAAACTACGAAGTCTATCCTTCAACCTCTGGCCATGGATTTTCTTGGTGAAAAGGAGACCATAAGTGATTTTCTCTGGCTGGAAACACCCTCTAGGAGAACCCCTCCTAATCCTGCTCTTAATCCTAATTTAAGGAATCATATGATGAGACAAGGAGAACCTGTTGCTGCTCCCAATCAAGATTCCAGTTCAAGCAGTTGCGACAATTTGGACATAGAGTTGAGCCTAGGGTTTGAGTGAAGGGAAGATTAGAATACATAAACTTGCCTGAGGTTTGTTTTTTCTTAGTTTCAATGAATGTATTTTGGGTTTGTTTGCCTTTTTTCATTACGTCAAGTAATGGTGTCTATTTAGGCTCAATACTCAAACCCTTTTGATTTTTAACTACAAAATCAACAAATCAATATCTATACAAGGTCAGTTTTTATATAAGTCTAGGGTTTTAAGTTTTGTTGTGTTTTTTATTTCTGTTGTTTAGTCTATCATTATCAAATGAAATAAGTTAAATAATTGTTGTCCATCTTCAATATATTGTTGATGATGTATCTCCTATTTTCTTTAAAATATTATATGAGTTTTCTTTGTCAAAATTTCCTTCTTTTTTAATGAAGTTTGAAACAACTTATTGAAATATAGCGCATTGTCTTGCAAAACTCAGCTATTATAATTCGGTTTTAGGTTGAGGATGAATTCGTTTTTAGGTTGAGGATGAATGTGTCTGTTTGATTAATGTATGGGCAAACTTTTAGCTTTTTTATTTAAAACTTGATGCAGTCGAAACTTAACTAAAAATATGACTAAGACAAGTGCACCTATCAATTAATAGTATAGTTACAGTAAGCACAGATATCGTTCCCACGAGGACCAAAAGTACTAGTAATAACTATCTTCCTATTATCTAACCGGTCAAATAAAGTGATTGTTCTAAACTAATTTAACTAAATTAATAAAAAGTGCATCAAAGATTAAAGTGAGCAATAATAAGTGTTTTTATACCAAGAAGCAAACAATACCCAAGAAAGATTCCACCTAGATTTCATCTATCATTATCATTCTGAATTAAACAATTTATTCACTTAGTATTTTGTTCCGTAGAAATCCCTAACTTATGCTAATACCTCTATTCAAGCATAAAAGCAACTAACTCTAGGTTGATTAATTGAAATTTCTTTCTAATTAAAACCCCTATTGTCGTATTAATTCATTCTATGGATTCCCCTATTAGATTTGACTCTAATCCAGTAGATTTATGTCGTCCTGTTTCTAGGATTGCATGCAACTCCACTCAATTATTCTAGATCTACTCTTAAACAGTGTCTATTCCTCCTCTAATTTAAGCACATCAAACAATAATTAATATCTCAAGAATACTAAATCAAGAATTAAGCACACATAATTGAGAACAAAATCTAGGTATTTATTGTATAAAATCATAAATCAAATGACAAAATTCATCCTAGTATTCATCTCCCCTAGGTATTTAGGAATTTAGTTCATGCTAATAAATGGAAACATCTCAAAAATAATATAAACACAAGATGAAGAAAAACTCGTAATAAAATCAAAAGAATTTAGAAAGAGGTCTTCAATCTTTGTGGAGATCAGCTTCTATGGTGTTTCTTCAATTGTTTCCTTCAATAATCTCTGATGGCTAGGGTTTGGTGAATGAAGGATTTACAGAAAATTGGAAGTGCCTAATTCATATCACTTCATCCCCTATTTATAATACATGTAAATCTCTAGTTGGATCCAAATTAAATTCCAAAAAGATAATTAGAATTAAATTTAAAGAATAATTCCCTAATTGGATCCAACTTGAACTCTAAATTATAAAACCTAAAAGATAAATTAAAATTAAATATAAACAATATAATAATAATAATCCTAAACACTAATCGTAAAAAAATAGAATTTTAAATTAAATAAAGTTTTATGTCCAATAAATCTCTTTCTAACTCTTCCACATTCACGCTTTTTGTCTCAAATTTTTCTTTTTGTCTTCGATTTAGTCCATGACTAAGTGTCCAGCTCGTGTGGCTCCTAAAATCTGCTCTTTTTGTCCGGTTTTCGCTTGTTTTTCGCTCCTTTCAGTCCCAAATGCTTTCCTAAGTATATAAACATGAATTTAAATGATTATGAACATAAAATTCATTATTTTAAATAGATTAATCATCCCAAAACGCATTAAGAATGAGGCTAAAACATGTTATTATTGACACTTATCAAATATCCCCACACTTAAGCAAAATTCTCAACCCACATTCAAGTTAACTTTCTTAATTCTTCATTTTCATCAATAATGTTTCAAGATAAATTGTAAACAATCATGCATTGGAAGTTCATCTAAAAGAACATTAAAGATTCAAGCAACCTAAGCTACAAAATTTTTAGCACAAAAATATAGGTATCTCCCCTTATCTAAATAATAACTTTCAAAATTAACAAGAATTGACATCCTCTCTAAATATTCACTCAAAGCACTCAAAGTGTTTAAGGTTCATTAAATAAGCACTCAATAGTCAAACATGAAATGTTATTACCATAGGATTGGTTGAAAATCAAATCTCTACCACTATAAAATGACATGACACACCAATCAAGAGGTCTTTACAAGATTGTAATGGGGATAAGGTTATGGGTACGGAAAAGGCTAAAAGAATTGGTTAAAATCGAGATTGAGTTGATAAGTTACCAAACTAAAAAAAGCAATCAGTTGCTGAATGAAAAGAAAGTGCATCAACACCAATAATAAATAATAAACATGAGCTTTTCAAGAGTATATGGCACTAATGATTCTAGCTCAAACACATTTTTATTTTTTTCAATTTTCTTTTTTTTTCTTTTTTTTTTCGATATGTTTTTTTTTCTTTTTCCAAATAATAAAATTCAGCAATTCAGATAGTGAAACATAGTTAGGAAACTTAACCAAATCAAATCTCGACAAAAAGGGAGTCAATAAAGGGGTAAATATACCATAAATATATGGGTCATGGGTTAATATTATGGGTTAATGAATAGAACGGTGTTAGGCTCAATGAGGTTCACTAGGGGTTAATTTATTAGGTAACCTTTTTAAAGGTAAAGGGAGTTAAATCCTCATTGCCTCTATCATCTCAGCATATCAAATCAATAATGTGGTCTCAACATGCATAGTCAAAGTAAGTTCTAAAATAACAAATCAAGTTGACAAACACACAACCAAAAATAGCATGAGCACGGAAAAAATGTATGCTCTATAGGCTCAAAAACTCACAAAAATTATGGTTTTAATGTCAAACCTGCAATTTCAAAATTTGAAGATAATAATTAAATTCAGGGAGACAACCTAAAATATTTAATTTTGAAGACAACTTATCATGCTTGACTCTCTCATATCTTAAAGATTAAATCACACAACACATAAAAGATTCACAAATCAATCTCAAAACAAAATCAATAAAAATTCCAAAAAGCAAAAATTCAATCTAATGGGGGGTGAGAAAATTACTCAAACACAACAAATAATTCAGGGATTTTTTCACAATTATACACAATCAACCTCCCCACACTTAAGATATACATTGTCCTCAATGTACAAATAGATATAAGCAAAATAAGCACAATATTATAAGGAGGAAAGAAACTGAAACTTCCTTGAATTAGGATGATTTCATCGAAATTTGAAAAAACTAAGAATGTAGCGAGTCTAAAGGAAGTGCAATTTTCCTAGCAAACTAATAAGAAAATAGACAAACACAAGTAAGAAAGAGAGATAACAACTAAAAATAATAAACGTAGGAATAAAAATAGTGCATAATAAAATAAAATAAAAATAAAAATAAATGTACTAATTTTTTTAATTTGTCAATTTTTTTCAACTTTTTTGAATTTTTATTTTTTTTAAAAATAACACGAAAGTAAAATAAATAATTAAAAAAATAAAAACACTCGGGTTGCCTCCTAAGAAGCGCTTGTTTAAAGTCTAAGCTTGACTTACTTGTTTAAGCTCATAGTTATGGCGGATCTTGAAACCGAAGTTTCTCTCTCCCGTTATCAATATTACCAACACAATAAAATTTGAGACGTTGATTATTTACCTTGAATGTGTCATAATCAAGATGTGTTACCTCAATTATACCATAAGGGAAAACGATTTTTACCATAAAAGGATCAGACCCTCTTGACTTGAATTCTGAAGGAAAAATTTGTGGATCTGATTTGTCTAATAACACTTTGTCTCCCACTTTAAATATGTTTAGCTTCTTGACTTGCACTTCATGGTTTTGTGTTGGTTCTTCCTTGGGTTTCCTCGAGTTCTCGTCAAACTTCATTTTTCATTCACCTAATTCCTCGAGTTGCAACATTCGATCTTCATTTACCACTCGAGTTCTATCATTTTGAATCAAAATTGGCTCTATCATGCTTTCGTTACTGATTTCCTGCAAAAACTGTTGAGTCACATGGTTATTAACATTAACAGAACAATTATCATCATTGCACTCATTTAGGACTCTAACAAAATCATGTGCTTTAAGAGTAATCTTTTTATTACCTACACGAAGCACAAGTTCACTAGTACCCACATCAATCTAGCAGTGGCTAAAAAGGGTCGACCTAAGATCATAGGTACCTCAATATCCTCATTTATGTCTAATACAGCAAAATCGGGAATATAAATTTATCCACTTTTACAAGTACGTGTTCAATAATACCCTTAGGATATCTAATTGATTTGTCATCTAACTAAATACTTATCCTAGTGGGTTTAGGTTCCCCAAGACCAAGTTGTTTAAACAGTTTATAAGACATAACATTTATACTAGTACTCAAATCAGCCAAAGCTTTATCAACATGTAAACTACCAATGAGAAAAGGAATAGTAAAACTCCCTGGATCTTAAAGTTTGTCGAGAATGGCTGAGCAAACTGCATTAAGCTCCACTATTAACAAGTCATCTAACTTCCTCTTATTTGTTAACAGCTCCTTTAAGAATTTTACATACTTCGGCATCTGCGAAAGAGCTTCAACAAAAGGTAAGTTAATATCTAATTTTTTAAGAGCTCAAAAAATTTACCATATTTTTATTTTTTGTGGTCTCTCTTCAAAGCTTTTGGATATGGAATTTGAGGTTTGTATTCTCTAAGCACTGTCTTATGCTCTTTCTTGCATTCCTCAACCTCACTATTTTTCACAACAACTTCTAGCTTTGACTTCTGTTCAGGCTCGACTAACCCTTCCATGCTTTGAACAGTGATTGCATGAATTTGCTCTTTTGAGTTAGTTTCAGTATTACTAGGTAAGCTACCTTGTGGTCTTTCTGAAACTAGTTTAGCAAGCTGTCCGATCTGATTTTCAGGTCTATGGATTGATGCCTGTTGATTTTTAAAAATTGTCTCATTATTTTGAAATCTAGTTTCAGAAACCGAAATAAATTTAGCAAGCATCTCTTCAAGGTTTGATTTCTGCTCTTGTTGATAAGGTTGCTGAAAAGCAGATCTAGTTTCAGAAATCGAAATAAATTTATCAAGCATCTCTTCAACGTTTGATTTTAGCTCTACTTGAAAAGCTGGAGGGGGTTGTGACCATTGACTTCCTTAACCACCCCAAGAAAAATTTGGAGGAGTCCTCCATCCTGTATTATAAGTATTGCTATAGGGGTTATTTTGAGGTCTAAAATTAGTACCCAAAAAGTCGACTTGCTCATGCTCCATGTTAGAATTGAAGGGTGAATATTCTGAATTAAGCATCCTTGTTCCATTCACATTAGATTGCATAACTAGGTTTTCTGTGTAGAAAAATTCAAACCGTCAAATTTTTTATTCAGTAATTCCATTTGAGTTGCCAACATAGCAACTGCATCCATATTAAAAACACCGGTTGCTTTCATCGATTTTGTTCTCATGACTTGCCACTGAAAAGTATTCAGTGACATCTCCTCAATAAGGGCTGCCTCTAAAAGAACCTATAAAATAAAATAAAAAAATTAAATGTAAAAATTATATTAAAAACTAAAACTATGAAAATAAAATTAAAAAATGGCTAAATTAATAGAAACAAAGTTTTCCTAATATTTCAGTCTCCGACAACGTCTTCAAAAACTTGATGTAGTTGAAACTAACTAAAAATATGACTAAGGCAAGTGCACCTATCAATTAATAGTATAGTTACGGTAAGCACATATATTGTTCCCACGAGGACCAAAAGTACTAGTAATATCTGTCTTCCTATTATCTAACCGGTCGAATAAAGTGATTGTTCTAAAATAATTTAACTAAATTAATAAAAAGTGCGTCAAAGATTAAAGCGAGAAATAATAAGTGTTTTTATACCAAGAAGCAAACAATACCCAGGAAAGATTCCACCTAGATTTCATCTACCATTATCATTATGAATTAAGCAATTTATTCACTTTGCATTTTGTTCCATAGAAATACCTAAATTATACTAATACCTCTATTCAAGCATAAAAGCAACTGACTCTAGGTTGATTAATTGAAATTTCTTTCTAATTAAAACCCATATTGTCGCATTAATTCGATCTATGAATTCCCTTATTAGATTTGACTCTAATCCAGTAGATTTATGTCGTCTTATTTCTAGGATTGCATGCAACTCCACTTAATTATGCTAGATCTACTCTTAAACAGGGTCTATTCCTCCTCTAATTTAAGCACATCAAACAATAATTAATATCTCAAGAATACTAAACAAAGAATTAAGCACACATAATTGAAAATAAAATCTAAGTATTTATTGCATAAAATCATAAATCAAATGACAAAATTCATCCTAGTATTCATCTCCCCTAGGTATTTAGGAATTTAGTTCATGCTAATAAATGGAAACATCTCAAAAATAATATAAACACAAGATGAAGAAAAACTTATAATAAAATCAAAAGAATTTAGAAAGATATCTTCAATCTTTGTGGAGATCAGCTTCTATGGTGTTTCTTCAGTTGTTTCCTTCAATAATCTCTGACGGCTAGGGTTTGGGGAATGAAGGATTTACAGAAAATTGGAAGTGCCTAATTCATATCACTTCATCCCCTATTTATAATACATGTAAATCTCTAGTTGGATCCAAATTAAATTCTAAAAAGATAATTAGAATTAAATCTAAAGAATAATTCCCTAATTGGATCCAAATTGAACTCTAAATTATAAAACCTAAAAGATAAATTAAAATTAAATATAAACAATATAATAATAATAATCCTAAATACTAATCCTAAAAAAATAGAATTTTAAATTTAAATAAAGTCTTATGTCCGATAAATCTCTGCCTAACTCTTCCACATTCTCGCTTTTTGTCCCAAATTTTTCTTTTTGTCTTTAATTTAGTCCATGACTATGTGTCCAGCTCGTGTGACTCCTAAAATCTGCTCTTTTTGTCCGATTTTCTCTTCTTTTTCTCTCCTTTTGCTCCTAAATGCTTTCCTAAGTATAGAATATGAATTTAAAGGATTATGAACATAAAATTCATTATTTTAAATAGATTAATCATCCAAAAATGCATTAAGAATGAGGCTAAAACATGTTACTTTTGGCACTTATCAAAAATTAATACAAGTTTTTTATATATATATAAAAAAGATAACAGACACTTTATTGTTTTGTTGAACATACAAATTAAAATTCCATATTAATTCAAAATTATATAAGGAAATTAATCATAAAATGTTTGTTGGTACAATTATAAGGGAGTAATTTATTTACACAGTTTTCAGCATATCTTATTCGCATACAAGCATACTCAGTCATATATTCATATAATCACAATCAAGCACAATTTATGATAATTTGGCTATTGAGATTATGAAACATAAAGTGAGCTCTATTATCACATTGGATACTGGGATCTCCAACACACCCACACTAGACTTATAGAGTCAAAACATATCCCATAAGTGAAGCATATAGCTAACACTCTCCAACACACCAAACATATCCGGTTGAATGGAGCATAGCTCACATTCCCTTATCTCTCCAACATGTCCTTGGGCCTCAACGCCTCACATATAATACAAATGTGAGTACTCACAAACATATGGCATGCCAACTATATCCAAAGGTCTGATAAGATCACAAAGCCAAAATATTCATATTATTATTACTACATATTTTTATCATATATTCATTGCATATTCACCTTATTATCACTTATAATCAAACATATGGCATGAAGATCATACCAACATATTCACTTTCACCGCAGTCATCATAAGCTTATAGCATATGCCACAACATCTCCTGTTTGTTTACAATATCACAACTTAATATTTAAGCATAAATCACATTAATATTTGAGCACAAATCATATTAATATTTAAGTACAAATCACATTAATATTTGAGCACAAATCATATTAATATTTAAGCATAAATCATCTTAACACTTAAGCACAAATAACATTAATATTTAAGCACAAATCACACTAATATTTAAGCATAAATCACATTAATATTTGAGCACAAATCAGATTAATATTTAAGCACAAATCACATTAATATTTAAGAACAAATCATATTAATATTTAAGAACAAATCACATTAATATTTAAACACAAATCACATTAGTATTTAAGCATAAATCATATTAACATTTAAGCATAAATCACTATAATATTTAAGCATAAATCAAATTAATATTTAAGGATAAATCATATTAACATTTAAGCATAAATCATAATAATATATAAGCATAGATACAAGAATACTTACACTCGGAATTTAGAGAAGGTGTTTAGGCTATCTCTAAATTCCCAAATACGCAATGAATCATCTACGAGTAGCTATTCCAAAACACTCACCAAATATATGCTTTCTTTAAAAATCCGAAGGCTTAGATATTCTTTCCTTTGCCTTTAGCTTTGTTTGTTGAAGGTCCTATCGATTCTAATGCTTCAACCACACATATCATACACATACACAAGAAAAAATAATCATCCACACATCTCATACAGTAATAAACAATAGCCTAAGCTATGTTCTCTTAAATTGAAAATTTAGACCTAGTAAACATTAAATTCTAATATCTCAGTCTACACTTAATCTTTTCATGTGAAATGAATTCCCTTCATTTAAATATCTACCCACAACTAATTCTCAACCTTTAAATCACACAAAACTACACGTTTTAAAATACAAAATATATTCAACACACCGTGACTATAATAACAAAAATACATTTAAACTTGAGAAATACTTAACGAAACTTCAAAGTAACTTTAGAAACCTTCTAATCATGTTAAAATAAGTTGAAAAACACTTTAAAACCAAGTTCTTATAAACAAACCTGAATTTCGCTATTAAAGACCCTATTTTTGTCTTTTATTCAAAACTTATGTTTTAATGGCTAAAAGTTTAGTTTAAAGAACTAGATATCATTTAAAACTAATAGAAAGATGATTGGTTACCTTTGATGGAAGAAAAACGAGCTTTGGCATAAATTCAAAAAAACCCACGTTTGGAGAAGATGATGAAGATGATGAATGTGATGAAAGTTTTTGGGTGTTTTACTTTGCTTTTATAGGCATTTAAAGTTTTAGGATTATTAGAATTCAAATGAAATTAGGAATTAGAAATATAAATCAATCGAGAGAGATGAAAGAGGAAGGGATGACAAACAAAAATACTTGGGGAAGAACTAATGTGAAACTAAAACTTTAAATGAGACTTTTAGTTTGAATTTTAAAATTTAGTTTAATTGCTTCATAAAAACTCTAAGTTTTGACTCTTTTATAAGTAAGTCTTATTTTCAAAATTAAAGGTCTTTAAAACTATTTTGCAAAAATTGATTTAATTTTTTTAAAAGTCATAGTAAAAAATATTATTGGTTACCATGCTTGCAAAATTCTAAGCACATATGGTCTAAAATTTCTATTTTACTCTCAAAACTTTTAAACCCAATTTTGGGGTGTGACATCACCTAATCTTGTTCATAATCCTAATTGAAGGAATCATATGATGGAACAAGGAGAACCTACTACTGGTCCCAATCAATCTTTCAGTACAAGTAGTTGTGACAAATTGGACATAGAGTTGAGACTATGGTTTAAGTGAAGGGAAGATTAGAATACATAAGCCTGCCTAATGGGTTTTTTTTTTGCCAGTTTCAATGGATGTATTTTGGGTTTGCTTGTCTTCTTTTATTATGTCAGGTCAATGGTGTTTTCCTAGCCCCAAAACCCAAACCCTTTTGTTTTTGAGCTACGAAATCAACAAATCAATATCTATACATGGTCAATTTCTAGTGCAGAAGTCATATAATTTTATAAAAGTTTAGGGTTTTAAAACTTTTCGTGTTACTATTTTCTGTTGTTTAGTCTATCATTATCAAATGAAATGAGTCAAAGAATTGTTGTCCATATTCAATATATTCTTGAAGATCTATATCTTTTTTGTTTAAAATCAAATTATATGAGTTCTTTTTGTCAAAAAAAAAAATGAGGGTGTTCAATTTTCCTTCTTTTTTAATGGAATTTTAAAACAACTTATTGATTTATAGCTAATTGTCTAATTTGATTGATGTGTTGGCAAACTTTTATTCTTTTTTTATAAAAAAATTAAAACAAGTTTTGTTTTCTATCAAAGAAAATTCTATTTTAATCGTAGTCTTCATCTAATCTCACTCCTTTAGTCTCTCACTCTCCATATATATTAATCATCATATGGGACAAGGAGAATTTGCTGTTGCTCCCAGTCAAGCTTCCAATTCAAGCAGTTGCAACAATTTGGACATTGAGTTGATACTAGCGTTTGAGTGAAAGGAAGATTAGACTAGGGTAGCCCAACCCATGGACAGGTCTATTGTTGACATGACATATTTTTTACTTTCGACTAAAGTTAAGAATTTCTCTATAACTAATCCAAAACACTTTTTTATTTATTTGCAACATAAGAACCACCATTCATTATTACTACCCAACACCCACCATAAGTATCACCAATCCTTATCACCACCCATCCCTTGCTCCCCCATCTTTATCGCTCCTCATCCAACTGCCCGGGCACCATATGAACTACCTATGGTGGGTGTAAGGTTAACAACTTGTAAGTTATTTTAAACATTGCAATTTGTAATTTAAATAGAAAGTAATCTGTATCCTTATCAACTAAAAATTATGAACCTGAAGTAACATAAAATAATAAATGAAATTATTTATTAGGAATGGATCTAATGGTAACATAAAGAAAAAAGTAAACTATATCTAATGAATTAAACATAACATGACACAATCTTAATTAAATTATAAATATTGAATCCATCGAAAGATTTAATTGCATTGATTTTCCCTAAGAATACGATCTTCAAAATACTTCAACGAAGAATTTCATTATAAAAATAACTAAACTATTGTTTGACACAATATGCTTACAGTTAATTCAATCTTAAAATTTCCACAAACAAAGAGTTGTTTTTTTTCGCTCAGTCAAACAAAATAATTTAAGAATGACGTTGTAACCACCAGCTCTTTCAAGAACAAAAGTAATACAAAAATGTTTCAACTAACAACCCAAATTAAAACCTCTTTACAACAAAAACAATATAACTTTAGCAAATTCACAACAAGGCTTTAAAAAAAGAAGATCTCGATAAACCTACTTTTGCTTCAAAACTAATATGTACACAAAGTGATACTTTTTATATAAAATGCCCCAATGGATAAGAGAACCCAAAAGATACAATAAATTTGATTGATAAGAAAAAAATATATCCCATTGAATGTAAAGTGGCCTCTTTACATGCAATGCATAACATTCTCAGGACATTACTCTCTCAAACCAAATACTAAATCAAAGCCCAAGCCAAATTATTGTTTGTCAATAAATTGTGCCCTGAACTAAATTGGTCATTTCAAGATTTCAATTTTACCTCACTATTTTCCTTTTAGTTGATTCGGAAACTACAATTTCAAGTATCAACTCCATTGGATTTATTTGTTTTGGCAACGAGAACCAACATTTGCAAGTTCATTTTCTAGAGATGTGTTATAATGTTTATTAATGAAGCCAAATTGTCATACTATAAGGCATAACTTAATTTTTCATTTTTGTTGTGTTTTACATATGAAATTATGACATATTTTGTACTCCAATTTAATTTAAAAAATTATTTTAACTCTCCTTTTTCTTTTTCTTTTCTTTTAGCTCTTAAATTAGCATTTTTTTTTTGTAAAATCACTCCAAAATGGATGACAAAGTTAATTTTTTTAACTTTGCTGATGTGGCATACATGTGAATCGCCATATAGATGACATATAAACTTTTAGTTAATTTTTTAAAATTTTAAATTTCATATTTAAAATTTGTAACTGTATTTTTATTGTCTTACATTTCATTCTTAAAGTATAATATATCTTACCAACCCCATTTTGGTTTTTTTTAACCTCATTTAATACCATAATTCAATTATTAGTCAAGTGCAAGAGTTGCCATTCTATATGGTTTCAATCGCTCACTCTCTAGTCTCTCTATATATTAATCATCAATTTTTCATCTAATCTCCACCTCTCTCTCTATATATATATTAATCATTATAAAAGTCTAAAGTTTTAAGTCTTGTTATGTTATTGGTTTCTACTGTTTAGTCTATCATTATCATATGAAATGACATAAAGAATTGTTGTCCATCTGCAATATACTCTTGATGATCTATCTCCTCTTTTCTTTAAAATATTATATGAGTTATCTTTGTCAAAAAATGACGGTATTCAAAATTTCCTTCTTTTTTAATGATATTTGAAAACAGCTTATTGAAATATAGCTCATTATCCTGCAAAACTTAGTCCCTAGAATTCGGTTTTGGGTTGAGGATGAATGTGCCTATTTGATTGATGTACCGGTAAACTTTTAGTTATTTTATTAAAAAATTAATACAAGTTTAGTTTTATATCAAAGAAAAAAATATAGCAGACACTTTACTATCATATGAAAACTCATATTAATTCAAAATTACATAAGGAAATAAATATTAAAATATTTGTGTTGAGACAATTATAAGAAATTGTGAACAACTACAATATCAAACATGATGTGAATAGCTACAATATCAGATATGATAAGGGTCTATCACTGATGCATATTTTAGCTAAGGAGCCTCAAAATCAATATACTTATAGTTACAAAGTTCAAAAGTCTCTTCTTTAGGCTCTGGCCTCGTATTTTCTTGGTTAACAAAAGACCATAAGTGGTTTTCTTTGGCTAAGAATATACATTAGGAGAACCCCATCTAATCTTGTTCTTAATCCTAATTTGAGGAATCATATGATGGAACAAGGAGAACCTGTTGTTGCTTCCAGTCAAGATTCCAGTTTAAGAAGGTGTGATAATTTGGACAAAGAGTTGAGACTAGGGTTTGAGTGAAGGGAAGATTAGAATATATAAATCTAACTGAAGTTCTTTTTTGTTAGCTTCAATGGATGAGTTTTGGGTTTGCTTGCATTTTTACTATTACATCAGGTCAATGGTGTCTTCCCAGCCTCAATACTCAATCCTTTTTATTTTTCAGCAACAGAATCAACAAATCAATATCTATAAAAGGTCATTTTCTAATGCTGAACTCATTTAATTTTATAAAAGTCTAGGGTTTTTAGTGTAGTTGTGTTACTATTTTTTGTTGTTTAGTTTATCATTATTAAATGAAATGAGTCAAAGAATTGTTTTCCATCTTCAATATATTCTTAATGATCTATCTCCTTTTTTCTTTAAAATCAGATTATATGAGTTCTCTTTGTCAAAAAATGAGGGTGTTCAAATTTTCCTCTTTTTTAATGAAATTTGAAAAGAACTTCTTTAAATATAGCTCATTGTCTTGCAAAATTCAGTCAGTGGAATTAAATTTTTGGTCGAGAATGAATGTGCCTATTTGATTTATGTAATGACAATCTTTTTGTTTTTTAATATGTGTGTGTGCTCTCTCTTAAAATCAAAGAAATTTAAATAAAAAACATGTAATTCTCAATTAACATTAGCAAAAACAAAATATTGTTTTTACATAATTTTTTCTCCTCTTTCTGGTGCTTTGAAATGTGTTATGAACAATTCAAATTATTATGAATTTGGAAAATGCATCAAGAGTTTATAGAAAATTAAAAATATTCATTAATCAAATTGCTAACAATGACAAAGTTCAACATAGAAACCCTTGAAAAATTTTAATTTCAACTTAAAATTCTTCGCGTATAACATATGATCGAGGGAAAAAAGGAAAAACAAGTAGCATTAACATTAATCTTTTTTAATATTGAATAGTTATAAGTACCTAAATTTTGGTTTTGTTTTTGAACTCCCATTCTGTGGACTAATGAAAGTAATTAATGAGATACTTAAAAAATGTATGGAGTTAAAAAATCAAGTTTGTCAAACAAGTGCCTTGAGAGGAACTTTAACCACCGCTCCATTCAAGTTAAGACATAAACCACAATTTATTTTAAAAGTGTTGAAATTATATTTATATAATTTTTTACTTTTTTTACTATTTATATTTAAAATTTGTGACTATTTTTAATAATGTTGTTGGTATTTTATCAGAAAAGAAAATTGAACTTGTGAAGAAAACTGAACTTATTGAAAAGAGAAAACAACGAGAAGTAATTGAAATGGAAGGAGTATGTTTTATTAAATAGAAACTAGTGTTTATATAGTAAACAAGTTAACAACTACTAACTAAAAATAGGCTACTAACAGAAACATAATCTCTAAAAGAATCTCTAAAAAATCTGGAACAAATTAAAGAGCTATGATTATATCTAAAATTAGCTAGATTATGATAACTGAAGCAAATCTTCAGCACTCCTTGCTTCAATTGTTGCAAACACCAAGTGTTGTTCTCAAAACTCCAAATTTGCTTACTAGGAGCGGCATGGTGAAGATATCTTCAACCTTCTTCTCTATTTTGCAATGAACTAGTATAACGTTACATTCTTTTTGCAGTTCCCTAAAAAAGAAAAGCTTAATATTGAAATACTTAGTCTTCCCATGAAATACTAGATTATTAGAAATTGTAATGGCAGCTTGATTATTAATGAAAATCATTGTGCTTTCCTTCTGTTCAAGGTTAAGATCATTTAATAATTTTCTCAACCACAAAGCATGATTAACAGCGACTGCTGTAGCAACAAATTTTGCTTCAACAGTAGATTGAGCAACAGTTTCTTGCTTCTTCGAGCTCCATGAGAAGACACCAAATCAAAAAGTAAAACAATAGCTTGATGTACTCCTCATGTCATTAATGAAACCTCCCCAATCAATATCAGAGAAGCCAACAAGGTTGAACTCCTTGCCTCTTTTGAATTTAACACCAAAATTATCGGTGCCTTTGATATAACGAACTACTCTCTTGATTATTAGAACATGAGTTAAGTACAAACAACCAAATATTTTGAGAAAATTTAAAGATGGTTTATGACCATACCAAGCCTCAAAGGGTGTTTGATCCATAATTGCTTTTTATATAGTAAACAAGTTAACAACTACTAACTAAAAATAGGCTACTAATAGAAACATAATCTCTAAAAAATCTGGAACAAATTAAAGAGCTATGATTATATCTAAAATTAGCTAGATTATGATAGTTGAAGCAAATCTTCAGCACTCCTTGCTTCAATTGTTGCAAACACCAAGTGTTGTTCTCAAAACTCCAAATTTGCTTACGAGGAGCGGCATGGTGAAGATATCTTCAACCTTCTTCTCTGTTTTGCAATGAACTAGTATAACGTTACATTCTTTTTGCACTTCCCTCAAAAAGAAAAGCTTAATATTGAAATGCTTAGTCTTCCCATGAAATACTGGATCATGAGAAATTGTAATGGCAGCTTGATTATTAATGAAAATCATTGTGCTTTCCTTCTGTTCAAGGTTAAGATCACTTAATAATTTTCTCAACCACAAAGCATGATTAACAGCGACTGCTGCAGCAACAAATTCTGCTTCAACAGTAGATTGAGCAACAGTTTCTTGCTTCTTCGAGCTCCATGAGAAGACACCAGATCAAAAGTAAAACAATAGCTTGATGTACTCCTCATGTCATTAATGAAACCTCACCAATCAATATCAGAGAAGCCAACAAGGTTGAACTCCTTGCCTCTTTTGAATTTAACACCAAAATTATCGGTGCCTTTGATATAACGAACTACTCTCTTGATTATTAGAACATGAGTTAAGTACAAACAACCAAATATTTTGAGAAAATTTAAAGATGGTTTATGACCATACGAAGCCTCAAAGGGTGTTTGATCCTTAACTGCTTTTGTGGATAGTCTATTACAGTATGAGCTGCTTCTGCCAAGAACTTTTTGGGTAAATTTTTCTCATGCAACAGACATCTAGTCATGCCGAAGATGTATTTATTTCTCCTCTCATTAACTCCATTCTGCTGCGGAGTATAGGGAGATATTAATTGATGCTCAATTCCAACTTCTTCACAAAATGCTTTGAAATTTTCTAATGTGTACTCTTGCCATTATCGGACCTTAATTTTTAAATGTGGTTGCCACTTTGATTTTCCACAGTCTTCTAGAATTTCCAGAATACTCCAACAACTTTTAACTTGAATTTTAAGAAGAAAATCCAACATATTCTTTTAAAATCATCAATAAAAGTAGCATAATATCGATTACTTGCTAATGAAGGACTTCTTTAAGGTCCAGAAATGTCTGTGTGAATCAACTGTAACTTACAAGTGGCTCTCCATGCTGTCTTGGGAAATGTCTTTCTATTCTGCTTTCCAAATTGACAAGTCTTACATGTTGGTATGTGATCTTCTAGTTCTAGAAGATCAATTTCCATCCTTTTGGACTTCATCTACAGTATCCCCTAATGGTGATAGTGTCCAAGCCTTTTATGCCACAGCATTGTGAGGCTTTCTTTTATTACAAAAGCTTATTGCTCCTCCTGCATTGGATTGAGGGAAAAACACCTTCCTACCATCTTAACTTTGAACATCTTCTGTCCTATAGCATCCTCTATCACACATGCCTTTTCCACGAACTTCACTTTGAACCCCTTCTCTACTAATTGACCACCACTAAGCAGGTTTTGATCAATATCAGGTACATATAAAACATCAGTAATGAACTTGGTACTTAAACAACTTGTAATGGCTATAGTGCCCTTTACTTTGACTACAATGTAGTCATCGTTCCTAATTCTAACCTTTTTCGACTCGGTACTCTTCAGTTCTTTGGACAACTCTTTTTCATGTGATATATGATTAGATAAACCACTATCAACGAGCCAGCTTTCACTTGTTTCGTGACTAGTGAAATAAGTTGCAACAAAAAGCTGATCTTCTTCTTCTTGATCTATCACTTACGCTCATCTCGTTGTTAGTGATTTTTTTACTTACAAATAATAGCTTCATGTCCCATTTTGTTACACTTGCTGCAGTTTGCATCTGGTCTTCTCTAACACTTGAAAGGAGGGTGACCCTTCTTGCCGTAACATTGGCATGGAGGATAATCCTTCTTTACTCTCAATCTTCTATTTTCAATTTTACTTTTGTTTCTAAATGCAGAGCTTTCTCCACTCGCAGTGTGAACCGTTTTGTTCTTTGGCCTCCTATTCTTTCCATCATCTTGATGCTTAACTGGTAGAGCACCTTTGATGGCCCCTTCTTGCCTGATTACACACCTTTTCTCTTGTGCTTGTAAAGCACTTAAGAGTTCTACCAAAATAATCTTTGGCATATCCTTTGTATTCTCTAAGGTGGTGATGTAGCCTCAAACCTTTCAGGTACTGTTACAAGGATTTTCTCCATAATCCTTGAAATTGCTAGAGATGAACCTAGTAACTTGACCTTATTGGCTATGTTAAGGAGCCTTTCAGAATACCCCTTGACTGTCTTAGTCTTCTTCATCTTTTGTAAGTCAAAATCACGTACAAGATTCAACACTTGCATCCCACGAATTCTCTCATCTCACTCATACTCAGTCTTGAGATAATTCCATATCTCCTTTGTTAACTTTAGAGACATAATTCGCGTGAGAATAGTAGGTGAAACTATAGCAAATAATTAGGCTTTTTCCTTTGATTTCCTTGTCTTTTTTTGTTTTTGTGTTTTGATCTGTGCCATGGTGGGGTTGGTAGGCAATGTAGGAATCTCGTAGTCTTCTTCCACTACTTCCTAAAGATCTATAGCCTCAAGTAAGTCTCCATTCGCACTGCCAAAATCTGATTATTATCTCCATTAAAAATAGATGGCGCCATCGAAGCGAAATTAATTTTAGCTTCCATAATGTAGCAAACACTAACATAGGTTCCTCAAGAAAAAAACTTTGATTACTAACTGTTGGTATTTTATCAAAAAAGAAAACTGAACTTGTGAAGAAAACTGAACTTATTGAAAAGAGAAAACAAAAAGTCAAGTAATTGAAATGAAGGAGTATGTTTTATTAAACTAAAACTAGTGTTTATATAGTAAAAAGGTTAACAACTACTAACTAAAAATAAACTACTAACAAAATCATAATCTTTAAAAGATTTGAAACAAATCAAAGAGTTATGATTATATCTAAAATTAGCTAGATTATGATAATTGAAGCAAATCTTCAACAAATATCTTACATTCCTCATTTAGAGTGTAGTATATCTTACCAACTCTCCATTCTGGTTTTGTTAACATCTGATATTTAATATCACAATCCATTAATTAGTTAGGTGCAGAAGTCTCCATTATTATGTTTTTTCTAGTATTCATCTAATCTCTCACCCTCTCACTCTCCATATATATTAATTATAGTCTTAATCTAATCTTAGACTCTCTCACTCTCCATATATATTAATCATAGTCTTCTTCTAATCTCTCACTCTCCATATATATTAATTATTTGGATTTGATTTTTTATTAGACAAAAGCCAATTGCAGCAATGATGCAATGAGAAGTGGACTGGAAAGGCAAAGGCAAAGGCAAAGCTATTGTAGTTTCATCTGATGACACAAACCCTGAGTTGAGATTCTCCAAAGATGTTTTCACCCTAGAACTGCTCACCAAAATGCCCATCGTGTGGTGAAAATACCATCGACTTTTGCACATGCTCTTAATCACCCTAGATAAGCTTATCCTCATGCCTCTGTCGTTTGCTCCTCAAAAGCTTAAGGTGAAAGTTGGCAAGAACCCTTATGCTTAAGGTTCTAATACATGATTTCATCCTTTCAAGATAAAAGGGTAGGCTCTTGTCCAGATCAGTCTCAGAGAAGAAGAAAAAGAAGAAGTAAACATTTACGATATCAGACGTGATAAGGTTCAGGACTAAGGTAGATTGGAACAACGAAGCCTCAAAACCATCATCCTTATTATTAAAAAGATCAAAAGTCTCTCCCTCAAGTTCTTGTCGCAAATATTCTTGGTGAATAAAAGATCATAAGTGGTTATCTTGGGCTGGGAACATCCTCTAGAAGAACCCCACCTATTTCTACTCCTAATCCTAATTTATGAAATCAACTGATGGAATAAGGAAAACTTGTTGCTTCTTCCAATCAAGCTTTCAAGTCAAGCAGTTGTGATAATTTGGACTTAAAGTGTAGACTAGGGTTTGAGTGAAGAGAAGAATAGAATACATAAACCAGCCCTTTTTTTTGTTAGTTTCAATCGATGTATTCTGGTTTGCTTGGTTTTTTTTAATTATGTCAGGTCAATTGTGCCTTTCTTGCCTCAAAACTCTAACCCTTTCATTTTTTACTAAAGTATCAGCAAATCAATGTATGTACAACGTCAATTTCTAGTGCTAAAGTCATATAATTTTTTCTTACTATTTTTCTGTTGTTTAGTCTATCATTATCAAATGAAATGAGTCAAAGAATTTTTGTCCATCTTCAATATATATATATTGTTAATGATCTATTTCCTCTTTTCTTTAAAATTAGATTAAATGAGTTCTCTTTGTCAAAAAATGAAGGTGTTCAATTTTTCCTTTTTTATTGAAATTTGAAAAAGCTTAATTTATTAGTCGAGTGCAAAAGACTCCATTATATATTGTTTGCCTAGTCTTCATCTAATCTTTCACTCTCTAACTCTCCATATATATTACTCATACTCTTTATATACTCTCCCACTCTCAATAAATATTAATCATAGTCTTCATCTAATCTCTCACTCTCAATTAATATTAATCATTTGGCTTTGGTGTTTTTTATCATACAAATGCTAGCTGCAACAATGGTGTAACGAGAAGCAAACCGGAAGAGCATAGGGAAAGCTATTGCAATTTCATTCGATGACACAAATCCTAACTTGATATTCCCCAAAAAGAGGTTTTCACCCTAGACCTACTCACCATAACGCCGATCATTTGGTTAGGCATAAGTGTAGTTTCATGTTGATGGACCTCTAAGGCTTCAAAAAGGAAATAAGTAGCCATATATTAAAAAAAGACGAAAAGGATCAAACGTATATTAAAGGAGATGTCATGACAAACCTCACATGTTCAATGTCTATCTCCTTTCTCGACTTCATACGACTCGTAAAATGTTTCACTTTTTTATTAAGCTCACATATATAACATTTTTTTAGTTATCATAATCTTAATTTCTATGTCCAATACAATTTTGGTATTATCTTTAGTCAATATTTTATCTCCTATACACTTCGAAAGGTCTAATTCAAAAAAACCATGATCGTTAAAAATGAGCGAAAAATGCCATAGTTGTTGAAAAACAAGCTCATGGCAAGGTTAAGACTCAATACCTCTAGCATATAGGGGATCTTGAACCCAAAGTATTGAAGATGTCAATAAAAAGGAAGAGGATATAAACTTGAGGTTGAACTCTATTGGATAGATGTTAAACTTTTAGAACTATAGTACTTTTTAACAATGTCTTACATTTCCGGCTTAAAGTGTAGTATATATTACAAACCATCTTTCTTTTTTTTTGTTAACCCCTGATATGTAAAACCCAATTGCAGCAATGGTGCAATGAAAAGTAGACCGAAAAGGAAAAGGGAAAGTCATTGTGAAAGAACCCACAAAAATATCCTTAGCTTTTTCACCCGCTCTAAATTAGCCTTTTCCCCATGACGACATGCTTTTCCTCATGCCTCTATTATCGGCTCCTCAAAAGGTGAAGGTGAAAAGAACCCTTATGCTGGCAGTGCCAATCCTCATTTTCGTTCTTTTAAGAAAAAAGGAAGGCACCTATCTAGCTCAAAATTAGAGATGAAGAAAAATAAGTGAACAGCTACGATATCAGACATGATAAGTGTCCAAGACCGAGGCAGATTGGAGAATGGGAGCCTCAAAATAATCATCCTTATAATTTAAAAGATCAGAAGTCTCTCCTTTAGGTTCTGACCATGGATCTTCTTGGTCAAAAGAAGACCGTAAGTGGTATTCTTGGTGAAAAGAAGACCATAATTTGTATTCTTGGACTAGGAACATCCTCCTTGAAAATCCCACCTAATTTTGTTCCAAATCCTAATTTAAGGAATCATCTGATGGAACAAGGAGAACCTGTTGTTGCTCCTAATCAAGCTTCCAGTTCAAGTAGTTACAACAATTTAGACATAGAGTTGAGACGAGGTTTTGAGTGAAGGGAAGATTTGTAACTACCCGGATTCGGGGTTGTCAAAAAGGGCATTTTTCGAGACTCCGTATTTGTAAATCAGACCCGTAAATATTTAATAAAAATATTTGTGGAAATAAGTTGTAGAAAATTTTCTTATCAAATAGGTAATTTTAAGTGTTTAGTGTTTTAATTAGGTGTGAGTACTAAGTTGCGTAATTAACAAAAGTGCAATTTAGTAAAGGATTCTTAATTTTAATAAAAATAAGGGGGACCAAAGGGGCAAAATTCCCATCTAAACCTATAGTGATGTTAGGTGAAAGATTGTGGTTTGAATATTTAGTTGGAATTTTGTAATTGTAGAAAAGAAAGAAAAATAAAGTAATTATTAACTTAAGTATCGATGGTAAGAAGAAAGAGAAGAAATATCTTCTTCTTGGCTTAGCAAATTTCAGTAAGAAGAAAGGAAGGAAATTGGGAAAAAGCTTAGAGTTTTTGATAAATTTGTGCTTCAAATTAGTAAGTTTAATTAAGTCATTTTCTTGTAATTTTTATGATTTTGGAATCTCGTTACCTTACCCTTCATGACCTATGTCATATTTTTTGTTATTATTGAGAAAATTGAATGCCGCCATTGTTGGGTGGATAGAGTTTAAAGGATAATTTGGTGGATTTTGGAGCTAGAAGTGAAATAGAAACAAGTGGTGAGATAAATTGTTAATTTTTTTATAATAAGGGTCAAATTTGGAATTTGGTGAATTAATGTAAAGATGAGAAATAGGTGTTAAATTTAATTGGAGTAAAATTGTTTGTATATTGATGAATATGTGTATATCTACTTCTATAGCTAGCATTGACCCGGACTCCTCGAAAAGTAACGGCAAAGATAAAATCATCAACGAGTAGCTCGGAATTTACGGTTGGTATTTCTATAACCTAAACTAATTATAAATTGTCACATACATAATTAATTATACAAAGCAATGAATTGAGATATGAATTTCTCTACCCAATTGAGTTGGTTAAATTAAATGAATATATATATATATATATATATATATATGAGTACCAAATGTATGCTATTTATGAATAAACATATGAATTAATACACAATGTGGTAAAATCATGTGATGAATAGTATGCTTATATGAAATGATTTTGTGGTATGGAAAATATAGGACTATTATTGTTACCTTGAATTTTAAACATGATTATATAGAGATATTGGTTGGTATTTAAATTCGAAATGATTACCCTATTAACTATTCAGGCCAAGTCGGATATAGATGACATGTCATAGGATAGGAAGAGTTCAGGGTTACTTCGACTACGAGGTGATAAGGCACTAAGTGCCAAGTTACTTCGATTTAACCGATGAGGCACTAGGTGCCGAACCGGTGTGTTGGTTGGATTCGTGTATCCATCAGAGTTCGAGTCATGTTAATAAGGAATTAAAATGTTGATTATCATACTTATATGAAATAAATATGTCATGAGATATGTAACAATTATCAAGAAAAATAAGATATAAGTATGCATACGGTGATATGTATAATGAGCATATAAATAAAAGAAATGAATTGAAACTGTTGTAAAAAGGTGAAAGGAAAATCAAAACGGGATTTGAGTATGTACAATGATAGTAAGACATGTGAATGTGATAATAGGTAAAATGTGTAATGTAATCATGTTTTTGTGATAATGACTTATAGAATGATAATGATATGAAATGGCCAAGAGCTAAATTAAATCTTTATATGTATTTATATTTGTTTAATTTGTTTAGGTAATTAGAATACCACCGAATTATAGTTAGTGTATGTTTGTTTTACATGATCAGGCTTGGAACATTTTGATATTCACACGTCTTGACATCCAAAGACAAACCCCGTGCTCAAACGGCAGTGAGTTTTGATTTATTTTTAATTGGCATGTACCTAGGAAGAGTCGGGTATGTCCAATTAGAAATGTGTTATAGGATGTCATGTATTTTGTATATTATGGTGTAATGAAAATCTTATGTATCACTGGGAAATTGTTTGTTGATGTGTTGCTGAGGTCTATTGTTTTGTAAATGTTAACACCATGAAATTGGTAACTTGTTTCGGTAGTTGTAATCTTCTATCGGTAGAACTCTAATAGTTAGTAGGGGTTTCGGTAGAACCCATCAGGGTATCGATAGAAGTGCAGGGGAAAAAGTATCTTTGCTACTGACTTGTGTTATGTCGGTAGAAGTCCCAATAGTATCGGTAATTCTACAGTAGTATTGGTAGTTGAATAATAGGTTTTGTAGAAGTTCTAGAGTAAAATCACTTAGCTCTTTGGAACTCAAGGTATCGGTAGAAGGATATGTTGTATCGATAGATTACAGGGTTGTATCAGTAGATCACTCACAACTACTAGTAGGATTCTACAGTATTTTCTGAGCCATTATTTACTTTGCCTCCACCAGTACCTGCTCACTCAAGTATCGATAGAAGTTCACTATTTTAAAAAATAATCAAAATTTAATAATTCAAACTGTTTTGAAGGGTTGATTTTACTAATGTTTTACAAACAAAATTTAACATTAATAATAATGTGGAATTAATGTTTTAATTAGAGTCTTATTAGATTTAAATAGTTGTGACACTTACTAGTCCGGCGGCCGGACCAGGTAAGGGGTGTTACAAGATTAGAATACATAAACTTGAATGATATTTTTTTGTCGGCTTCAATGGTGTCTTTCTAGCCTCAAAACCAAAACCCTTTCATATTTTAGCTAAAACAAATCAGCAAGTCAATATCTGTACAAGGTCAATTTCTAGTGCTGAAGTCATATATTTCTATTAAAGTCTAGGGTTATAAATCTTGTTGTGTTACTATTTTCTATTGTTTAGACTATCATTATCAAATGAAATGAGTGAAAGAATTGTTGTCCATCTTCAATATATTCTTGAAGATCTATCTCCTCTTTTCTTTAAAATAAAATTAGATGAGCTCTCTTCGTCAAAAAATGAGGGTGTTCATTTTTTCCTTCTTTTTTAATGTAATTTTGAAACAACTTATTTATATATAGCTCATTGTCTGGTCACTGGAATTCAATTTTAATTCAGGTCGTTGTGGATGAATGTGCATATTTGATTGAGGTATTTTCCAACATTTAATCTATTTTTATTAAAAATTTAATATAAGTTTTTTTTATCAAAGAAAAAAAAACTTACCCACTCTATTGACTGTTGAACATACAAATTAGTTGTATTATTTATTAAAACTCCATATTAATTCAAAATTATATATTAATCATAGCCTTCATCTAATCTCCCACTCTCACTCTCCATATATATTAATCATTTAGATTTGGTTTTTGATTAGACAAAAGCTAGCTGCAGCAATGGTGCAAAGAGAAGAAGGCCGAAAGGGTAAAGGAAAGCTATTGTTTTTTCATTCGGTGAAACAAATCTTGAGTTGAGATTCTCCAAAGAGGTTTTCACCTTAGACCTACTCACCAAAATGCCCATTGTGTGGTGAAAGAACCCAAGAAAATACCTATCTTTGTGGTTATGTGACCATCTTTGTAGTTTACTCTTTTTTAAAAGAATTTAAGATTAAAGATTTTTATCGAAAGGTTTTACTTTGGGGTGTTAAAGTATTTTCCTTTGTTTTGTCTTTAGTGTGGTTGATTTCTTCTTCCCGCATTTCAAATCTCATTTTTTACCTTTTATTTTTCATATTCGAAAGATTAAAAAAAAACCCAGTAAACATCAGAGAATGACAAAACTAAAACTAAAATAAAGTGATGTGTTATAATGTTTATTAATGAAACCAAATTGTCAAACTATAAGGCAAACCTTAATTTTCCATTTTCCCTATGTTTTTACCTATGACATTAGGACATATTTCATCCGAAAAAAATCATTTTAACTTTCCATTTTATTTATTTATTTTTTTTAGTTCTTAAATTTACATTTGTTGTCAAATCAGCCCAAAATGGATTGCAAAGTTAATGTGTTTTTAACTTTGTTGATGTGGCACACATCTGAAGTGCCATGTAGATGACATATCAACTTTTAATTCATTTTTTAATATTTTAAATTTCATAATTAAAATTTGTAACTGTATTTTAAATGTCTTATATTTGATGTTTAAAGTGTAATATATAGTTTATCTAATATTTATCTAATCTCTCCCTCTCAAGATATATTAACCATAATATTCATCTAATCTCTCACTCTACATATATATTAACCCTTTGCCTTTGGTTTTTTATCAGAAAAAACCCAGCTTTAGCAATGGTGCAACAAGAAGCATACTAGAAGGGCAAAGGGAAAGCCATTGTGAAAGAACCCACTAAAATATCCTTGGCTTTTGCACTCGCTCTCAATCAGCCTTTTCTCGGCAATGACATGCTTTTTCTCATTTTCATCCTATCAGGGGAAAAGGGAATGCGCTTGTCCAGCTCAATCTGAAGGAAAATGAAGAAGTGAATAACTACGATATCAAACATTATAAGGGTCTAGAATCAAGGCAAATTGGAACAAGGGAGCCAAAAATCATCATCCTTATAATTACAAAGTTCAATAGTGTCTCCTTAAGGTTTTGATCGTGGATCTTTTTTTCTGAACAAAAGATCATAAGTGGTCTTCTTAGGCTGGGAACATCCTATAGGAGAACTCCTCCTAATTCTACTCCTAATCCTAATTTAATGAATCAATTGATGGGACAAGGAGAGCTTGTTGTTGCTCCTAGTCAAGCTTCCTATTCAAGCAATTGCGACAATTTGGACATAGAGTTGAGACTAGTGTTTGAGTGAAGGGAAGATTAGACTAGGGTAACCCAACTCATGAACAGGTCTATTACTAATGTGACATATTTTTTACTTTCGACTAATGTTAAGGATCTCTTTATTATTAGTTCAAAACACCCTTTTTGGTTTATTTGCAACACAAGAGCCATCATTCATCATCAGTGCCTAACACCCACTAGAAGTATCACCAATCTTGATCACTGCCCATCCCTTGCTACCCCATTTCTATTGGTACCCATCCTGTTGCCCCCGCACAATAAGAACCACCTATGGTGAGTGTAAGGATAACAACTTGTAAATTATTTCACACATTGCAATTTGTAATTTAAATAGAAAGTAAATTTTATCCTTATCAACAAAAAATTATCAACGCGAAGTAACATAAAGTAGTAAATTAAATTATTAGGATCGAATGTAATAGTAACATAAAGAAAAAAAAGTAAACTATGTCTACTGAATTAAACGTAACATGGCATTGCTTTGATTCTACCTGATGGTTCGATCGAAGTATTTCATTTTAAATATTATTTGACAAAATATACTTACAGTTAATTTAATATTTAAATTTGCATACTTTAATATACACCAACAAAATATATACACAAGGTGAAGCTTTTCATATTCCAAGAGAACCCAAAAGATACAAAAAAATTGATGAAAAAGAAAAAAGGGCTATGGAATGTAAAATGGCCCCTCTACATGAAATACACAACATTCTCAAGACATTACTCTCCCAAACCAAATACTAAATCAAAGCCCAAGCCGAATTATTGCTTGTCAATAAACATTGCATATAGTTCGCTATAAACTTGTATGTTTTCCGAGACACATAGAAACAAGATGTAGATATATTTCAATCATCAAAAAGAAGCAGAGCATGGGGACAAGTGCAAATGGCTTAATTATGTGCGTTTCCATGACTTGACCTTAAAAAGATGGCAAAACTCGAGTAAGGTACCATATTAGCACCACATCTGAGTATTTAAAAGCACATGCATTTTTATAAGCCAATTACTACTAATCTCTTTTGGTGCCGCAACTTCTTTGTCCACCTGTAGGCCATTCATTTTAGAGAATTGATGGGAATAGGAGGCTTTAGAACAGAGATTTTGTGATTCTATCACATTAGAGAGCTGTTGCTTTAAGGATTCAAGTATTTCTTACAATCCTTAACATTCACAAATTTGGTAAAAATGGGAAGTTAGAATGAAATCACAGAAAGAGATGCTACTTGCAAGGCATGAGTGTGGGTCAATTATTACTTAAAACCATAGGTTGAGTAGGTATAACTACCTTCCGGTTAAGCTGTTCTTGAATTATCCTATTGTCTACAGCTTTAACCTAGAAACAAAATCAATAATAAACTCATAAGAGAAAACCAGACAAAGCAGAGGGACAAATGGACAAAGGTTGAGGAATTTCATAAAGAATTCTTTGCTTCCTTCAACTCCTGTAGTTCAACTTGGTCATTGAAGCAAGTTCTGTAGATTCCTATACTATAAAATGTAGGAACTTGTGAGCTGAGACCATAGTTAGGTTACTAAAACATTGTATAACCAAAACGTGATTAACTCATCTGCAGTTATTATACAATGCAAAGACTCATGCGAAGCATTTGAAACATATATGGAAGCATACATTACCTCAAATTCAAAGGATGCCTCATTTAATTGTGCCACTAATTCAACAATAGTAGATTGTAGCATTTATAAAATAGAGTACAGATGGAGTTTCAGAAGCGGTAAATGGCCTATGGAACCAACAACAAAGGTTGACTTACTTGTGATAAGTCTGATTTCTATAGATTCTTATACTATAAAATGTAGGAACTTGTGAGATGAGTCTATAGTAAGGTTACTATAACATTGTATAACCAAATTTAACATGATTAACTTAATTACCCTTATTAAACAATGTAGAGGCTCGTGTAAAGCATTTGTAACATATATGGAAGCATACATAAACTCAAGTTCAAAGGATTTCCCAATTAGTTATGCCATGAGTTCAACAATAGTAAACTATAGCATACATATATGAAAAGATGTTGAACTTTTGGAAGAAAAAAGCAAAAGATGTTTAAGGGTCATAAATGAGAATCTGTTGAATATCTCTAAACTTTTAATTGTTGCTTTGTCAGCAATGTTATGTAGCTAGAAATTACAGATTCTTGCTATGGTTGTTTTTCTCTTATGCGTGCATGCTTTCGTTTAAAATCAAAGATAAATTAAAAAAACTTGTAATTCTTAGTTACATGTTTATGGTTGGTTTTATTGAACTATCGTATATGGGTCGATAAAAGTAATTAATAAGATACTTAAAAGATATATGGAGTTAAGAAAAAACAAATTTGTCAAATGATTGTCTAACAAGAGGTTTAACCACCTCTCCATTTAAGTGAAGACATAAGCCAAATTTCTTTTAAAAGTTTTGAAATTATATTATACAAGTCCATAAATTATATTTCTATATAAATTTGTGATTGTATCTTTTAATAATGTATTAGATTCCTAACTTAAAGTGTAGCATATACTACCAACTGTCTTTTTTGGTTTTTGCTATCCCATAATACCACAATTCATTTTTTAGTCAACTGCAGAGGTCTCCATTATATATTATTTTTCTAGTCTTCATCTAATCGCTCACTCTCTAATCAATCTATATATTAATCATCAATCTTAATCTAATCTCCCTCTCTCTCTCTCTCTCTCTCTCTCTTTCCGTCCCTCCCTCCATATATACTAACCCTTAGCTTTTTATTTTTTATTCGAAAAAAACCTAGGTACAAGAATGGTGCAAGGAGAAGCAGATCAGAAGGGAAAAGGGAAAGCCATTGTGAAACAACCCATGAGAAAAGCATTGACTTCTGCACTCGCTCTCAATCGACCTCTTCCCTGTGGTGACAGACTTTTCCTCATGCCTCCATCGTTGGCTCCACAAAAGCTGAAGGTAAAAGTCGATAAGAACTTTATAATGGCAGTGCCAATCCTCCTTTTCATCCTTCTTGGAGAAACGTGAAGGCATTTGTCTAACTCAGTCTTAACAAAGAAGAAGAAGAAATGAACATCTACGATATCAGACGTGAAAAGGGCCTAGGATCGAGGCAAATTAGAGCAAGGGAGTGTCAAAATCATCATCCTTATAGTTACAAAGATCAGAAGTCTCTCAATCATCTTTTGGCCGCGGATTTTTTTTGTGAACAAAAGACCATAAGCGATTTTCTTAGGCTGGGAACATCCTCTGGGAGAACCCCAACTAATTCTGCTCTCAATCCTAATTTAAGGAATCATATGATAAAAGAAGGAGAACATGTTACTGCTCCTAGACAAGATTCTAGTTCAAGTAGTTGTGATAATTTGGACATTGAGTTGAGATTTGGGTTTGAGTGAAGGGCAAGTTTAAATACATAAAACTGTTTGATGCTTTTTTGGTCAATTTTAATGGTTGTATTTTGAGTTTGTTTTCATTTTTTTATTACGTCAGGTAATGGTGTCTTCTTAGCCTCAATACTCAAACCTTTAGATTTTTAGCTAGAGAATCAACAAATCAATATCTATACAAGTCAATTTTTAGTACTGAAGTCATATAATTTTATAAAAGTCTTCCATTACACTCCTCTTGCATCGCAAGTAGGAATGCTCCTTGTCAGGAGTAGATTTACCTTCTTGTAGCTATCAGGTTGTCCTCAATGAAGTTAAGCTGCCATGGAAGCAAGCTTAAGAAAATGTTGAAGAGAAAGTTTTTATGCGTCAAAATTCTGGAAGATGAAGCTTGAAGAAGATCCTCTCTCATCAGTATTTATCAACCACTGCCAAGTAAATATGTCCTCCCTTTCAGATCCAACTTCCTCTAGCTGTACAAGTTGGTTATACTAGCTATACACTCATGCAGATCTTGTGTGTTCATCAGACAGTTGTCATTTGTAGCGACATTTCTGGGTGTAAATTTGGATTCTATTTTGCGGTGACAACCCTGGATACCTTCATGTGTTGATCTTTTAGGACAAATTCCTGCATTGACATCTTTGGATGCAATAATGAACTAATTGTGCTGACATTAGTAGCAAAAACAAGATAACATTAAAGAAAATTAAATCGAGCATCACTAAGTTAGAAAATGAAATCACTAAGTTAAAAATGATAAATATGCATGCTAAAAAATGATAAAATAGGAACAAATTATACTCTAAGTATGGAGAAATTCATGGTTTTTTCTAACGCTATCAATACTCGCACCTAAATCACATAGAGCTTTTCCCAAGTAATGATTTCCAATCGAGTATGGGATTGCAAAGCTTCCAGGGTCTTTCATCTTAGGTGGCAAATTATTTGTTAGGACTACACTGCATCCTTCTGTGAATGTAATTGTCTCCATACCAGTTAGCTTCTTCTTCTTGGATAGAGCTCCTTCATGAATTTCCCATAATTGGGAATCTGTACTAGAGTGTCCACAAGAGGGATATTGACATGCATTTGTTTTAATATGGTTCTAAACTACTGATATAGTCTATCATGCTCCTTTTCTTTAATTCACTGTGGAAATGGAAATGGTATGGATACAATAGGTTGCCTTGACATAGCTGGTTGTGTCGACATCAATAGTTGCATCGAAAATTCTGTTGGTTTGATAGTAGGCATGAGGGTAACAATTGGTGGAGCCTCTTTATTTGGTTCTTCTATAACTTCTTCAGATGCAACCTCTTCACCCTGATTTATGACACTAGTGATGACAAGTGCTTGCATCAGAGTTGATAGTTGGCTTGAGAGTTTGTTTCCAACTCTGAAGAGTGATAGCCTTGCAATGCTCCTTCCTTTTTGAGCTTGGGTTTTCTGTATGGCTGGGTAAAGCACCTGGTGGTCTTGTGTTCAAATTTGAAGCTAGTTGCCCCAATTGTGCTTCCAACGCCCGGATAAAAGATGAATTTCCCTACACAGTGGCTTTTGTTTATTTATATGTTCACGCATCAGGGTTTCAAGGGCTGCTAAAGGATTAGCTCATGGTTGTGTGTACTACTACTACTTTTGTCCTTGAGCATTCAAATGTGGCATTGAAGGCTATTGTGGCTGTACATGATTGTACGACTGCATCTGATCCTGATGTGCATGCATTTGATGACTCTGGTTGAAATTTTAGTACTGCTGATTGTAGTTCTCTTGTCGAAAATGGCCTTGACTAGATAAATTTCCATATCGCATTCTAACTTCCTCTAGGCTTTACCATAAGAATTTCCACGGATGTTATTGACGTAGAAAGCATTCTCCGTATGTTGTGGACAATCTTCATAACCGTGATTATCACCGCAAATTTCACAACAAACTGTAGGGACATCAATTTGTTGAGCAACTTGAATGAGTGCAACTTCACTGGTCCTCTTCATGGTCTTTATCATGTTTGCTAGCGAAGACACTTGTGCACTCAGAGCGGATATAGCATCTAATTCAATAACTCCAAGATTTGCTCGCTCTAGAAATCGGACATTAGTAATCATTCTGAGAAATTTGCTCTAGAATTCTAACAGCTTCCTCGTATGTACAGTCCAACAAAGGACCGTTAGCAGATGCGTCGACAAGATTTCTTGTCTATGCATTCAGCCCGTTGTAAAAGATTTCAATCAACGTATTTTGTGAATTCCATGCATGGGACTACGTCGAAGAAGAGTTTTGTAATGCTCCCACGTAGTATGCAAATTTTCATCATCAAACTGATGATACGCAATGATGTCGTTCCTAAGACAAGCATTCATTGTTGGTTGATTAAATCGCAAACAAATTAAGTTACAAGCACATTCCATGAAGTGATTGATCCAGTAGGCAATCCAAAGAACCAGGTACGACCCATCCTTGCAATGAATAAGGGAATAACTACATCTTTAAGGTGTCATTAAGAATGCCATGTTGACTGAAAGAAGCACAAATTAGTAAAAAGGATTTAAGGTGCTTTCTTGCATCTTCATGAGGTGGCCCAGCATACTACCCATCAAAATTAAGCATCTGAAACATGATCAACTTTAATTCAAAATTTCCAGCTTGAATAGATGGCCTAACAACCCCTGGCTGCAAATCATCCAACATAGGGACAACAAGGTCTCGAATAGTTCTATTTTGTATCTAATCTTCTTGTTGCAGCGATTAATTATTCACATTTTGTGGCTGTATAGGAGGGACACGATTTTGTGGTAACAATTATGGTATTGCTGCACCATTACCAGGCAAAGCCATATTTCTTTGTTCTTTTGTTCTCCTTCTAATAGTGCGTTCAATTTCAGGATCTAAGCCAACAACAAATTCAGGATTGCTCCTGGTCATAAAACACCTAAAAAGAAAATTACAAAAGTAGTCAACAAAAAATCATACAAATTAGTAACAAGTAATGATTAGAAAATAAAGAATAGATGCAAAAACAAGAATAAACATCAAACTAACGCCTTCCCCGGCAATGACGCCAAAACTTGATCGCGCTATGAACGTCAGAGCAAATATGTGCAAGCGTACATTGTCGATACAAGTATAGTAGACAAATGTGTAACCTGTCGGATATCGATCCCATGAGGATGAATGTTTGTGTTTTTAATCGTAGATGCAATTAACATGTAAAATAAGATAATTTGTGATAAAAGTTGCCAAAGCAATGGACAAAAAAATGCAGTAAAATTATGAGGTTGATTTGTCGAAGCAATAATGTAAAATTAAAGATAAAATGCAAATGATAATGAGATCGGATTCTTGACATGAAAAGTTGACAGAACACTAAATGTAACTCACAAGGTTTAAAATATCAGGTAATTTGTCGCTGCAAATAAGCACAATGAAAATCTTACCAAACTTGACTCTCCTATTAGATCTAAGACTCAAACATGCACAATAACCATATCTTCCACTGTTGGCAATGCAACATATTGAAGAATAAGTGGATTAAATTCCTTCAATCCCCACGCAATTTCCATTGTCTTGCTTGTTAACTTAATTTGTCACTGCACCTTCCACTGATAGTAACTGCAATCACACTTCCGTGGTCAAATAATTAAATCCAAAGATTTACAGTAAAGGCATGATTGAAATAGATATCATTCAGTTCTAAATTTCAAATGTACCTCTATACAACTTAAAATAACAAGAATTACCAGTATTTAAGAAAGAGATTTAACAGAATAATTGGGGCATTCAATTCCTAGTCTACTCAAATTTCTGAACCGGTTATTACAACGACAATCCTGGGCGTATAACTAAACAAACTTATGCAGCAACATTAGTATTAAAAATATCATAAATTCAAAGGAAATTAGGCTCAGCTTCATTAAGTTAGAAAATGCAATAACTAAATTAAAAATACTAAAAATGTGTGCTAAAGATGACCAAATGGGAACAAATCATACAACAAGTAGGGAGTAATCAATGGTTCTTTCTAATGCTATCAAGGGCTAAATTAAATTATTAAACTATTGAAATATTTACTGGTTCTTTGTAGGGTAGACAAAATTCAGCCCATTCGTTATCGACTATTATTTCCCAAATACCTCGACAAACTCACATCAAAAGATCAAACCCTTATTCCTAAAAGAAAGTATGTGATTGCAGTTGTTAAAGATACCTATCTAGATCATCTTTTAGAAAATCAAAAATAAGGTTAACAACACTTTCACTTGAATCAGCCATTTAGTTTTAAGAATGAAATCATTTGATTATGGAATGGGAAAGTAATTATGTGAGGGATGTTTATTTATAGGGATTGATTAGTAAGAACTTTAGTAAATTAGATGTTATGTGTTATTCAAGACTTAGAGTATCCAATTCTAATTAAAATTGTTAATAATTAGAGTCTTACCTGTACTGGTGTTGTTACGTTGGTGTGTCGCGACGTATACTAAGTATGTTGCGACATTAGTCCCAGTTGTTCTACGAAGCAGTGTTCGTCGCGAAGTAGGGGTGGCATGTCACGACATCGAGGTCAGTAACTATGTTGCTCAGATATGTGGTTGTCATGCCATTGGGTATGATTTTCGTAACATCGAAACTAGCTTCTCTCAGATTCCGAATTAGAGTTATTTTCCATTCCTTGGGTATTTCGGATGTTCGAGTTTAGCTCTCGCTTTTTATCCCATATCATTTTGTAGTGTAAAGGTTTCTCCTCAATAAGCATGTCTATAGTTCCCTCGTAATAAGTTTTTATCATTTTACAGAAGTTTCTCCACTCTTTCCTATTAACTCGATGGTTCATAAGATTTTACCTGATTAATGATATATGACCATGTTCATTGTGATTTAAGTTTCCTAGGAAATAGTTTGAGTCTAGAGTTAAACAAGAGTACCTTTTGTCCTGGCTCGAAGTTTCATTTCCGAATCATGGCATCATGGCACAACCTACTTCTTTTTTTGATAAAATTTTGTGTTCTCATAGGCCATAAATCAAAATTCCTCTAATTCCTATAACTGGAGCAATCTCTCTTTTTTCTGCTAATTCAGGATCTGAATTCAATTCTTTAATAGCCTAAAATGCTTTCCTCTCTAATTCAATAGGCAAGTGACAATTTTTTCCATACACGAGTTTATACGGAGAGATACCAAGGGGTGTTTTATATGCTATTCGGTAGGCCCATAAAGCGTTGTCCAATTTTGTAACCCAATCTTTGCAATTAGGATTCACAGTTTTCTCTAAGATCTATTTAATTTTAGAGACTTCAGCTTGCCCATTCGCTTGAGGGTGATATGCAGTTGTCATCTTATGCAGTTTTCTCTAAGAGTTCCAAATCTTGAAAAAAAAAAATTTCTTAAGAATTTTACCACTGACTTGGTATCATTAGTAGGTAATGTCACTGCTTTGACTCATTTAGAAATCTAATCTACAGCCAACAAGATGTATTTATTCCCAAATCAACTAGGAAAAGGACCCGTGAAGTCAATTCCCCATACATAAAAGATTTCTACCTCGATAATTCCTACCTGTGGCATTTCATACCCCTTTTATATATAACCCATTCTTTGGCACCGATCATAGTTTTGCACGAACATATGAGCATCACAGTTCATAGTATGCCAATAGAATTTGGATTACAATTTTTTTTGAGTTGTACATTTTCCACCATAATGGCCTCCACAAGGAGAGTTGTGACATCTTCTAAGGAAATCATTAATTTCTTCCACATCTTCATACAAATTGATTTGCACATTGCTTAAATACATAAGGATCCTCCCAAATGTAGTTTTTTGCTTCATGCATGATTCATTTTTTCTGCTGCCAGGAGGCTTTTGCTGGGAACACCCCTTTTGCCAAATAGTTCACGTAATCTACATACCATGGTGATCCTGCGTCCCAGAATCGAGTTTCTAGTCTAAATAGATGTTCATCTGGAAAAGTTTCCTTTATTTCGTCCAAAGGTACAAGGATAGTAAAATTTTCCAAACGTGATAAATGATCTGCTATTTGATTCTCTGTCCCTTTTCGATCCTTGATTTATAAATTGAATTCCTACAATAGTAATACCAATCTCATCAACCGTGCTTTGGTTTCTTTTTTCTTCATTATATATTTCAAATCTGAATGATCTGAATAAATGTACACACGATTAGCCATTAAATATGGACAAAATTTATCACAGTAAAAAACTACAGCAAACTTTTCTTTCTCAGTAGTAGTATAATTGCATTGAGTAAGATTAAGAGTCCATCTGGCATAGTGAATCACTCCAAACAAATTGTCTTTCTTTTGTCCTAAAACGAAACCTATAGCATAATCCCTAGTATCACACATAATGGTAAAAGGTTCATTCTAATTTGGTGTGACAATAATAGGGGCAATTATTAGTTTCTTTTTTACCTTCTCAAAAGCTTTAATGTAACAATTATAAAAAACAAATGGAAAACCTTTTTACAATAAAAAATTTAAGGGTTCAGAAATATGAATAAAATATTTTATAAAACTTTAGATGACCCAAAAAATTTCAAATACCTTTAACATTTGTGGGATATGGAAGGTTTTTTATTACCTCGATTTTCGCTTTATCTACTTCAAACCCTCTTTGTGATATTTGATGCCCCAAAACTAACCCTTCTCTTATAATGAAATGACATTTTTCCCAATTGAGCACTAGATTAGTCTCCTCACATCTCTACAAGACTTTTTCTATATTTCGCAGGTACTTCTCGAAAGAATCTTCATATACCGAGAAATCATCCATGAAGACATCTACCCTTCTTCTAGTATATTTGCAAAAATAGCTATCACATATCTCATAAAAGTAGCTGGTGTGTTACAAAGTCTAAAAGGCATACATTTAAAGGCATAGGTCCCAAAAAGGCATGTAAAAGTTATTTTTTCTTGGTCATCGGGATGTATTGGGATTTGATGGCACCCTGAATACCCATCTAGTAAATAGTAATACTCCTTACCTACGAACCAATCCAACATTTGATCAAAGAAAGGTAATGAAAAGTTATCTTTTTTTGTTGCATCATTTAATTTCTTATATCAATACAAACTCTCCACCAAGTAATTGTTCTTGTATGGATAACTCATTACGATCATTCTCTACAACTCTCAATCCACATTTTTTTGGTATGCACTATGTCGGGCTTACCCATTCATTATCAGAGATGGCATAAATTATCTATGCATCTAACCATTTTACTAGTTCATTTTTCACCACTTCGTTCATGGCTGGATTGAGTCGTCTCTGTGCATTAATGATAGCATTAGAAAAGACCATTGAATTCTCCTTACTTAGGGTATAATTTGTTCTCATTTTATCATTTTTTAACATGCATTTTTAGCATTTTTACCTTAGTAACTGCATTTTCTAACTCAGCGATGCTCAGTTTAATTTTCTTTAATTTTATCCACTTTTTGCTACAATTTCGCCATAATTAGTTGATCATTATTGCACCCAAACATGTCAGTGCAGGAATCTGTCCTGAAAGATCAATGCATGAAGGTATCGAGGGTTATTGCCGTAAAATAGAATCCAAATTTATGCCTAGAAATGTGGCTACAATCAACAACTGTCTATTGAACACACCATATCTGCGTGAGTGTACAACTGGTATAACTAATGAGGAGTGCTAGAGGAAGTTCAACCTGAAAGGGAGGACACCTGTACTAGGCAGTGGCTGATAAATACTTATGAGAGAGGATCTTCTTGAAGCTTCATCTTCCAATTTTTTACGCATTAAAACTTTTTCTTCAACATTTTTCTTAAGCTTGCTTCCATGGCAGCTTAACTTCCTTGAGGGCAACTTGACTGTGACGAGAAGGCAAATCTGCTCCTAACGAGGAGCATTCCTAAATGCGACGCAAGAGGAGTGTAAGGGAGTGGTTCTAGTAGACTAGGAATAGGAAGCTTCAATGCATTCTGTTATTCTCTCTTTAGACGGTAATGAATTTTGATTATTTGAATTTGTATGGAAGTATAATTTAATTTCAGATCAAGTATGATATCTACTCAATCTTTCCTTCATTGTTTATCTTTGGATTTAATTGCTTGACAACGAAAGTGTAATTACAGTCACTGTCACTGAAAAGTGCAACGACAAATTAAGTTATCACACAAGTCAACGGAAGTGGCTTGAGGATCGAAGAAATTTTGTCCACTTGTTCTTGAATATTTTGCATTCTCAGCACTCGAAGGTGTGGTTAGTGTGAGTATTTGATATTTGATAAACAGGGAAGTCGAGGTTGGTAAGATTTCACTAAGCTTAATTGCGGCGACAATTTATCTATCATTTACCTTGTGATCACATTTAGTTGTTTGCCAACTTTTCAAGTCAGGGAACCCCATCTTATTATTACTGTTTTTACTTCTTAAATTTTCTTAAATTGCTTAGAAAAATTATTCTCAAACCTTTTCTACATTTTCTTATTAATTTGCTCTGATATTATTCATCACAATCTCTTTTGTTTTAACTTCCTTTGCATCGACAGTTATAAACATAAGCAGACATATCTGTGGGATCGATATCTGATAGTTTTAAACCTATCTACTAAACTTGCATCGACAGTGTACACTAGCACAAATTGCTGTGACGTTCTTAGCGCGAAACAAGTTTTGGCACCGTTGTTGGGGATGGCGTTTGTTTAATGTTTATTCTTGCATTTGCTATTATTTTTCATTTTCTAAGTTTTACCTGTTACTAAGTTGTTTTCCTTTTTGTTGACTCTTTTTCAGTTTCTTAAGTGTTTTATGACCAGGAGCAATCCTGAAATTGTTGTTGGCTTAGATCTGAAAATCGAAAGAACTATTAGAAGGAGAAGACAAGAACAAAGGAATATGGCTTTGCCCGAGAATGATGCAGCGATACCTTAATTACCACCACAAAATCTTGTCCCTCTTATATAGCCACAAAATATAAATAATCCACCACTTCCACAAGAAGAATAAATGCAAAATAGAATGATTCGAGACTTTGTTATTCCTGTATTAGATGATTTGCAGCCAGCGGTTGTTCGACCAGCTATTCAAGCTGGCGATTTTGAGTTAAAGCCAATTATGTTTAAAATGTTAAATTCGAATGGGTAGTATGCTGGTTTGCCTCATGAGGATGCGAGAGAGCATCTTAAATTGTGCTTCTTTTAGTCATCATGGCGTTCCTGATGATGCCTTGAAGATGCAACTGTTTCCTTACTTATTGCAAGGACAGGCTCGTACTTGGTTCCTTGGATTGCCTGCTGGATCAATTACATCGTCGAATGCACTTGCGACTCAATTTGTTTTGAGGTTTAATCCACCAATGATGAATGCTCGACTAATGAATGATATCACTATGTATCATCAATTGAATGATGAGAATTTGCACACCACATGGGAGCATTACAAAACTCTGCTTTGATGTTGTCCTAGGCATGGAATTCAATAGGAAAAGTAGATTGAGATCTTTTATAATGGGTTGAATGCGCAGACAAGAAATCTTGTCGATGCATCTACGAATGGTCCTTTGTTGGGTTGCACCTATGGTGAAGATGTGAGAATTTTAGAGAGAATCACTTAGAATGACTACCAATATCCGATCTCTTGAGCTGCTCATGTCAAAACTAACCTTGGAGTTATCGAGTTAGACACTATATCAGCTCTGAGTGCACAGGTATCTTCGTTACCAAATATGATATAGAACATTAAGGGGACAAGTGAAGTTGCTCCCATCCAAGTTGCCTAACAAATGGATGTCCCGACATTTTGCTGCAAAATTTATAGTGACAATCATAGCTATGAAGATTGTCCACAGCATGCAGAGAATGCATTTTATGTTAATAATATCAGAGGAAATTCTTATGGTAATTCCTACAACAATTGAGCTCGAAACCAACAGCCTTAAGGGAATCAAAATGAAACCACATTTAGATATGGTAATTCCTCGACTAAAGGAAATTTTTGACAAGGGAATTATAATCAGTTGTAGCAAAATTTCTACCAAATTCCTCAGATGCATGTATATCAAGATCAGTTGCAGCCACACACTCGTGTGCAGCAACAACAATCTTCAATGCCAAATCTACATATGCAAGGATAACAACAGCAACAGCAGTATTCCCAACCACGAGCTGATCCATTAGCAGCCCTTGATGCATAAGCATATCACGAGAACAAAAGCTATTGTGCAAGGAAATTCCTCTTCCATACGAGCATTGGAAGCACACGTAGGACAACTAGCTTCAAATATGAACACAAGACCACTAGGTGTTTTACCCAGTGACACTGAGAATCCAAATCAAAGGGGAAGGAGCATTGCAAAGCTATTACTCTTAGGAGTGGAAAGCAAACCGTCAAGCCAATTAGTAGCTCTAATGCAGCCCTGTCGATGCAAGTGAAGCAAATCAAGAAGAAAAAGTTGTATCTGAAGAAGAAACAAACGAACCAAATTAAGAGGAGCCACAGTCGCCACAACTACCGATGTCGACGCAATCGATTTTTTCACGACAACTTGATGTATCAATACCTTTTCCATTTCCACAAAGATTTAAGGAGAAGGAGAATGATAGAGAATATTCAAAAGTTTTTGGCCACATTGAAACAATTGCATGTCAACATACCTCTTGTGGATGCTATCATACAGATTCCTAGCTATGGGAAATTCATGAAGGAGCTCCTATCCAAAAAGAAGAAGTTGATCAATTTTGAGAAAAGTGCGCTCACAGAGGGATGCAGCGTAGTCCTAATAAATAAATTGCCACCAAAGATGAAGGATTCTGGCAATTTTACAATTCAAAGTTCCATTGGAAATCGTTACTTAGGAAAAGCTCTCTGTGACTTAGGAGCAAGTATCAACCGTATGTCATTATCAACATTTCGAATATTGGGGATTGGTCACATGAAGCCCACTACAGTGACATTGCAATTGGTGGATACGTCATTAGTGCAACCTAAAGGGAAAATTAAAGACGCTTAAGTTCAAATAGATAAGTTTGTGTTCCCAATGGATTTTATTATCCTTGATTGTGAAGCTGATAAAAAGGTTCCCATAATCTTGGGACGCCCATTTCTTGCCACTGGCCACACTCTTATTGACGTGTTCAAAGGCAAATTGATAATGCGACATAATGACAAACATGTCACCTTTAGTGTTTTCGAAGCAATTCCCTACAGAGATAAAGTGGAATGTCATCATATTGATAAGTTGGACGAATTAATAGTGGAGGAATTTAATGAGAGTAGCACAGCAGTCCCAGAAGAATTTGTGGTGACAACTGAAGAAGATTTTCTAAGTGATCGTGACTACAAGGTTGAGGCAAATAATGTTGAGGTTAGGCACGGATGGCAGATGCAATCTCTGGATTTGACCAATAGAACGGGTCCTGTATTTAAGCCATCTATTGAAAAAACTCCTACCTTGGAGTTGAAATCGTTGCCTACCCATTTGAAGTATGTTTTCCTTGGTGAGAATGACACCCTGCCAGTAATTGCTCTACAACTCTCGACGCAAGTTAGGAAGAAAAATTAATCCAAATACTGAAGCAACACAAACATGCTATTGCCCAGAGTATTACGGATATTAGAGGCATTAGTCCCTCTTTCTTCATGTACAAGATCCGACTTGAAGAAGAGGGAAAGCAGACCATTGAAAGAAGAGTAAATAAAAAAATGAAGGAGGTTGTTAAAAAGGAGATTATTAAGTGGTTGGATGCGGGCATCATCTACCCAATTTCTGATAGTACGTGGGTGAGCCCAGTCCAATGTGTCCTAAAGAAGAGTGGTATCGCGGTCATAAGTAACAACAATGATGAATTAATCCCTACTCGCATTCTGCATGGACTATCATCATTTGAATGCAGCCACAAAGAAGGATCATTTTTCACTTCCCTTCATTGATCAAATGCTGGACAAGCTTGCTGGTAAAGCTTATTATTATTTCCTCAATGGCTATTCTAGTTACAATTAGATAGCAATTGCACCGGACGACCAAGCAAAAACGACTTTCACTTGTCCTTTTGGTACCTTTTTCTTCCACCGAATGCCATTTGGTCTATGTAATGCACCGGCCACATTTGAAAGATGCATGATGTCAATTTTCTCAGATATGATTGAAGACTCATTGGAGGTATTTATGGATGATTTTTTTGTCTATGTAATTGTTCAAGCCCAATTTTATCCGAGCCTAACAACAACAAAAAATAAAATAAAATAAATAAAAGTTTATTTTATTCCAAGTTTTTTTTCACAAAACCAAATGGCCCAATACAACCTAAAGCCCCAAACCCAAATTACACCCAATTTTCCCTGGGCCCAACAAGCCCAAATTTTGAAAAATTGTGAAACCCTAGTTGCTAGAGTTTCCAGCCGCTCCTATGCTGCCACCCATACCTCCACGTTAGCCATGCCACGGCACTTACCTCTGCCACCATCTGACGCCAACCACCACCTACCACCGCCACTACCATGGCCTTAAAAAAAATGGAGAAAAGTCATCATTTTTAATTGTAAAAGACAAAAGAACAGCATTGTAAATTTGGCTATAAAGAGCCAATCTAAAATCGATTGTAAGGTTACGAAGCATTTTGAAATCAATAGAAAAACAACAAAAAATAGATTCAAACTCAAGAAGTTTAACAGATTATCCATGCAAGGTATATTAGCATTTATATATACATATATAGATATATGCATATACAATTATTATTTTTATTTTCTTTTTCCTAATTTTCGAATGCAAATATATATATGTAACATATATTTCCTATCTCATTCTATTTTTATTTTATATATATTTCAAAAATAAAACAAATACAAACGAGGAAAAACACAAAAGAAAAAGAGTAAAAACCCTAAATAAAAAAATAAATTTTGACATAAACCAAAAAATATTATTTTTTGAAACCTTTTCAAAGTTTAAGGGCTAGATTTTGATAGATCTAGCCTCGATCTATGGTTTGGAAGCAAAAGTAAACAAAAAAAGAGCTCGGACAGCCGCGGGCGGACTGGTGACTGATCCCATGGCCGGACATGGGAGCTCCCTTTGAGAGCTTGAGACAAAATTGGGGGAAAGTTTGGTGTGTTTTTGAAGAAAATGAAGAGAAAATGATTTTTTGGTGGATTTTTTTTACATAAATAGACACCCAAAATGACGTAGTTTTAGGGATTGAAGTTTGACCCTTAATACGACGTCGTTTTGGGTCTTAACCCATGACCCAATTAGGACCCGCTAGGGTCCGCGTGTTTTTGGAAAAGGGGGAAATTACCCTTTTGGTCCTTCTATTTTTTGTTTATTTCAATTTAGTCCTATTATGTTATTTTTAATTTTTTTTAATTTAGTCCCTTGATTTTGGGAAGCACAAAAGGCTGTCATGTGTCAACTTTTTGGGTTTATTATCCATGAAGCCCTTGTTTTATTTAGAAATTGCATTTTGAAACCCAAACTGTCCAAAAATTGTTTTGACCCTCGAACTTTCTAAAAATTTAGATTTGGCCCTCGAACTTTCCAAAAATTAAGTTTTAACTCTGAACATCAAAAAATTCAGATTTGACCCCCAAAACTTCTTAAAAATTTGGATTTAACCCTCGAACTTCCCAAAAATTCAAATTTGACCCCTAAACTTTCCAAAAATTATGTTTTGGCCCCAAAATTTTCCAAAAATTATATTTTGACCCTAAAAATTTTCTAAAATTACATTTTAACCCCCAAAACTTCATTTTTTACTTCAATTTTTCCTCTTTTCCTTTTTCGATTCTTTGTATATAAAATTAAATTATTTTCTTTGTATTTTAAATTAATCTTATTTTTCCAATGATTTTGATTTGTTTTCATATTTCATATTTTATAAGTCTTATGTTTATTTTTGCGTGTTTATTTATCCGCATAATTGTTCTTTCTTTGTGTTATTTAAATTGTTCTTTCTTTCAGAATGTCCTTCAATTTCGAAATTTTGAGAACGTTGTGCCCTAACGTGTTGGACATGACTTCAATTCCCCGAGAAATTCGAAACACACGGGAATTTTTCTCTTCAAATTTAATTTTTGGAAATCACGATAAATAAATTATGCATACAGGGACCCTATTTTAAACTTCACTCGAGGTTTCAAATTTTTGACAATCAAGACTAGAAAATAGTCGATATGGTACCAATTTTGGGCATGTGAGGGTGCTAATCCTCCCTCACACGTAACCGACTCCCCAACTCATTTTCTGGATTTTGAAGACCAAAATATTTTTTAAAACGGATTTTAAACGTTTTTTGGTGATCCAATCACACCAAATAAAAAAGATTGGTGGTGACTCCCGTACTTCGACTAAAAATATTTTCGAGACTTTTTCAAAAAAAATGTTTCGATAGTAATACTTTTGATAAATGTGCTGACAATTTAGCTGGAGTTCTAAAGTGATATGAGGACACAAATCTAGTGCTGAATTGGGAGAAATGTCACTTCATGGCAACAGAAGGCATTGTCCTTTGTCGTCGTATCTCCTGTCAGGGCATTGAAGAGAACAAAGCAAAAGTTGAGATCATTGAGAAGTCACCCCCGCCTACCAATGTAAAAGGTATTAGGAGTTTTCTCAGCCATGCAGGCTTCTATCGATGATTCATTTATGAAAATTAAGCATTACAAAAGACCATTAATTTCTCCTTACTTAGGGTATAATTTGTTCCCATTTTATAATTTTTTAGCATGCACTTTTAGAATTTTAACTTAATGACTACATTTCCTAACTCAGTGATGCTCAGTTTAATTTTCTTTTAATTTTATCCTGGTTTTGCTACTAATGTCGCCACAATTAGTTGTTCAGTATTTCATCCAAAGATGTCAATGTAGGAATCTGTCTTAAAAGATCAACGCATGAAGGTATCCAGGGTTGTCGCCGTAAAATAGAATCCAAATTTGCTCCCAGA
Source organism: Kokia cookei (assembly GCA_039519145.1). NCBI lineage: Eukaryota > Viridiplantae > Streptophyta > Magnoliopsida > Malvales > Malvaceae > Kokia > Kokia cookei. The sequence goes on along the minus strand of CM076903.1, from coordinate 19,297,149 downwards.
AATGTCGCTACAAGCGAAAATTGCTTAATGAACACACCAGAACTGTGTGAGTGTATAGCTGGTATAACTAAATTGTACAACTAGAGGAAGTTCGATCTGAAAGGGAGGACACCTTTACTGGGTAGTGGTTGATAAATACTGATGAGAGAGGAACTTCTTGAAGCTTCATCTTTCAGATTTTTAACGCATTAAAACTTTTTCTTCAACATTTTTCTTAAGCTTGCTTCCATGGCAGATTAACTTTCTTAAGGGCAACTTGATTGTGACGAGAAGGCAAATCTGCTCCTGACGAGGAGGATTCCTAAATGCAACCCAAGAGGACTGTAAGGGAATGGTTCTAGTAGACTAGGAATAGGATGCTTCAATTTTTTCTACTATTCTCTCTTTAAACGCTGATGAATTTTGATTATTGGAATTTGTATGGAAGTATAATTTAATTTCAGATCAAGTATGATATCTACTAAATCTTTCCTTCATTTTTTATCTTTGGATTTAATTGCTTGACCACGGAAGTGTAATTGCAGTCACGGTCACTGAAAAGTGCAGCGACAAATTAAGTTAACATGCAAGTCAACGGAAGTGGCTTGAGGATCGAAGGAATTTTGTCCACTTGTTCTTGAATATTTTGCATTGCCAGCACTGGAAGGTGTGGCTAGTGTGAGTATTTGAGTCTTTCATAAATAGGGAAGTCGAAGTTGGTAAGATTTCATTGAGCTTAATTGCGGCGACAATTTATCTATCATTTACCTTGTGATCACATTTAGCTGTTTGCCAACTTTTCAAGTCAGGGAACCCCATCTCATTATTACTGTTTTTACTTCTTAAATTTTCTTAAATTACTTAGACAAATTATTCTCAAACCTTTACTGCATTTTCTTATTAATTTGCTCCGACATTATTTATCACAATCTCTTTTGTTTTAACTTCCTTTGCATCAACAATTATAAGCATAAGCAGCCATCACTGTAGGATCGATATCTGATAGTTTTAAACCTATCAATATACTTGCATCGACAGTGTATACTTGCACAAATTTCTGTGACATTCATAGTGTGATCAATCAACGACAGGTTTCTTACCTTCTTCCAAACGAATTTTGTGTTAATAGAATGATGGGTTTATCCCTTTTATATTAGTGATTTTCTAGCCAATAACCTTTTTATGACGCTTGAGTATTTCCAACAAAACTGCTTCTTGTGAGTTGCTTAGCCGTTATGTAAGTATAACAGATAATGTACTTTTCTCACCCAAATATCCATATTTCAAGTGTTCTGGTAATGGTTTTAGCTCCACTTCAGGTGGCCTTACAATTGACGGTATCATTTTAGTACTCATTGGCATCGATTGATCCATCACCCCTTGCTTTGCTGCCACAACTCTAATTCAACATTTAGAGATACTTCAGTTGTCTCTTCCTCCATTGTTTCCTCATCTTCAGAATCTTCTTCTTTGCACTGATTGGTAACAAGTTGGTTGCAGACAAAGTTGCTAATCTCTCTTAAAGGTTTCAATTGTTCCTCCCAAAATGTTTTGTTTACACTTGAAACTTCCAATATATTTGTAACATCTTGTGATGTCCTAGTCCAAATACTTCCTTTAGTCATTATATCTACTTTGCGTCTATTTTCTGTACTCAACCCGTCATAGAAGTGCTGAAGTTGGATAACAATATGAATTCCTCCTCCTAATATGGATCGAAGTATAGTTTTGAATCTCTCCCAAGCTTGTCCCAACGTCTCCATCATCGTTTGCCTGAAATGAAACATTTGTATATATCCCTGCATAATCTTGGGCATAGAAATCTATTGCTGAAAAAACATATGTACAAATTCTTCCCAAGTAGTAATAATATTTGGAGGTAAAGAATCCAACCATGACTTGGCCTTTCCATTCAGAGCGAACGGAATCAACAACAATCTAATCATGCCTGGGGCAACTCCGGAATAAGAAACTGTGCTACAAATGGCCTCAAATTTCCATAAGAATACAACAAGATCCTTTGTGAAAGGATCAGAAAACATAACATTGTTAGTAATCCAAGATATTAAGGATGAGTTTAATTCAAAATGGTTTTGATAAATTGAATGTCTAGCAATACTATACTATAACCATTTCAAATCAAAAAATATCCCCAATGTATTTTTCATCATATTTTTAAACTAAATAATTTTATAAATAGATTAAAAGAAATAAAATAGGAGCAAAGAAAATGAAATAAAATAAAATTGTATCTATAACCTGAAAGTTTCCTAATTATTCTATGAGCAATGAAAGAATAAAATTTACTAAAGCGTTGCCTCCCCGACAACGGTACCAACAACTTGATCGCCTCCGAATGTACTCCCGATCGGCATAGATTTAAGCTTTTCGCAAGTATACGAGTCAGGTTGTAAATATAGTGTGTTACAACGGAACACTTGGTAGTATTTCGAGGATTGTACCCAAAAGAGACTTAAGACGATAGTAAATAAAATCCCTGCAAAGAATAAAACTAATTAGTACTGATATTAAGGTTTATAGTACGGCTGGGGGATATTAGGTCGTTTCCTAATGCATTTCTCGATTGTTGGGTTTAGGAGATTTTCCTCCAATCAACTAGTCACTACCCCAATTGGATCTCTCGATCTTCCACCGACATAGCAAGTCAATACAGATTGCTTATCGCTAAATGTCACCGATTTGGGAAAAAGGTGTTCACAGATGGGAAATACTAATTTTGGGTTCTTTCCCACCTAGATGACTTTCTAGGGTTGTCAGGCCTAGTGTTTGTATGATGCTCTTCCTTTCCTAAACAGCTGATCCAAAAGGTAAAGCCCTTGTAAAACAATAATCAATTATTCATACGCCCACTCCCTAATTCCTCAAAATGGAACTAGTTCCTCATGGTTTTTTTATTCATCAATAACATAATATATGAAAACATGTAAATCAAGAATTGAATGAAAAAAACTGAAATTGTATTGAGCGATCTGTCGAGAAAAATACCTTAATCGTTTACGCGAGTATCTACAATCTGATCTCGAAAAATAAAAATAAAAATAAACTGTAAACTAAAAAACTAAAGTCTAACTAACGGTGTCTAAAACCCTAATTCTAAAGGTCCTATTTATAGCTTTTGATAGTCGTTTTTCCTCAACCCTAGGTCAGCTACCATTCCTCGTGTTTAAGTGGCATTGTAAAGTCTAAAGTGTCCTTTGTTTAATGTGAGATCTGCGTCTAGAGGTCGATGTCACGACACACTAGGTCCTATGTCACAACATAGGCATCAATCTCCATGTGAAGCGTCATCCTACAAGCGTTGTCATGACATAGCTCTTGTGTATCACGACAGAAGTCAGATGCCAATTTCCTTAAGTCTGGTCCCTTGGTTGCGACGTAGCTTAGCCTATGTCGTGACGAAGTGATCAGTTTCATTTTAGTACACTTCTTGTGGTCTCCTACACACTTACCAAGTATATTAGCTAACCTTTAGGCCTTATTTGGCCTTAAAGACAAATAAACAACATTTTAACACTTAGGTTACACAATTTATTCAAATAAGAAACCTAACTAAATCTTATGAAAATATTGCGAAAATACTTGATTTCAAGCTCTTCAAGTGTGAAAAATAGTTCAATTTGCTAGGTACGAAACTGGCAGATCAAGTATTAGCCATAGATGAATATGTAGATGAACGGAACTTATTTCGTGTGAAAAGATTAAGTGTAGATCGAGATATTAGAATTTAAAGTATTCTATGTTAAAGGTTTTTGTTAAAAGAGAACGTAATTTAGGCTGTTGTTCATGATTGTTTGAAATGAGTTGATGACTGATTGTAGCTTGTATATTTGTATGGTATGTCTTGTTGCATCGAAATCAATAGGAACTTAAACAAGTAGAGATAAAGGCAAAGGAAAGCTTGTCTAAGCTTTCGGTTTTAAAAAAAAGTGTGTATTTTGCTGAGTGTTTTGGGATAGCTACTCGTAGTTGATTCATTGTGTATTTGAGAATTTAGAGGTAGCCTAAACCCCTACTCTAAATTTTGAGGGTAAGTGTTCTTTCACCTATGATTAAATGTGAAATACATTTGCTTGTGAATTTGTCAATTTGTGATATTGTGAACATACATGAGATGTTAAGACATATGCTAAGTTTATGAGAACTGCTGTGAAAGTGAATATGAGGGTATGTTATTCATGCCATGTGACAATAAATATGTGGGTATGTTTTTCATGCCATGTGAATGATTATCTTGTGCTAATAATGTGAATATGCAGCGAATATGTGCAAAAAATTGGTAAGAAAATATGTGATATTAATGTGGATATTTTGGCTTTGTGACCTTATGAGAGTATTTGATATAGTTGGCAAGCCATAGGATTGTGAGTACTCACCTTTTTATTATGATATGTGGGGCGTTGAGGCTTAAGGATAGTTTTTAGAAAGCTAAGGGAATGTGAGCTGCGCTCCATTAAACGGGATATGTATGTATGGTGTGTTTGGGGAGTGTTAGCTATATGATTCACTTATTAGCCATGTTCGACTCTATGAGCCAAATTTGGTGTGTTTGGAGATCCGCGTATCTAAAGTTTGGTGATAGAGTCCACTTTTTGTTTCATAATCTCAAGAGCCAAATTGTCATAAATTGTGATTAAATGTGACTAAATATGATTGTATGTGATTATATGTGATTAATATGTGTTGTAAGTTATGCTTAAATATTCATGTGATTAATGTGTAAATAATTAAAAGTGTGAAATATGACACTAGATTTAATGATTTTAAGAATATGATAGCATGTTATATCATTAATTTGAGTATGTATGGCTTATAATATGTATGAATACTTGTAAAATTATGAACACTAAAGTAAAAAAAACTACATGTGTAATAATATGTCGATATGAGATGAAGATGTTCCGAGACAATGGTATCGCATCCTAGTATTCCGGCTCGAAAATCGGGCCGGGTATACGGTGTTACATTTAGTGGTATTAGAGTCAAGTTCAATAACACTCGAACCTAATTAATTGTTTTGTGTAGTGGGGTTTCAAAAACCAAATGATTAAATTATGTTGATTTCTCGAAATGCATGAGATATCTCTTGTTTGAATTGTTGCTAATGCTTGATTGCTATGCATGTGGGGTAGAAATGGGAACACATTACCTTTAATCCTAAAATTTGTCTTACAAGAACGAAACTTGGATCATTTACTCGACCACTCACACCTCTTTATTTGTTTGTGTATATATTAGATAATATTCAATACGCTTCTTAGACGTCTGAATGTGAATGTTGGAGCTAATGCTCAAGAGAATGATACCTCCTCTGCACCTCATGTGCCTCCACGTAAAAGGAATATACCTTCGATTCTTTACCAAACTTTTGTAAACAACTTTTGATCTTTGAATTAAAAACATATTTACATTAGAATTGTTTCTCTCTTGGTTCTTTACCAAACTTTTGAACTTATCAAACTTTTACGAGTTATTTTTTAACTTCGATTCCTTAAAGTATTCAAGATGATCCATACCTTCGAGCAAGTTTCAAAACATTCCATGCTCGAGAAATCGCATCATTTGTTCTAAATAGTTTAAGCTTGTCATTTTGTAAACAACTTTTGTCTTTGAATTAGAAACTTATTTACATGGGAATTGTTTCTCTCTTGGTTCTTAATCGAACTTTCGAACTTGTCAAACTTTTACGAGTTCTTTTATAACTTCGTTTCCTTAAAGAATTATCATACCTTCGACCAATTTTTCGAACATTTCGTGCTTGAAAAATCGCATCATTTGGTCTAAATATTTTAAGCTTGTCATTATGAAAATAACTTTTGGTTTTTGAATTAAAATCTTATTTATGTGAGAATTGTTTCTCTCTTGGTTATTGACCGAACTTCGAAGTTGTCAAACTTTTATGAATTGTTTTATAACTTTGGTTCCTTAAAATATTCAAGATGATCCATTCCTTCGAACAATTTTCCAAAACATTTAATGCTCAGGAGATTGCATTATTTGGTCTAAATAGTTTAAGCTTGTAAACAACTTTTGGTCTTTGAATTAAATATTATGTACTTAAGAAGTATTTCTCTGTAGGTTCTTGACTGAACTTTCAAACTTATCAAACTTTTACGAGTTCTTTTATAACTTATGTTCCTTAATGTATTCATGACGATCCATTCTTTCGAGCAATTTTTCAAACATTCCATACTTAGAAAGTCGCATCATTTGGTCTAAATAGTTGAGGCTTGTCGTTTTGTGAAAATTCTTTTTCATTCACAACAAACGAATTTTATGCAGATCTAGATAAACATCTTTCAATCCACCATTTAATGTTGCTTGAACCAACACAAAACAGTTCATGAAGAAAATGTTTTAAATCATTATTCGGTACAAACTCACCAACAATGTTCTTAGAATAAGAATAAGATAGAGCATGGTAATGAGAACCTTTAAAAACAAAATCGTTAACAAATTTATCATTGAAATTTAAAGAAGACCAATTTGATTGAATCTTAAAAAGTTCCTTACCTTGCTTAGCCTTTCATTCTCGTATAAGAACTTCACTTTCCAACTTACCTTTCTTGATCACTTTCTTCTTTTTCAATCTTCTTTTTAATCTTACTTTCCTTTTCTTCTCTCTTGCACTCTTTTTCAATTTTCTTTTCAAGCTCACATTCTCTTTCAGTCTCTTTTCTCACACACTCTTTTTATTTCCTTTTCCTTTTCTCTCATTTCTTTTTTTTCTTCTCTCAATCTCCTTTACTTTTCTTTCATTTTATTTCATAAAAAATTCTTCTCTCTTTTTCCAAATTTCTTCTTCTCTCCTTTCAGACTCTTTTATTTTCAAAATCTCACTTTCTTTACAAAGTGTGGTTGAAATGAAAGAACCGGAATGAGTAGTCTTTCATTGGGTATGAGTGGAAGAACTTACATATGAAACACGATCACCTCTTCATGATAGAAACTCCATGGATGAGTACTTTGATGCACTTGAAGAGATACCTATACCTTCACGTTTGTTACCTCAGAAGGCTTCAAACTTTGATTTTCTTTATTTTCACTTGAATTCCTTGAAGAATAGGAATCAAAATGTGGTTTTCTTCTAAACGAACCGTTAGTAGATTGCCTCCATGGTGATCTTCCTTTTATACGATCTAATATTTTTTGTATTTGCTCGACTTCAGATCGCACAATTCTTTGCATTTCTTTTAATAAATCTTGAAGTTCCAACTCGAAAAAGTTTTGTGACATGATTATAAAATGATCAGAAACACAAAATACTTGTAATAAAAAATGTATACCTTACCAATACAAAATCCTCACAAGTTCACTCGAAAAGAAGAATCACTTCGTTCGTGTTTCACTCCAAAATCTAGGCTATTACCTATCAGATGCTCTTACCACACTCGTACCTTTTTCCACTCGCAATTTTCTCTTGTAGGCTCTTAATAGAACTAAAAGACCACTTTCAATCCTTTTGAAAGTTAGCAGCTTGGAAATTGACTTATCATTTTACGGTTGTACTCCACGGTTATTCATTCTAGCTAATATTTTATGAAAAATTCTTAGTTTCAAAGATATTCTTAATTACTCAAACATATCTAAAATCTTATGATCAAGTATCTTATAGCATAAGTTTTCAATCTATATTTCAATAAGTACATCGTCTAAAGAGGAATCAGCATCGAAGTCTCGAATTCTCAAAAATCTAATTTTTAAATTGAATAGCAAAATATTTTTAAAATACTCTTTAAAACATGCATGCAGGCCCAATTAAAAATCCACAATCTGAATTTTGAACTAAACTCTAATACAACTAAACGTAACACCCAAACCCGACCTAAACGTTACGGCCAAATTTCAAGAGTCGCATTAAAATCCATTGAAAACTATTACTTGATAAAAGCAACCATGTTTATGTAGTTTTTTATGAAAAACATAAAGTTTTAAATACTAATTAATTTTGTTTTTGAAAATCTTTTATTAAAGTGAAAATATTTGAAATAGTTGAAACAAAAAATTTGTAATATTCTTTAAATAATTCTTATAAATGACTTTGATAAAAACTTTCGCAGCAGACTTAGAAAAAATACTTAAAAAATCATATATTAAAATTAAAAGAAAATAAAATAAAAATCAAAAAAACTTTCAAATACAACAATTTAAAATATTTAAAGTAGGTCAATCATGCATGCATGGTAATTTATAATTTTAACTGTAAAAATAGCTCATAAAAAATTTTAAAGCTCAATGTCCAAAATTAGCAACCCGAATAGTTCATAGAATATTTTATTAATAAAAATATCCGAGAGACTCCTCCACATGTTGAGTCCAAGTCCTATGCTCCTGAATCATCTAAAAAGGTTATAAAACTAAAATAGTGAGCTTTCAAGCTTAGTGTGAATTTCATAACAAATTAAATAAAAATAATCACATACTTATCAAAATAGTTAATTTTATGCACATGGTTATGGCAATGCAAATTTTATGGAACAATTGTGCAATTTCTTTTAAAACATCCTACCCATCTCCACTAGATACCAAAAGGAGTTCCTCGGAACTCATCCATCCTAAACACACCAACATACATGTGGACTAAGGCACCAAATTTGCAGACAAGCTGCTAAAACATGTAGGTTGTGGATAAACCTCCAAAATTGCATATTAAGAATGTCACATCTTCCTACTTACACATGTCCCAACCCATCATGGCATACAAATCATATAGCGAAACAATAAACATGATAATCATGCTTTCATATACATGTAGGTTTCAATATACATGGCAATCCATGTTATTTCAATAAACAAATAGCCATGATTTTTGCATAACATGAGATTAGAAAAATATTTATCAAATCATAACAATATTTATCACATCATACAATACATCTCAAGTAAGAAAACTTACCTTGAAACCACAAGGTCATTCACTTGTTACAACAAAACATAAAGTTTCCAATTGTATAATAGAGTGATAAATTTTTAGTTAAAACCTTATGTTTTTAGCTTGCTTGAAATGCACACCTTAATTGATTTGAATCTCAAATCCAACTAACGTTTGATCACTTCCAATTCAAAAGAATTAGGACTTTGATTCGCATCGAAAGAAATTGTTCATAAAGTTAATATTTTTTATCTCCAATAAAAGAAGTATCCATGCTAAAAATCATCCACAACTTCCCAACTCAATACCTACTCCTTTATTTCAAAGTTGAACTAAGATGAGCACTTCCATAGTTGAGGACTAGAAGTTATGAGAGAATTTAGTTTAAAGAAAAATTTACAAGAATTAGATTAGTGTTCATGAAATGAGAATAGAATAGATGAAAGAGTAAGAATTAAAAGAGGAGGTAAAATAAATACAAGTTAGCCAAAATTTGACAATGTTTCCAAGGTTGAAGAAGACTCCAAATGGCACTTAGAATTTTGGAGGAAGAAAATAAATGGAGTTTCGAAAAAGATGATCAGAGATATTAGAAATTGAAAATAAGAAAAAGAATTAAAGAAACGTGTTTTTGGGTGGTGAAATTTTAATATTGGTTCAGTTTTGATGTGGTGGTGGTACGGTGGTTGAATGGTGGTGGAGTGGTGTTTCAGTTTGAAGTTGGAAAATTAAGCAAAAATGAAAGAAAAATGCATGGAGGAGAAACCAATATGGGTGACACAAGGAGGAGGAGAATGAGGAGCAAAGAGAGAAAACTTTATGAAAAGCAAACAAAATGAGAGTTTGAGAAGGGGAGGAGTGGACGGTCACCAAAGGTAAGCTCCCAACAAAGTTGTAACACCCTATACCTGGCCCGATTGCTGAGCCCGAATACTAGGATGCCACACCACCATCTCACATCATACTTACCTTATCTTAACATTTTATTACACATGCAACCTTTTTTTTCTTTTATTATTTTCTTACCATAGTGTTCATATTTTCATAAATTCATACATATTATAAGTCTTACATACTCAAATTAATGTTAGAACATGCTATCATACATCGAATAATCAACTATCAAACATTAATCATGCATTAGGATCATTTAGCAAAATTTCCCAAAACTGTTACGTAGGTATTGATAATTTTGAAAAAATATCGATAGTTTTACAAGGGGTATCGATACTATTTGGAAAATCGATATCAAAATACCTTACTGTTATCAAATTAAAAACCCAACTGTCGGAAAATATCGGCACTACAATATGAGTATCGATAATTTCCCCTCAAATATCGATACTCGTCTTAAGGTAACGATACTGACAAGCAGAGCTGACTTCCTGTACCTCAAAAATTTCAGAGGTATCATTTTTAAAACCCGATTATCAATACTTCTATTCCAAACTTGAAAAAGACATCATATATCAACACATAAATCATTCTAACAAATCCCTAAACAACATGCAACATTTACCTCGTACAATAAACCTTAAACCATCTCAAACATCATAATTAAAGTCCGTAACTTACCAAGTTAATGGGCATGCAAACAATTTAAAAAGAACATAGCAAAAACCAATGAAAATCCACCACAAAACCTATCACATTGCCTTAGTTTCCCAAACATAAATAACTTATAAAACCTACTAATAAAATTTAAAGAGTTGACTTGGCTTGGATCACTATCGAGACCACACTGCTCACACCGAAACTACGAATCTACAATGGTTAAAAAGGGAGTGGGTGGAACGATGAAAATGTGCAAGTGTACACAATCGTATTCAAATAATAAAGTGACAAGTAAATGTCGAGTATCATACCCACAGGGACTGCGTTATGAAAAATATCTATGAAATATTTAATCAACAATTTGGTTAAGGACAAGATAATATTGGTGAGGGAAATTAATATAAAGTATTCTAAGTTAAATTAAACTAAGTTAAGCTAAGACTAAATTATATTCCTATACATAAATGTGTCAGGTTAATTGCTCTAATTACTTGATTAAATCTAAATCTTATTCATGCTTGTTACGAAATAATATTCACGGCAACCCGGTATCTTGCTAACCTATGAACAACATCACTTATAAAAATCAATTTATCTCTTGAACATACACTTATGCCAATACGACCGACTAAACTAACCTTTCGTAAGTAAATGTGTTATAGCACATACATACATTATGAAATTATCTATCTCTTGAACATACCTCTATGCTAATACAACCGACTAAATTAATATTCATAAGAATATATAAAGGATCAAGTGAGGTAACAACATACACCTATATTAAAACAGTTTAATCACAAAAATCCTGCAAGTTATACAAGGCTAGTATTCTCCAATACATCACAATCTTAACCCTCAACTTCCTTAGAAGATTAAGCATGCACAAATTAAACAGTGTGTCCATTAATCACAATTTCAATGCGCTTAAATGATTAATTCAATAGTTATATCACAAGGGTAATATCATAAAAACTTAGGCATGATAATATTTAATTAAACAAAATATTCAAGGCCTAAAATAGCATAAACATGGATTAATTATAAGCAAGCAATTAAACACAATCGACCCAAGACTTAAAGAATTTAATTCATTTTAATTAAAGAAATAATAGCATTCATAATAGCGTTCATCATGATAACAAACAAGAATCGTTCTTGTTTGATCCTTTCTATATTGAGGTCTCTGATGAACACTCAACAAAGGCCATGGAAGGCTGAAGAACCACTCTTTTCCAAAAGAGGAAATCGGCAAGGGAATTAGGAAAAATGTGGATGGAAGGCTAGAGAGAAAACTAGAGAAAGAAGAGAGAATGGTGAGTGAATTGGTGTGTGAAATGAGGTGAAAGGAGGGTGTATTTATAGGTGGAGTTAAGGTGAGATGTGGTGGCTATGTTTTAGCAAATAAATATTAGCCACACACTTGATCGACTTGTAAATGTCAAAGAAATTATATGCAAGTGGACACTGTCGATGCAAGTATAGTAGATAGAGATGAATCTATTGGATATCATCCCACGAGGACGGTGTTCTTGTTGCTTAAATTTGTCGAAGCAGTTAGAGTTTAAATGAAAAGAATTGTTAAGAGAAATGTCAATGCAATTTAGTTAAGACTACACAAATCAAAGAGTTAAATCTGTCAATGCAAATATAACATAAAATGTCAGAGCAAATTAATAGAAAATGTATTGTTGTGGAAGATGTTTTAAATGTAAATTCAGAAGATTAAAAGAAAGTGTAAAGAAATAGGGGGATCCCTGACTTCACAAGTTGGCAATGCTAAACGTGACTACAAGGTAACTGATAGATGAATTGTCATCCCAATTAAGTTCTAATGAGATCTTACTGCTATAAACTTCTCTGTTTAACAAAGACCTAAGTACTCATAATTACCATACCTTTCAGTGCTAATAATGCTTTCCACTCAAGAACAAGTGGCTAGAATTCCTTCTTGCCTTAATTAACTTTCGTTGTCTTGCTTGTAAACCTAACTTATCACCGTATCTTCCAGTGTCTACGACTGCAATCTCACTTCCATGGTTAAAACAGTTACATCTAAAATTAAACAGAAGTGAAGAATTGAGTAGAAATCAAAATAGATCTAACATTAATAGATACTGTCGCATACAATTAATAGTCAACAGAATTCATCAACATTTAAGAGGGATTAAAGAATAAATTGAATCTAACCTTGCTTTGGATAGTGAGGTAGCGACGGTGCATCGTCTAATTGTTTGGATTGTTGTCAATCCAAACTGTGCCATCAACGCATAAGTCGTTAAGCAATAGATCAGCACCATCCTCTGTCAAGTTCTCCAAGAACTCGACATGCTCATCCTCTCCTTCAGCAATGTGGAAGAGAGCACTGATGTGGTCAACGCTCCATGGCACCAACCTTTCACGAATGAATATAAACTTTTGTTTAGGATCAACCAGGTTAGCATAAAACTCTCTTACCATGGAGGGAGAGTATCCTGCCGGATGGTTACAAAATTACTCCCAGTCCAATCGTGAAATGGTTTTAGCGACTTGCTTCCCCAATGTTAGTTACAGGGACAATTAAAATCCTTCGCTTAAGATGATAGCTCCTTTTCAATGTCACCTCATGGTAAAGGTCCTTTGTCACTTTTGATAAGAACATGACAAGTTCCTTTGGTGGTGGTTGGTCGGTGTTTCTGACTATTGCAGTTGACGATTCAGCAACGAATTTAGATGGGGTTTTCGCACCACGAGTTCTCGCCATAACTACTGAAATAAAGAGAGTGAGAATAACTTGTAGAAAGATTGAAGGTTGAAGAAAAAGAAGAATACAGCAACAATGGTGGCTGTGACTGTGAAACTTCAGTCAACACAAAAAGGGTGTTTTATAGAAGATAGAGGTGAAGAGACGTGATGATTGCTGCTGTCATTGGGAGTACCTTGTGCTTGCAACCAATAAATGCTAGGACACAGATCTTAATTTTTCAGAGTGATCCAACAGTTAGGGAAAGAGGTGAATAAACTGGCAGGATTCTTTCCCGAAACGCTTCATTGAGTCATCAATGAAATTCGTTGACAAAAAGGAGATATTTTATTCTTGCAAAAACTAACAAAACAAATTGAAGTAAAATAAAAGACAAAAAATAACAGAAAAATTACAATGACATCCTAAAAAAATGTGACCAGGTTAATGGTCTCATTTTGTTTGTTGATGCCTAGGCTTCGGTAATGCTTCAATCATTGGCCATTCACTTTAAATTGATGCCCATCGTTCAAATTCTTTATTGTCACCGCACCATGTAGAAATGCTTCGAAAACTTCAAAAGGCCCTGACCTTCTTAAGCGCAATTTTAAACGTGAGTTAAATAAAAGTACTAACTTACTAGGAGAAAATTGTCGCTGCAAAATGATGTTGTCATGCCATCTCTTAGTTTTTTCTTTGTAAATTGCAGCATTTTCATAAGCATTGCGTCGAATTTCATTCAGTTCTGAAATGTCCAACAATATTTTCTTTCCAGCAGCATCATAGTCCATGTTCACTTGCTTTATTGCCCATATGTCCTTATGTTCAAGTTCGACTGGCAAGTGATAGGATTTATAAAAAACTAGCTGATATGGTGACATCCTTAATGGTGTTTTGTATGCGGTGTGAAGCACCCACAATGCATCATTTAATTACGAAGACCAATCACGTCGAGATGGGTTAACCACCTTCTCAATAATAAACTTGATTTACCGATTGGATACTTCCGTTTGTCCATTTGTTTGCAGATGATATGTGGTTGCCATGCAATGTTTCACACCGTAATGTTTCAAAGTTGTTGCCACTTGATTGCAACAGCAGTGAGTGCCTTGGTCACTTATTATTGCTCGAGGTGTTCCAAATCGTGTAAGGATTTATGTGTGAAAGAACTTTAGCGTCATTCGAGCATCGTTATTTGGAATAGCGATTACTTCGATCCACTTGGGGACATTGTCAACTGCAACCAGAATATACACATTTCCAAAAAAATTTGGAAATGGTCTCATAAAATCTATACCACAAACATCAAAGAGCTCAACCTCCATGATAGGCTGTTGAATCATCTCGTTGCGTCGAGATATAGAACTGGTGCACTGACATTTGTCGCACTATTGAGCAAAATTATGGGCGTCTCGAAACAATGTCGATCAGTAAAATCCTGATTGTAGGACCTTTGCAGCAGTCCTAACGCCACCAAAATGGCCTCCATAATGAGCATCATGGAAATGCTTCAGGATAGATATAATTTCTTCTTCTGGAACACAACGACGAATGATGTTGTCAGCTCATACCTTGAACAGGTATGGCTCATTCCAATGATACTTTGCAGTATCTCAAAGAAATCTGACCTTCCTATGACCTATTGTACTCAATGGTAGCTTTCCACAGACTAGATAATTGACAACATCTGCATACCATGGAGATGTGTCGACGAAGAATAATTTCTCATCTAGAAATGCATCGACAATTTACGACTTATTTTCATCTTCACTTCCAGATTCCAAACGAGATAGGTGTTCTGCTACTTGGTTTTCCGATCCTTTCCTATCCTTAATCTCAACATCAAATTCTTGTAATAAAAGATCCATCTAATCAGCCTAGGTTTTGCATCTTTCTTAGGAAAAAGGTATCTCAATGCAGAATGATCAGTATACACTATAATTTTTACGCCAACAAGATATGAACGAAACTTGTTAAATGCAAAAACTACGGCCAGTAACCTTTTCATAGTGATTGTGTAATTCACCTGCTCTTTAGTTAGAGTATTACTAGCATAATAGATTGAATGAAATACCTTATCCTTTTGTTGCCCAAGCACAGTACCCACAGCAAAGTCGCTTGCATCACACATCACCTCGAACTGTTGCGACCAATCCAATGCGACGACAATGCATACCCGCACTAGTTCCTATTTAATTTTCAAGAATGCTTCCAAACAAGCTTCATCAAACAAATATTATTTATTTTGCTCCAACAAAGAGTAGAGTGGTTTCGTTATTTTGGAGAAGTCTCGGATAAATCGTCTATAAAATCTAGTATGGTCGAGAAAACTCCTTATTCCGTTCACATTATTGGGTGGAGATAGCTTTTCAATGATTTTCACTTTTTCTTTATCCACTTCAATGCCCTGACAAGATATACGATGGCCAAGAATATTGCCTTCAATTGCCATAAAATGGCATTTTTCCCAGTTTAGTACCAAGTTAATGTCCTCACATCGTTTCAACACTTTCGCTAAATTGTCAGTTAATTTATCAAAATTGTGCCCACAAATAGAGAAATTGTCCATAAATACGTCTAACGAATTCTTGATCATATCAAAGAAGATGACCATCATGCACCTCTGAAATGTAGTTGGGGCATTACACAAACTAAATGCATTCGTCGGAAAGTAAAGGTTCCAAATGGCCAAGTAAAAGTTATTTTTGCTTGATCTTTCAGCGCGATTGCAATCTGGTTATACCTAGAGTATCCATCAAGAAAACAGTAACAGGCCTTGGCCTTACCAGCTAGTCTATCCAACATTTGATCAATGAATAGAAGTGGGAAGTAATCCTTCTTTGTGGTCACATTTAGACGACTGTAATCCATACACACTCGCTAACCTATAGCAATGCGAGTAGGGATTAGCTCATTTTTATCATTGCTTACCACCGTGATGCCGCTCTTCTTAAGCACATATTGGATCAAGCTTACCCATGTACTGTCTGAAATTAGCTAAATTATGCCTGCGTCCAGCCATTTAATGATCTCTTTCTTCACTACTTCCTTCATGTTCTCATTTAATCTTCGTTGTTGCTCAATTGAATGTTTCCCTTCATCTTCCAGTCAAATTTTATGCATACAAAAAGAGGGACTAATGCCTCTGATGTCCACTATGCTCCAAGCAATGACTCTTTTGTGCTACTTCAATATTCCAATTAATTTTTCTTCTTGGCTTGCATTGAGACTTATGCTAACAATCATTGACAATGTATCATTGTCACCTAGAAAAATATATTTCAAATGTGTTGGCAATGGCTTTAACTCCAAAGTCGGAGCTTCTTAAACCGATGGTTTAAAAACAGGGATCATCCTATTAGTCATATCCAAAGATTCCAATTGCCAGCCATGTCTAAGCTCACAGATATTAGCCTCAATTTTGTGGTCACGTTCAGGTAAGGCATTATCTTTCGATGTCACCGCATATTCCTCTGGCATTTTGAACTTCGTTCATTAAATTCCTCTATAATTAACTCCTCCAGAACATCAATGTGATGACATTATTCCTTACTTCGTGATGGAGATGCTTCCAAAACACTAAAGGTCACATGTTCATCATTATAACGCATGATCAACTTACCCTTGAAAACATCTATGAGTGTGTGTCCCGTTGCAAGAAATGGGCATCCCAAAATAATGGGCACCTCTTTATCAGCTTCACAATCAAGTATGATGAAGTCAGTTGGGAACACAAACTTATCGACATGGATGAGAACATCTTTAATCTGTCCTTCAGGTTGTGCCAAAGATCTGTCCGCGAGTTGTAATGTCACCGCAGTGGGCTTCATATGACCAATTCCTAATTTATTGAAAGTTGACGATGGCATAATGTTAATGCTAGCTCCTAAATCACATAAAGTTTTTCCTAAGTAATGGTTTCCAATGGAGCATGGAATTGTGAAACTACCAGGATCTTTAATTTTTTGTGGCAATTTATTTGTCAGTACAGTGCTACACCCTTCTGTGAGCGTAATTGTCTCAATATCGGATAGTTTCTTCTTCTTTAAGAGTAGCTCCTTCATGAATTTCCCATAGCTAGGAATTTGCACAAGAGCATCAACTCGAGGTAGATTAATATGTAATTGTTTCAAGGTAGATACAAACTTTTGATAATCTTTGTCATGATCTTTCTCCTTAAGTCATTGTGGAAATGAAAAAGTTATGTTCACAGTGGGTTGTTGTGATATAACTGGTTGTGTCGACATGGGCACTTACATAGACAACTTTGCAGCACGAATAGTCGGCATTGGTGTGACTATTGATGGATCCTCTTCATTTACTTTTGATGTATCTTCTTCAAATACAACTTTTCCTTGTTGATTTGGTTCGTTTGTGTCGACAAGTGCTTGGTTGGAGTTGTTAATTTGTTCGGCAATTTGCTTTCCACTCCGCAATGTGATAGCCTTGCAATGCTCCTTTCCTTTCTAATTTGGATTTTCAATGTCACTTGGCAAAGCACTTGGTGGTCGTGTGCTCATGTTAGAAGCCAATTGTTCTAACTGTGCTTCCAACGCTCGGATGGAAGATGAATTTCTTGTACAATAGCTTTTGTTCTAGTAATATGCTCACACATCAAAGCTTCAAGAGTAGCTAATGGATCTAATCTTGGTTGAGAATATTGCTGTTGATGTTGTTAATGTTGTCCTTGCATATTTGGTAGCACGGTCTATTATGGCTGCATCTAATTATATGACTGCATTTGGTTCTATGATTGTATCTAGTCAGGCTGCACATGCACTTGAGGATTATGATTATAATTCTGTTGTTGTTAATCGTAACTCCCTTGTCTAAAATTACCTTGATTTGATGAATTTCCAGATCTGGACGCATTCTGACTCCCCCAAGGTTGTTGAGTCCTATTTGAATTGTTATATGAGTTACTATATGAATTCCCTCGAATGTTATTGACATAAAATGGATTCTCAACATGCTATGGATAGTCCTCATAGCTATGGTCGTCACTGCAAATTTCACAAGAAAATGTCGGGACATTCATTTGTTGGGCTACTTGAATAGGGGCAACATCACTCGTCCCCTTCATGTTCTTAGTCATGTTTGCCAAAGAGGATACTTGTGCACTTACAGATGAAATGGCATCTAACTCAATAACTCCAGGATTTGTTTTCACTTGAGCAGAAAGAGAGATCGGGTACTATTAATCATTTTGCGCAATTCTTTCCAAGATTCGCAAAGCTTCATTGTAAGTGCAATCCAACAAAAGACCATTAGCAGATGCATCGACAAGACTTTTTATCTGCGCATTTAATCCATTGTAGAAGATCTTGATTTGTGTCTCCTGTTGGATTCCGTGCATGTGACAACGTCTAAGCAGAGTTTTGTCACATTCAAATGTAATGTGCAAGTTCTCACATCTAATTGATGGTATGCCAAAATATCATTCCTCAGTCTAACATTCATTGTGGGTGGATTGAATCGCAGAACAAACTGAGTTGATAGCGCATTCCATGAAGTAATAGATCTAGCTGGTAAACCGAGAAACCATGTTCATGCCCTTCCTTGCAAAGAGTAAGGAAACAACTGCATCTTCAAGGCATCATCAGGAACACCGTGTTGACTAAAGGAAGCACATATAAGCAGAAATGATTTGAAATGCTCCCTCGCATCTTCATGAGGCAAACTAACATATTTCCCATTCAAATTTAGCATTTGGAGCATCATCGATTTTAATTCGAAATTCCTAGCTTGTATTGCTGGTCTAACAACCTCTGGTTGTAGATCATCGAGCACAAGAACACGAAGTCTCTAATTGTCCTGTCTGGAATTTGCTCTCTTTGTGGTAGCGGTATATTGTTGAATCCTTGTTGCTACACTAGAGGAATATTATTTTGTGGTAGCAAAGGTGGTAGATCGTTGTTATTTCCAGCAATTTTTCTTACCTCTTGTCTCTTCCTCTGAATTGTTCTTTCAACTTTTGGATCAAAACTAACAATGTTGTTATAATTTCTCCTTGTAGACATAAAATACTTAAAAAGAATTTAAAAGAAAATCAACAAAAGATTAGTAATCAATAAAAGTTAGAAAAAGAATAGTAAATGCAACTACAAAAATAATCATCAAACAAACGCGTTCCCCGACAACAGCGCCAAAACTTGATCGGCCTGTAAACATCACAGAAATTATGTGCAAGCAGACACTATCGATGCAAGTATAGTAGATAGAGATGAACCTATCGAATATCGATTCCACGAGGATGGTGTTCTTGTTGCTTAAATTTGTCGAAGCAATTAGAGTTTAAATGAAAGAATTGTTAAGAGTAATGTCAATGCAATTTAGTTAAGACTGCACAAATCAAAGAGTTAAATCTGTCAATGCAAATATAGCATAAAATGTCAGAGCAAATTAATAGAAAATGAATTGTTGTGGAAGATGTTGTAAATGTAAATTCAGAAGATTAAAAGAAATAGATCAAGTGTAAAGAAATAGAGGGATCCCTGACTTCACAAGTTGGCAATGCTAAATGTGACTATAAGGAAATTGATAGATGAATTGTCGCCACAATTAAGTTCCAATGAGATCTTACTACTATCAACTTCTCTATTTAACAAAGACCCAAGTACTCACAATTACCACACCTTCTATTGTTGGTAATTCTTTGCACTCAAGAACAAGTGGCCAGAATTCCTTCTTGCCTCAAGCAACTTCCATTGTCTTGCTTGTTAATCTAACTTGTCACTACACCTTCCAGTGTCTGTGACTGCAATCTTACTTCTACGGTCAAAACAATTAAATCCAAAATTAAATAAAAGAAAAGAATTGAGTAGAAATAAAAATAGATCTAACATTAATAGATACTTCCGAATATAATTAATAGTTAGTATAATTCATCAACATTCAAGAGGGATTAAAGAATAAATTGAAGCATGCTATTCCAAGTCTACTAGAATCTTCCCATAATCACTCCTCTTGCGTCACACCTAGGCACTCCTCGTCAGGAGTAGTTGCCTCCTTGTTACGTCAGTTTACCCTCTTAGGAATCAAGCTTCCATGGCAGCTGACTTTGAGAAAGAATGAGAAAATTTGTGCAATTGAATTCTTCATAGCTTGATTCTGATATTCTCCATTTATAATCATTCCATAGCACAGGTTTATCCCTTTTCTCATATCTAACTTCCCCTTTTGCAACTGTACAAGTTTGTTATTGCTAGTTATGCACTCACGCAGATCTGGTTTATGCATTAGGCAATTGCAGATTGTCGTGACATCTTTGGACGTAAATTATAATTTAAATTTGTTGTGAAAACTTGGCATTCTCCTGCGCTACTGCTTCTGAATGTGTTAGTAGCGTAAAATCCTTGATAAAATGTAGAAGCATTTATGTGGTGACATCTTTGGCCGCAATTCTAAATCAAACTTGTGGCCACAATTCTATATCAAACTTGTGGCCATTCTGATATTCTGTAGTAGATTTCTGCACTGACAACTTTAGATGCAAAATTGATACTCAATACAAGCGATATTAGTAGCATAAAAGGAGTAAAATGAAAGAAAGTAAAATCATACAACACTGATTTAGAAAATGCAAATACTAAATATGAAATACTGAAAATGTAAGTTAAATATGATACAAAATGAACAAATTATACACTAATTCAAGGAGAAATTAATTGTCATTTCTAATGCTATCACACGCTCCCCCATGGCCGGCCACCACACGTCAAACTTTGACTTGTT
The DNA here is from genome assembly GCA_039519145.1 of Kokia cookei. Taxonomy (NCBI): domain Eukaryota; kingdom Viridiplantae; phylum Streptophyta; class Magnoliopsida; order Malvales; family Malvaceae; genus Kokia; species Kokia cookei. The sequence continues at coordinate 19,276,270 of CM076903.1, read as the reverse complement.
CAAAGTTTGCTTAAAATGAGCTAGGGGTAAGAATTTGAAACCATGAAAAGAGGAGAGGTTGGAGTGGAGTTTTGGGAACTTTCAAGGACTGTTTTGCAAAGTTGAATTGGTCAATATTTCAACTGAATATGGTTAGCACTTGGACAGAACATGGCTAGCCCAATTAGAGGTGGTTCGACCCTCGATTACATGCACATCGAGCCACTTCATTAAGCCTTTATAATTTACTTTTAATTCAATTTAATTTGAATTAAAAATATAATTATAAAGCATAATTTATCATCATATTGGACTGACCCTTGAATTGAAAAATATTCTTCTTAGCTCTTCATTAACTCGGTGTAAAAATTCCCTCAACAGTGTAAGGTGCCAACAGTGTCTACGAGGCCGATTTTCACCAATTGTTCAAATCTGTCAAAAAATCATCAAATTCATGCTCAATATTTATAAAAATAATTAAAATTCAATATGTTGGAAATTTTAGCACAATTTAATTATTTTATAAATAAATTATATTTTTCGACATTAATTACTCAGAATTTGCATGAAATTAGGTCAAAGGGTATGAAAAAGTTATATATTTTTATCGTTCCAGTGGGTGAGCTTTACAAGCTCAATGAATGCCTGGAATAACCACAACGTAAACAATCATCATGCATCAACCAAACAAGCATGCATCATACTCATATAAACTTTCTTTAATTTACTTACATATTAGTTACATGAATACTTAAGCATAATTTTCAGTATATTTTAATCACATACCATCACACTTAGTCATATATATATAATCACATTTAATTATAGTTTATGATAATTTGGCTCTTGAGTCTATGAAACATAAAGTGATTTCTATCATCACACATTGGATATGTGGATCTCCAAATACACTAAACACATGACTTGCAGAGTTGAAACATATCACATAAGTGAAGCATATCACTAACACTCTCCAAACACACCACACATACATATCCCGTTGAATGGAGCGTAGCTCGCATTCCCTTATCTCTCCAAACATTGTCCTTGGGCCTCAGCACCCCACACATATGTCACACCACAAAGGTGAGTACTCAATCCAATGGCATGCCAACTATATCAAACAGTCTCATACGGTTACAAAGCCAAAATATTCACATTGTTATCACATGTTTTCTTATCGATTTTCTACACATTCACTTTATTATCATAATATAATCAATCACATGGCATGAAAACATACCCACATATTTACTATCACATGGAATGAATAAAATACCCACATACTCACTCTCATAGCAGTCATCACAAGCTTATAGCATATGTCACAATATCTCATGTATATCTACAATATCACAATTTCACAAACAACATACTACACATTTAATCAAAGGTGAGACAATACTTACACTCGAAATTTAGAGTAGCGATTTAGGCTATCTCTAAATTCCCATATACACAATGAATCATCTATGAGCAGCAATTCTAAAACACTCACCAAATATACTCTTTTCGCTGAAAACCCGAAAGCTTAGACAAGCTTTCCTTTGCCTTTATCTCTACTTGTTGAAGGTCTTATCGACTCTGACACTTCAACAACACATATCACACAAATACACATGCAAAAACTAGTTATCTACTCAACTCATACAGTCATAAACAATAGCCTAAGCTATGTTCTCTTAAACCGAAACCTTTAACCTAAAAAACTTTAAATTCTACTATCTCGGCCTACACTTAATATTTTCAAAAAAAATGAATTCTATTCATCTACTTATATATCCAAGATTGATTTCCAACCTTTAAACTACACAAATCTACATGTTTTAAGATACCGAACATTTTCGACATTAAATGGCTATTACAATGAAAATTCATTAAAACGCTATAAATCCTTAACGAAACTTCAAGATATGTTTAGAAACTTTCTAATCATGTTAAAACTAATTAAAAAATTCTTTAATATCAAGTTTTCATCCACAAACCCGAAATTCACCATTAAAGACCCTATATTTGGCTTTTATTCAAAACATACATTTTAATGGCTAAAAAGTTAGTTTAAAGGACTAGATATCATTTAAAACTCATAAGAAATCAAATGGTTGTCTTTGCTTGAAGAAAAACGAGCTTTGACACAAATATAGAAGAACCCATGTTTGGAGAAGTTCATGGAGAAGATGAAGGTTTCTGAGTATTTTTCTTGGTTTTAATAAGTATTTAAGGCTTTATGGAGAAGATGAAGGTTTCTGAGTATTTTTAATGGCTTTAGGTTTCTTGGTTTTAACCTATTTTCTTTGCAAAGAAAATTAGGAGTTCGTATTTAAAAGAGATTGAGAGGGTTTGGGAGAGCAAAAGTCGACCAATATGGGGGAAGGGGTGTTTTTACGTGAATAATATGGAGAAAATGGGTTTTTTAAGTTGATTTGGACATTTGGTCAAATGATTTCATAAAAACTCTTAGTTTTGACTCTTTTACAAATCAGTCATATTTCAAAATTAAAGCTATATTAGACCCATTTTCAGAAATTGATTTAATATCCTAATAGCCATTATCGAAAATACTATTGGCTACCAAACTTATGAAATAACGTATACATTTGAGCTAAAATTCCTGTTTTATCCTTGAAACTTTTAGGCTCGATTTTCAGGTGTGACAAAAGCATTCAAGTGGAGTTACAAAAAAAATGATGAGTAAGAGTTACATGAAAAGGGATGGATGGTTTTTGCATGAAAAAGGTTGACTAAATTTTGCATGAATTTAAAAAAAAAGAAGATGATATTATGGAGGCTAAAACTTGGGTCTTTGAAGAGTTTCTAAAGCTACTTAATCACTGCACCACTTTTAATGCTTGTTTAATGCCTAACAACATTTAATAGAATTTTGGGATGTGACAATTGCGAAGTGCATGGAGGATGTTTGTTATGGGACTCATTCTGTCATTCATTTTGAATTATGATCTTGGATTGCTATGCTCAAATGGGGTTTGGTGGCCTAAAAGTCATGTTTTTAACAAAAGAGCGAGTGTCCTGAGGAACGGGTGACCTATTCATAAAGGCGAGTAGACAAGGCAATTTCAAAGGGAGTGCATGGTTCACTCGTAGGGATGAGCATCGAGAGGATGTGTAGTAGTAGATGTTTTGAGACATTCGTAACCTAGTGACCTCTCGAATGATTGAGATCAAAGTGTTGTCCGCTAGTGTATCTTCGATCACTTCTCATATTATCACGTTTCCAAAGCCATAGAGGTATAACAATACTAATAATTTTTATAGTAATTAATATTTTTAAATTATAAATTATATAATTGTATAATTACAATTACAAAACACGACATTGACAATTACAATATAATTACAACTCTATTAGTCAAACAAATTTAAAAAATTACACTTTTTTATAATTTCAAAAGAATTTAATTACTACCTTAATGTTTATACTTTGATCCAATTACTCTATGTTATATAAACACACCTTAATATTTGAAGCATAATTCCACTAACCAAAAATCTAACTTTTTTTTTTAATTTCATATGTTTAAAGTTTTCAAATCTGATTAATAAATTAATGGCAAATTGATCATAGAAGGGATGATTTTTTCCAACTGCGCAAGCTTATATTTAACTGCTCCCTGATTTCTTAACAATAAAATAATAAAATGATAATTATAAAAAAATACAACTCAATAGCTAAAGTGTTGTATTTGACTTTTTGATCCAGAAATTATTGAAATCATATCATAACTAATGTAAGAATGGCCCAAAAGTATTTCATTTATCAAATTAAACGATCAATTATTTCATTTGACATAAAATCGCCTTAACAAATATTAAGAAAAAAAAACATTTAATAAAAGCTTGCAATATAAATCTTGTTTTCTAGAAGCGTACTTTGCACTTGGATCTAATATTTAATTTAAAATAGGTAATTATTTTTTTCTTTTTGAAGTTTATAATTAGGTTAAGTTGGATATAAAACTTAATGACATTGATCTTATAATTTAATATTTAATTGTATTAAAATTAATGGCGATGTAATCTTTAACCAGTATGTTTTAGTTCCTTGTAATCATATATCGAATATATATGTGATATTTAAAAAAACAAATTAAAATATATGATATTTTGAAAGCTAGAGACACAATATTTGCAAGAAATCAAGAAAAAAGAATAACGATAAGAAAACCAAATTTTTAATGCTTTGAAATTACATAAACATTGCTGAGAAAATTATCAGACAAAGAGAGGAAAAAAAAGAAGAAAAAAATTGATGGGTATCACAGTATTTTTGAGGCAGATCTGCCTATAAGAAGGCCCCACCACGTTAAGGCAATTAAGAAGTTTCAAACCTACAAAAGACGCATATCAAATTTCTATTTCAATCCTCAACCTTCACCATTAATTCAAGTTGCAGAAAAATCCAATATCCACCACTCCAATAAACATCTTCAGAAACCCCATAAATCAAAGGGAAATGAATTTCTATTTGTATATCTTCCTAAAGAAAAAATTTTCTTTAAAGGTCAAAGAAATTGTTGAAAAGGTCTATTGATGGAGTAGTAGGAGAAGGTATGAAAAAAGGTGAAATATTAAAGCTTGAAGGACTAGGCGTGAAACTACCTTCTATGAAATTCCTATTCCCATGAAGAACCGGGCTCAAATCATGGAAGAAACCAATTGAGTTTGGATCAGACGGTGGTGAGAAGAAGTTTGGTGATATCCGAGGCAGTGAGGTTGGCCCAGGAGACAAAATCCCGGGAAACAAGCTTGTCCTTTCAACTCCAGGATTCATCTCTATGCCTTGTACAAATCCATAGTTTTCTTCATAAATTTGTTGCCGTTTCCCTTCTGCAGGTGGCTTGGTTTTCTCTATTGTAGCAAACCTTGCTGCTGGTGAGATCGCACCACTGGTAGTATCACTGAATATTGGGTGATCGGATGTTGATGGCGGAAGCGTTGAAGATCCCGAAGACGATGATGATGTTGATCCTGTAAGGCGTTGCACTAGGTTCATGAAGTCGCTAGGGTTCGTATGGATCACCTTTGGTGACACAGTGTAGATGATTACGGGAGGCCTTATCTGGGTTGGTTGTTGTTGTTGTTGCTGCTGCAGCAGTGGTTGTGGTGCCAATGGAGGTTTCTTGATCTTGTACGAGTCTTTACGGACCTTCAAAGGAGCCGGCCGAGGTCCTTGAAGTTCTTTTCTAGGTGATCTACTTGTTGGAAAATCTGATGAATCCATGTTGAATTTTGAAACAAGTAGGGAGAAAACAAGGAAAGTTAGAGGACAAAAATGCCGGCAGATGATGGAGAAAAATATTAATAGCATTATTATTGTATTTTCCAGCAATGAACAAAAGGGGGACAACAAGTATTTAATGAGAGCAAGTCAAGGGAAATAAAAGCGCATAATTTAATGTGGGAAGAAGATTTAGTAAACTTTGGCTATATGTATAGTGATATTTTAGGGAAAGATGATGACTGGGTTCGTGATTTATGAATGTTTGAAATTGTCCAACAGTGTTTTTTTAATGGAGTGGACGGCGTCATTGCCACTTTGGGCAGAGCAATGGTGAGGTAGCTTGTACAATGTATGCTAATTTATAATTTTTTAATAAATTTATGAATAACATCATAATAAATGTAGTTCGTTTTATATTTTTTTATAGATTTTCTAATCACCTATTTAACATGAAAAATATGAAATTATAAATTAAGACGGTAAAAGAAATAAATGTCTGTTCTAAATTTAGAGATACATGAATGATTATTTCTTTGTGCATTAGATATAGTTAAAATATTAATAATTTCAATGGAAAAGAAGATATTATTTATTTTAAGGGTCTCGAGTTTAAGTATTTGTATGTATAAGGTGTGTACATTTTGTTAAAAAATTAAAAAAATATAAATAAAATACTACCATATAATCACATAGTACATTCAAAAAAATATTATTTTATTCACCTTCAATTTATTAATTAAATGTTGATCTTCTTTAGAAATAATTTAAATGAAAATTATAATTGTAAACAAAATATTTTGTTATCATATACACTCTTTAAAGTCCAAAATTTCGTTATAAGATTATATCTAATTTGATTTGTTTTCTTTAGTACTTATGTTAAGCTCGTATATTATATAAGTGAATGTCACAGTACTTAACTACATATTTATTGTATTAAATTTTAATATAGAAAGTAATGATTATGCATTATATTGCTAATGAATTTATGTAAATTTAACTAATTAATATGTTTTAACGTAAATAATATAAGAAGTCATCTTAAAATAGTGTTATTTCTATTTTAATCATTCTAATTTGTTTTATCAATTTAGTTAGTATCGTTAAATAAATTAATCAAAATGATCATTCAATTGTTAAACCTTTAACATATTGTTAACCCTTAACAAATTATTGACTAGACCTCTAAAAAAAGAAAAAAAATTCTTTTTTAACCCTTTAAAAATTACAAAATTTCAATTAACACCATTATTGTACTAGCAAAATTTTAATTTTTTATGCTTAGGCAAACGAAGAGATAACGATTTATTGTAGCTTTGTCCTCTATGACGTCATCATTGTCTATGTATAACGATTATGGAATGTGATCGGTGTTTCTACGACACACGATTGTGCAAGCGTACACATGTTGATGCAATTATAGTTGATAGACAGAATTATCGGATATCGATCCCACGAGGAAATGGTTTTTGATGTCTTAATGTTAAAGCAATTAATAGAAGAAAAATCAGTTTAATGCGAATAGGGTTGTCAGCACAGTTATGTTAGTTATGCATAATAAATTAATCATTACTGTCATTGTATTAAAGTCAAATCTTAGAAGTTAGATGTCAATGTATTGAAAATACATCCAAAAGTGTTGAGTCTAAGTAATGGAAATTTAAATGCAGGAAATATAAAAGTGATCAAGTGTAAAGGGTGGAAATGGTTCACTGATTCTACAGGTTGCAATGTTGGATGCGTCAACAAGGTAAAATGTAGACGAATTGTCGCAGCAATGAAGTCCTTTAAAGTTCATACTCACAATAACTCCTTACTTAATCCTGACTCAGATACACTACTCCACCTCTTGATGCGAGCAATGGTGTGTATCCAAGAAAAAGTAACTATAGTATGTCCCAGTCCCGAGAAGCTCTCGCCTAACCCACTTGTTAATATAACCTGTCATCATATATCTCGATGTCGATGTACTGCAATTTCACTTTTGTGTTTAGAGGGTTAAATCAAAGAATAAGCGGATAAGTAAGGTAGAATATGAATCAAAATGATATAATATTAAAAGATACTCTCGTATTCATTTAACATCAACAGAATCCATCATCGCTTTAGAAGAAATAAAGAGTACAACGAAGCTTACTATCTCTAAACTACTAGGCCTACTCTTTACTTGTTCCTCTTGCTTGGCATTAAGCACCTCTCGTCAGAAGCAGTTGTAGACGTGGTTCATCAGCTCCCCGATTCCAACTCAAATTTTTTATTCACAAAGAATTTTCAGAATTTAATCCCCTCGTTCTTGATGATGTTTTTCCTCCTTTTTTCGTCTATTTATAACCCCTAAATATTTGCAGATTTCATCCTTCATTCTCAGATTCATATCTGGATTTTTGCAGCTGTCAAAGTTAGTTAGAGTACAGCTGAGCACTCACGCAGATTACATGTTTTCTTTAAAGATCTATAGATTTTCGCTGTACTATTAGACGCATTCTGATGTCGTAATTACAGCGACATCTGTGATATTGCTGCGCTGGTGCTTTTAGTGTAAACTCAGCTTAACTCTACTAATTTGAGGTTCAACTTCAATGTAGCGACATATCTGGTCGCAATTCCAAGCTAGTTTTGTGGTTGCATTTTATCAATGTTGATCTTCTGAACTGAGTTCCTCCTGTGCTAGCAATCTTAATATCCAATATAACAACTGCTTGCGTCAACATTAGTACAAAATATATAGAAATAACGAGAGTTTAAACTAATTAGCAATGTATTAGAAAATATAAAAACTAATTATAAATGCTTATGATGTATGCTAAATGAGATTCAAAAGAGAAAATAAAAGCACTAAATTAGGGAGAAAATATATGTCATTTGTAAAACCATCACACCCCCAAACTTAAGTTTTTACTTGTCCTCAAGTAAACAAAAATTAACAAAGTCACAAGCAAAAAATGTTACCATAATTATTATCCATACAACTTGAACTCTCTAAATTCCTAATGTCCAAATTGTATTCATATGAAAGAAGAATGTATCGACAATTTATAGAAATGAATGTTCAAAAATTGCAACTTCATAAATGTTAGTGATATGCATTGAATCCTAATTTTCCTTAAACTAATAAAGTATTTATTTATTTTTTTATTAATGGCTGAGAGATGTCATTGCATTACTCTACCTTTGTTCCTAGGTAGTAACGATGGGGTGCAACAAACCCTCAGGAGGTATGTAATTGCGCCGACACACACTCTTGTAGTGATAGCCTTTTGCTAGATGATTTTTTCTAATCCTACAGTGGAGTGTTCTCCTTTGAAAAGTCATAATGCAATCACATTGGAGTGTCTTCTATAAAATGTAGCTGCAAAGGGTCAATTAGTTCAAGATTCAAACATAAACACTAATCATTCATTGCTAAAACAATTACAATCATTCATTCGAAAATAGTAGATTCATCATTCATTTACATTCATCCAATGTATACATTAGCATCCAAATAGTTCAAGAATTACGCATTAAGATAAAAATTGTAAGCACATTCAAGTTGAAATTTTGTGAATTTTCATTGACCAAAGAAGCAAATAGAATTTAAATATGTGGGTGTAATTGCATTTCCATTTCATATTATCTCCCCCCAAACTTAATGTCTGTATTGCCCCCAATGCACTGACAATTTTATATAAAAATAATGAAAATGCAACTACAATGCAACTAAGTTAACAAAATGATGTGATGACAAAATAAAATGCAATGATAATAAAAATGCATTAAAACTAAAAATTTTGTACCAAGTCATTCATCATCAGCTGATATAGTGGCTCCTTTGCTTTCTTCTTTTTCTTCTTTGGGCGCTCCCCGTCGTCATGGTTCTTCTTCACTTTCTTTCCCTTACGCCTCTTTATTTTCTTGTCCCTCGAACCAACCAGCTCGATAGATTGCTCTCCCTCGGCAGGTTAGGTGACGGCCTCATCAATTATCACATCAGATGGATGGATTTCGACGAGTGGTGTTATGTATGATATAATAGCTAGAGGATTCAGTTCCTCTTCTTCACCTGTGACAATTTTAGCCTGACTCACAGCAGGTCGAGTCACTTCTAGGCTAGATGCTCCCACATCATCCTCCACGATCAATGTTGGAGGATCATTAGATTCCTTCTTTTCTTGCATTTCTGCAGGCTATGTTTCTTCCTTCTCAGTCTCATTTTCTTCCTCCTTCGCTTGCTCATCTACTTGATTGGCTTCCTCTTTCACATGATGTTCATCCTCAGTTGGGCCCCTGGCTTCACTGTTGACTGTATCGACATCTTCTCCTGCAATATATGCTTTTTCAACCATATTTGCGCCAAAACTATTTGAGAATTCATCCTCAAACAGATCAGCTATATTACGATAACAGTCTTCCTCAGCGTTTGACTGTCCTTTATTATTGTTATCCTCGAGGCAGTAAAGGTTTTATCAATATCGAGAGTTTAAGCCTCTGGTTATATTGGTTCCTCCTTGGTTCAATCATAAGCTTTTAGATGGTACTTTTTGTGCTCGAATAAGCCAGTTATAGTGGAAGAGGACGCCTACGACCACCAGCTCCAGTTATAACTTTGATTTTAAAGGAACCTAACTCTAGTCAACTGTTGCTCCAATGGGACCGTCATAAACTAGATCATCTTTTCCCAGTGACGAATGCCACGCTATTTTATCTCTTTGGCTCGACAACCTCTAATGCAATAAGTTAGCGAACCAACCGTGCAACCTTCTCAAAACACAAATTAGTATGATCATACTCATAATATATATATATATAATTAATATCCAAAAGTATGTCACTTGTAAGAATTATCATATTCCCCCCTACATAGCTCATGCTTGCCCTCAAGTATGATTCCTAATTCACTAAGCAATTTAAATTTTATCATGGACAGAAATATCACTCCAAAGTTTTACAAACAATTAAGCATAATGCATATGAAAATAAAGAAAATCTTTAGCTTGCTGTAGCAAAATCTAAAAAGTAACCCAATTTAAACACACAATAATTAAATCGTCTGGAATTATTTCATGAAAGTTAGGTAATTTACTAAACATACCAAGGCACCTATTTGTTCACCCTTAGTCTCCAAATTTAGTTCTCTTCCTTTTATTTTATTGATTTTCTTTTTCTTTCTCTTTTTTTTTTACCTTAAGAATATATTGAACCTTTTGAGTCGAAATGAAATGATAACCCAAGCACTCCATCCCAGTTACTCAACCCAACATACTCCCAATCATTTTTTCCTTAAGAATGTATTAGTCCTTTTGACGCGAAAGAAATGACAACCCAAGCATCCATCGCGATTACTCGATCCAACACACTCTTAATTTATTATTCAATAATTTCGGTTAGCAGAGATTTACCTAACACAACCTTTTTACGTGAAGTAGGATGACAACCCAAGCACCCAACTCCTATTACTCAATCAGTCACGTATTAAGTTATGCTCATAACCACGAAATCATCAAAGTTTTTTTCTCTTTCTTTCTTTCTTTTCTCTTTTTTTTCCCCCTTTTTTTAGACAGAGAATTTTAATTTAGGAGGACTAGGAAAAAAAATCAAATATCAAAAATAAGTTTGGCAACTAACTAACAATAATGAAAAATAATTTAACTTGCATCTGAATTAAATGTTCTCTTTGTACTTAGACTCAGTCGATTTTACCATAAGCGAGATAGGGTTATCTTCATTAATCATAATTATGTCTTCCTAACAGAAATAAAATAGTAGAGATGAAATCAACCATAGCAAAATCAAAATTAACTTAGCTAACAAGAAACATACTCATGGATGAAATAGTAGGCAATTCGTGGGCAAAATCTTGGGCATGAAAAGGGACAGGATATATGAAGGAAAAATAAAAGTGAGCAAAACAAGCATAAAATAACAACAACAATGAACACGCAACAGCAAAAACAACAGATAAAAATAGCAAAAATAATGAGGAACATCTCCCCCTACTTAAAACACATTGCCCTCAATGTGCAAAATAATATGAATAAATACGATGAAAAATAAAGGGTTGAGAATACTCCCCATGTCATCTCTGTTACTCCGTTCTCCTATAAATTTGATTCCTCGATTTTCCTGGACATAAGAAATTTATTAAAGTGCAGGAAAAAAACTAAAACTAAAAAAATAAAAATAAAAATAAAATTGGGTTGCTAATCGGCCTGTAATGTCACAGTAGTTGTGCAAGCGGACACACGTCGATGCAAGTATAGTTGATAGATTAATTCTATCGGATATTGATCCCATAGGGAATAGGTTCTTGATGTCTATATGTCGAGACAATTAAAACTAAGATTAGAGACAATGTGAGTAAATATGTCAGTGCAATTAAATCTGATATGCACACAAAGATAGTTAAAATTGTCAATGTATTTATAAAAGTTAAATGTCAGTGCAACTGAAAGTAAATCAAATAGTTGTGAAAGTTTTGAGAATTTAAATGCAGAAAAGTAAAATGATGATCAAGTGTGAAGAACTGGAGTGGATCGCTAACTTCATTAAGTCGCAACAGTGGATGTGTCGACAAGGTACTGTATAGATGAATTGTCGCATCAATAAAGCTCCAATGAAATCTTACCAATAATAGCTCTCAATTTAATTAAGACTCAAGTACCCACAATTACCCCATCTCTCGATGTAGGTAAAGTTGTGCACTTAAGAACAAGTGATAGAATCTTTTCTAATCCGAAGTAGCTCTCGCTGACTTGCTTGTTAATCTAACTTGTCATCGCATCTCTTGATGTCGACAGACTACAATTCCACTCTCATGTTTAAAGCAATTAAATCCAAGAATAAACAGATAAGAAGAATTAAGTAAGAAACAAAGTGACATAACAATGAAAGATATTCTCATATTCATTCAATTGTTAAGAGTAATTCATCAACAAAAAAGAAGGGTTAGCAAGTACATCGAAGCTTACTATCTCTAGACTACTAGGACTATTCCTTAACCGTTCCTCTTGTGCCTGCACCAAGCACTCCTCGTCAGGAGTTGTTGCTCGTCTGCTCCGTCAGCTCACCGATCTCCAATAAAACTTCAAAAACACAAAGTAATTACAGATTTAATTCCTCCCCTCTTGATATCTTTCTTCATCTTTTCTTCACTATTTATAGGCTTCAAGAATGGTAAATCTTCTCTCTTCTCAGATCCAGATCCAATTGCAGCTGTAAAAGTTTGTTACAGTCCAACTATGCACTCACGCAGATCTGGTGTGAACTTCATGGATCTAAAGATTGTCACCGCATTTTTGGTCTCGATCTGAAATCTTTAATTGTAGCGACAACATGTGAAATTCCTTCATTGGTACTTATAGATGTACTTGTAGCTTGAATTCACTCATGCAAAGTAAAGATTTCTATGCGTTGACATCTTTGGCTGCATATCCAAGCTATACTTGTGTCTGCATCTTTGACTTCTTTCTAGCACCGATATATTGAGATGGATCCTTTGCGCTGACATTTTTAAGATGCAATATATATATACTGCATGTGGCGATATTAGTGCACAAAAAAAAAAGATAAAATAACAAGAAAGTAAACCAAACAACAATGAGTTAGAAAACATAAAAACTAAGTATGTAATGCCTAATATGCATAATAAATATAGCACAAAAAAGACAATTAATACACAAATTTAGGGCGAAAATAAGTGTCGTTTGTGATGTTATCACACCCCCAAATTTGAGTTTTTACTTGTCCTCAAGTAAACAAAAATTAGCAAACTCACAATCAAATATGTCACCGCAATCATTATTTTAACAACTTAAATTTGTTAGGATCCTAATGTACAAACTTCATTCATATGATAGATGATAGGATTACAAATGACATATTTTCTCCCTAAATTTGTGTATTAATTGTCTCATTTGTGTCATATTTAGTATGCATATTAGGCATTTCATACATAGTTTTTATGTCTTCTAACTTGTTGTTGATTGGTTTAAATTCTTGTCATTTTATCTCTTTTTGTGCACTAATGTTGCCACATGCAGAATATATATATTGCGTCTAAAAATTGTCAACGCAAGAACGCATGTCAATAGATCAAGGCTAGAAAGAAGTTAAAGATGCAACCATAAGTATAGTTTGGAAATGCTGCCACAGATGTCGACGCATAGAAATCTTTACCTTGTTTGAGTGAATTCAAGCCACAAGCACATCTGGAAGCACCAGTGCAGAAATTTCACTTGTTGTCACTGCAATTAAAGATTTCAGATTGTGACAAGAGATGCGGTGATAATCTGCATATTTATAAAGATCACACCAAATCTGCGTGAGTGAACAGTTGGAATTTAACTAACTTTAATAGTTATAATTAGATCTGGATCTGAGAAAAGATGAGATCTATCATTCTTGAAGCTAGAAAGCATTTAGTTACGGCCACAGGTTGGTCCAGAAATGCGGCAAATTATCGGTACAAATTATAAATTGTACCGACATTCTGCAACAGTCTAGTAAACAAATAAAATATGCATAGCTATCAATAACAAACTTTTACAATTGTACAAAGTAGTTGGATCTGAGAATGGAGGAATCTGTAACTTCTTGAGCCTATAAATAGAGGAAAGAAGATGAAGAAAAATCATCAAGGAGTAAAGAATTTAAATCCAAAATCTCTCAAATCTTCAAGCAAGCTACCATGGAAGCTTGACGTCGGAGGAGAGTGAGCTGATGGAGCAAGTGTGTAACAACTTCTAACGAGAAGTGCTTGGTGCTGGGCAAGAGGAGTGGTTAAGGAATAGTCCTAGTAGTCTAGAGATAGTAAGCTTCGATGTATTTGTTAACCCTTCTTAAATGCTGATGAATTCTAATTACATTTGTATGAATACGAGAGTATTTTTCATTGTTAGATTACTTTGATTCTTATTTAATGCTTTTCATCTGTTTATTCTTGGATTTAACTGCATTAAGCACGAGAGTGAAATTACAGTGCACCGACATCGAGAGATATGGTGACCAGTTAGGTTAACAAGGAAGACAACGAGAGTTGCTTAGGATTAGAAGAGATTCTGATTGCTAGTTATTAAGTGCACAATGTTGCTCACACCAAGAGGTGGGGTGATTATGAGTACTTGAGTCTTGTCTAAGCAGAGAACTGTTGTTGGTAAGAATTCATTGGAGCTTCATTGTTGCGACAATTCGTTTATACAATACCTTGTCAATGAATCCAGCGTTACGACGTAGTGAAATCAGTGATCCTCTCCAATTCTTTACATTTGATCAAACCTTTGCTTTTGTGTAATTAAATACTCAACACTTCAACAACACTTTGATTTACTTTCAGTTACTCTGAAAATTAACCTTGATTGTATTGACAGTATTAACAATTTTAGTGTGAAGATTTGATTTAATTACGCTGATAACCTTACTCACAATTCATCTAATTCCAGTATTAATTGCTTCGACGTGTGTTCGTTTGCACATTAATGTGACATTTCAGACGCGATCAATAGAATAATGCATCGACAATTTAGAAGCATGAGCAATTAAAACTGCAACATCACTCATGTTAGTAACATGCTTTGAATCTTATCCTTTCTTAAACCAATATAGCATTTATGACAATATTTCTTTTTCTTTTCTATTTTTCTTTTCTTTTTCTCAATATTTTTGTACGTGACTGAGAGATGTCATTGCATTTCTCTACCTTGGTTCCTGGACAGTAACGATGGGGTGCAACAAACCCCCAGAAGTTAGGTAATTACGCCGACACACACTCTTGCAGTGACAGCCTTTGGCTAGATGATTTTTCTAACACATGCAGCGAAGTGTTCTCCCTTGGTAAGCCACAATGCACTCACATTAGAGTGTTCTTTCTTTATTTAATGTCGCTGCAATCGACAAGTTAGTTCAAGATTCAAATATTGCTACTAACCATTCATTACTAAAGCAATTCAATTATTCATTAAAAAAATAGAAGACTCAATATTCATTAACATTTATCCAATTCATATATCAACATCCTAATCAATTCAAGATTTACGCATTAAATAAAAATTTGTGGTCACATTTTTTCTGAAATTCTGCATACTTTCATTAACTAAAGAAACAAATAAAATTAAAATATATGGGTGCAATCGCATTTCCATTCACACAAGATTCCCCATAAACTTAATGTTTGCATTGTCTCCAATGCACTAACAATATTATATAGATAAGAATGGAAATGCAAGTACAATGTAACTAAATTAACAAAAGAAATGCAATGACAAAATAAAATGCGATGACAATAAAAATGTATGCAATCTACCTACAGAAAAGTAAACTAACTCATTATTGCACAGCCGATGCAGAGGCTGCTTTGGTTTTCTTTTCTTCTTCCTTGGGCGCTCACCTTCCACTTTGTGTTTTCTTTTCCTGTCCTTGTGCCTCTTCTTTTTATCCTTCGAACCAACCGGATCGGTAGATTGCTCCTCTTCAGCTGGTTGGGTGACGGCCTTATTGATAGTCACATCTGATGGATGAACCTTAGCAAGCGGGGCCACATAGGGCACAATAGCTAAAGGATTAAACTCCTCCGCACTACTAGTAACTACCTCAGCCGGGCTCGCATCATGTGGAGCCATGTCGTCACTAGATACCCCCACACTTATAGGTGTGCCGATAATATCCTTAACTATATTTGTCGGGGCATCTTCCTTCTTTTCTTCTTGCTCCTTTATAGGGTCTTTCATCACACGCTCTTCTTCTTCCTCTTCCTTCTCTTGGCCTTCAGCTTGTTCTGCACCTTCATCCCAAAGTTTCTCAGGTTCAGTTATGGCAATCTCAGTTCCATCCTTAGCGTCCATACCCATACCCATACCCATACCCACCGTCTTTACCATATTAACCCCAAAGCTGTTCGAGAACTCTTCTTCGAACAAACTGACTATAGTTCTGTAACAATCCTCCATGTTATTAGAATGCTCCTCGTCATCTGAAATATTGATTGCTGTTGGAGAAGAGACATGTTGAGGCGTACCATCAGGAGTAGGCTGTTCGGAGGATGAGAGAGCTTCCCTAACAATGGGTGGAAAGATAGGGAACTCAGGCAAAGGATTTAGATTCAACCTTCTCAATGCGTCGATAATAAACTTGTTCGACACTCTTGTGTACCCATAAAATAAATTTTGTCTGTAGTCCATCTCCTCCAATACGTTGACAATACGCATTTGGCGCATATCGATGTGATCAATGCTGATTTCCATTGTAGCCAATTTCTTCCGCAACTGAGGATCTGTGGGTGCATCATCCTGTTTTTCCTTCTTCTTCCTTTTTTCTTTGTCCTTCTTCTTTGAAGCTTCTCTCGCCAGTGGCGTCTCTTGACCCCTCGTCATCCTTTCTACAAATATATCATTGATGGGGCTTTTGTTCTCTAATACCTCCTCCCTATTTCTAGGTACAATGTCCCTTTGTTTGCATATTAGCCTGATTAAAGCATATTAGCGTGATTAAAGAGGGAAACGGTAATATACCTGTCTACTTAGATGCTGCTTTAGTGATCTGGTCGTGGAGTATTACGCTGACATCGATGTGACGGCCCTTGAAGATTACTGCAGAATGCACATACGGTGTAACTACCATGGTGTTATGTGTAGAAGGTAGGATGCGACTATTCACAAAATGCAACCACACCTTACTGAAAGTCGATAGAATATCGATGGTGCATGGTGTAGTTGTGTGGGCCATTGCCCGTCCATGCTGTACCCTCAATGCAAAAGTCCTTCATGACTTGGTCAGTTCCTTCATCATCCAAATTTTCCAAAAATAGAGTGTGGTCATCTACCCTCTCAGGAATCCGAAGCAAAACATTGATATGGGTAGTACTCCAGGGTATTAAACCTTCTCTTACAAAAACGAACTCCTGCTCAGAATCTACAAGATTTGCGTAAAATTACCATTGTAGGGGAATATCCAACTGGATGGTCGCAAAAGAATTCCCAGCCTAGCCGACTGATGGTTCGTGCGATCTACTTCCCCAATGTTTATTATGGGACAGCTGTAATCCTTTCTCCAGATGGTAGTTTAGTTTCAGGATCACAGTATGATAGCGATCTTTTGCTGCTTTTGACAAAAATAAGATTGGCTTTGTTGGTGGAGGTTGATCTGTGGACCTAACAATGGTGGCGAAAGTATAAGGGGTGGCTTTAGAAGGCATCTTCGCACCTCTTGTTCTGGCCATAATAACTCAAGAAAAAAGGTGAAAAGAGATTTGTAGAGAAAATAGTAAACTGGTGAGATAAAGAGTAAAAACAACGAGGAAGATAAGTTGCAAGAACAATGGCTATTGTAAGTGGAAAAAGAAAACGACAGAGAAGAGTTTATAACCTTAAAAATTAAGGAGACATAATGATTGCAAAAGTTGTGGGGAAACATTATGTCTGTAGCCAATAAATGTCAGACTACAGATCATACCCCCTTCTTTTGATCGAACGGTTAGGGAGAGAAGAAAATCAACCGGCACGATCCTTGTTGACAAAAAAAATTTGCTAAGTCATCACAGAATGCGTCGCCAAGTTGTGCTCGTGATGCATCGACTAAAAGATTATTTTTATTCTTGCATAAAATTGAAAAGGAAATAAGTAAAAGTGAAACAAATACAAAGAAATATAAAAATGCGTTGACATTATTTAAATGTGAACAGATCTATGGTCTCGCTTGGTTCTTTGACTTCTAGGCTTGTATAATGCTTCAGACGTTAGCCATTTACTTTGAACTGTTGCCCATCATTCAAATTCTCAATTGTCACTGCACCATTTCGGAATGCTTCGACAACCTTAAAAGGGCCTGACCATCTTGAACGCAATTTACCTGGATGCAGTTTTAAACGTGAATTAAACAAAAGTACTAACTGACAAGGACTGAATTGTCAACGCAAGATGATATTGTCGTGCCATCTCTTGGCCTTTTCTTTGTATATTATAGCATTCTCATAGACATTGCAGCGAATTTCTTCTAGTTCATCAATGTCCAACAATCTTTTCCTTCCAGCAACATCATAATCCAAATTCACCTGCTTGATTGCCTACATGGCTTTATGCTCAAGCTCAACTGGCAGGTGGCATGACTTTCGAAACACTAGTTGATATGGAAACATCCTAAATGGGGTTTTATATGTGGTGTGAAGCACCCATAACACATCATGTAGCCCTGAAGACCAATCTCTCTTAGAAGGATTAACCACCTTCTCAAGGATGCTCTTAATCTGTCGATTGGGCACCTCCACTTGGCCATTTGTCTATGCATGGTATGTTGTGGCCATGCGATGCTTCACACCATATCTTTTCAATGCTGTCACAACTTGATTATTATGGAAATGGGTACCTTGATTACTTATTAAGGCTCTAGATGTTAAATCTCAAAAGGATGTAAGTGTGGAAGAACTTCAACACTGTCCGAGCATCATCTTTTGGCACTGTAATTGCTTCAATCCACTTCGATACACAGTTAACAGCAACTAAAATGTACACATTCCCAAAAGAGTTTGGGAATGACCCCATAAAATAAATACCCCAAACGTCGAATAACTTCACCTCCATAATAGGCTGTTGGAGCATCTCGTTGTGTCGAGATATTGAGCCAGTGCGTTAACATCGATCACATTGTTGTGCAAACTTGTGGTCATCTTGAAACAATATGGGTGATCACGTCTACAACGTCACAGCAATTGTGCAAGCGAACACACATCGATGTAAGTATAGAACAATTCCATCAGATATCGATCCCACGAGGAATGGGTTCTTGATGTTCAGTTGTAGAAGCAACTAATACTAAAATTAGATGAAATGTGAGTGAAGATGTCAGCATAATTAAGTCAGATCTACACACTAAAACTGTTAATACTGTCAATGCAATCAAGGTTAATTGTAAAACCAACGAAAAGTAAATCATTTGTTATGAAAGTTTTGAGAATTTAAATGCAAGAAAGTAAAGGTTTGATCAAGTGTAAAGGATTGGAGTGGATTACTGATTTCGTTAAGTCGCGACACTGGATTCGTCGACAAGGTATTGTATAGACGAATTGTCGCAGCAATAGAGCTCCAATGAATTCTTACCAATAACAGTCCTCCATTTAATCAAGATTCAAGTACCAACAATCACCCCACCTCTCGTTGGGAGCAACGTTGTGCATTCAAGAACAAGTGACTAGAATCTCTTCTAATCCCAAGCAACTCTTGTTATCTTGCTTGTTAACGTAACTTGTCACCGTATCTCTCGATGTTGGTAGACTGTAAATGACAAGGTTTTTATCAGTAACTTCTACCTAACTCGCTCAATCTTATGCCAAGCCTTTAATTATTGCACCTACAACTTTAGGTGCAGGGATAAATTTCTTAGCTAAATTTGCCTTAATATGTATTTCTTCTTCTTCGAGTGCCTCGTACTCTTTTATTGTTCACACGGTCCCAAAAATTTTCCACTCTTTCTTCCAATTTTTCCAATTTCGTAACTTCTTAATTACATATATAGGCATCAAAATTATGCTTTCATTGAAATCACATAATGCCTTCCCAATATACCAATCACCAATGGAATAGGATATTGAGAAGCTCTTAGAATCCTTAAATTCTTGGAGCAATTTAATCATCATGATAGTGCACCGTTCTGTAAGTGCGATTGCTTCGACATCTCCCAATCTTCTCTTCTTTGACAATGTGTCTTCAAGTTTCTTAGGCTGTTTTGTTGTAGCATTTGTGGCGACAAAGTGATCTGATTCTGTCGCTGCAATATTTTGTTTAATCTCTTCAGCTGCAATTTGCTTTTTAGATTACGCTGACATCTTTCCATTGTTAGGAATTGAATTATCTTCTTTTGCTGTAGCATCTCTAACAACTTCATTTAGTAGAGTTTCACTTTTAGAAATGATTTTCTCATCATGCTCTTGCCCTTGTGATATCAAATTCTCAATATCAACCGAAAAAGTTTCTTGTGGTCACAAGTTTATTGCACCCACAACTTCATTTAGTAGAGTTTCAGCTACTTGATTCTTGGATCATTTTCTATCCCTGATTTCAACATCAAACTCTTGTAGCAACAGGATCCATCTAATCAACCTTGGTTTGGTGTCTTTCTTTGTAAAAAGGTACCTTAATTTAGAATGGTCTGTGTACACTGTAATTTTTGTACTGACAAGGTATGAACGAAACTTATCGAATACAAAAACTATTACTAGCAATTCCTTCTCAGTAGTTGTATAATTTACCAATGCTTCAGTCAAAGTTTTACTACCATAATAAATAGAATGAAATACCTTTTCTCTACGTTGACCCAGCACAGCTCCTACAGTAAAGTCACTTGCGTCACACATTAATTGAAATGGTTGCGTCCAATCAAGTGCAACGACAACCGGAGCTTGTACTAGCTGGTTCTTAATTGTGATGAAGGCATCCAGACATGTGTCATCAAACACAAACTTTTTATTTTGCTCTAGAAATGAGCATAAAGGTTTAGCAATCTTGGAAAAATCATGGATAAATCTCCTATAGAAACCATCATGTCCAAGAAAGCTTCTTATTCCCTTAACATTTGTTGGTGATGGAAATTTCTCGATGATTTCAACCTTTGCTTTATCTACCTCAATGCCTTGACATGATATGCGATAATCCATGCATACTTGCCAACCAGTCGCAATGTGAGTAGGGATCAACTCATTCTTGTCATTGCTGACAATTGTGAAGCCACTCTTTTTGGGCACACATTGGACAGGGCTCACCCAATTGCTATAAAAAATGGTGTAGATGATGCCAGCGTCTATTCACTTGATAATCTCCTTCTTCACTACTTCTTTCATCTTCTCATTGAATCATTGTTATTGCTCAATGGATGGCTTCCCTTCATCTTCCAGCCTAATTAGGACAACTCTTCTTCCATCTAGGCTTGGGAAGCCCAACTAGGATAGTTGGCTTCTAATTTGAGTGCATGATCACCTGGTACTCTACCTAGTGATACTGAGAACCCAATGCAGAGAGGGAAGAACCAACTGTAGCACCATCTATGCCTACAATTTGTTCATTGCAGTTGTCAACGCAACTGCCAATGTCGACACTACCGAGTTTTTCGTAACAAACTACTGTTATGATACCTTTGCCATTTCCGCAAATATTTAAAGAAAAAGTCCATGATAAAGAGTATCAACATTTTGTTTATACTTTGAAACAATTACACATTAACATACCTCTTGTAGATGCTCTTGTGCAGATACCTAGTTATGGGAAATTTATGAATGAGCCACTATCAAAGAAGAAGAAATTGTCCAAAATTGAGACGATTACGCTCACAAAGGGGTGCAATGCTGTGCTTACAAACAAGTTGCCACCTAAAATGAAAGACCTTGGCAACTTCACAATTCCTTGCTCAATTGGGAATCATTATCTAGGTAAAGCTTTATGTGATTTGGGAGCAAGTATTAACCTTATGCCTTTATCTACTTTCAAGAAGTTAGGAATAGGATTAATGAAGCTCACTGCGGTGACATTGCAACTTGAGGACAGATCCTTAGCACAACCTGAAGGTCAAATCAAAGATGTCCTTGTTCAAGTAGATAAGCTCATGTTTCCTGCCGATTTCATAATCCTTGATTACGAAGCAGACAAGGAGGTACCTATTTATTCTGGGGTGACCATTTTTGGCAACGGGACGCACGCTTATCGACTTGTTCAAGGGAGAACTTATCATACGTCATAACGATGAACATGTGACCTTTAATGTGTTTGAAGCATCCCCATACAAAAGTAAAGAGCAATGTCACCACATCGACATGCTAAATGAGATAATTCTGGAAGAATTCAATGCAAGGAGTTCAGCCGTCATAGATAAAGATGCAGTGACATCCGTTGAGGAAATTCTAGCTGAATGTGATCACAAAGAGGAGGTTAATAATTGTGAGCTGAGGTAGAATTGGCAATTGGAATATTTGGATTTGTCGAACAGGACAATCCTTGTGTTTAAACCGTCAATTGAGCAAGCTCCTATCTTGGAGTTGAAACCATTGCCAACGCACCTGAAATATATCTTTTTGGGTGACAACGATACATTACCTGTTATTGTCAATTCATCCCTTGATGTAACGTAGGAAGATAAGCTCATCGCCATTTTGAAACAACATGAGAGAGCCATAGCTTGGAGTATTGATAATATCAGAAGCATTAGTCCCTCTTTTTTCATGTACAAGATTAGGCTGAAAGATGAGGGGAAGCAATCAATTGAGCAACAAAGGTGACTTAGCGAAAAGATGAAAGAAGTAGTGAAGAAGAAAATTATCAAGTCTCTAAACGCGGGCATCATCTGCGCTATTATTGATAGAGAATAGGTGAGCCCCGTCAAATATGTGCCAAAGAAAAGTGGTTTCACAGTTGAGCAGTGACAAAAATGAGTTGATCCCTATTCGCATTGTGACTGGCTGGCAAGTATGCATGGATTATCGTCGACTTAATGCGACCACAAAGAAGGACCACTTCCCACTACCTTTCATTAACTAGATGCTAAATAGGACTATTATTGCTTCCTAGATGGTTATTCTGGATCTGTGCTGGAAGATCAAGCAAAGACTACGTTCACATGTCCTTTTGGAACCTTTGCCTTCTGATATATGCCATTTAGGTTGTGCAATGCGCCAATAACATTCTAGAGTTGCATGATGGCGATTTTCTTGGACATGATCGAGGACTCTCTAGAGGTATTCATGGATGATTTCTCTGTCTATGGATAGAATTTTAACCAATGCATTGACAATCTACCAAAAGTTCTGAAGAGATGCGAGGACACAAATCTAGTTTTGAATTGGGAAAAATGCCACTTCATGGCAACTGAAGCCATTGTCCTCAACCATCGCATATCATGTCAGGGCATTAAGGTTTATACAGGAGATTCATCGAGAAATTACGATCGCCCACCAATGTCAAGGGAATAACAAGCTTTCTTGGACATGCTGGAGCAAAATAAAAAGTTTGTGTTTGATAACACCTGTCTGGACGCATTCATGACAATAAAGAAGCAGCTGGTACAAGTTCTGATTATTGTCGCATTGGACTAGAGCTACGGTTTAAATTAATGTGTAATGCAAGTGACTTTACTGTGGGAGCTATACTAGGCCAACGTAAAGAAAAGGTATTTCATTCCATTTATTATGCTAGTAAAACTCTAACTGAAGCGCAAGTCAATTATACAACTATTGAGAAGGAGTTGCTAGTAGTATCCTTTGCATTTGACAAGTTTCGCTCATACCTTGTCGACGCAAAGATTACAGTTTACAAAGAGCACTTTATATTGAGATACCTTTTTGAGAAAAAAGATGCCAAACCTAGATTAATCCGTTGGATCTTACTCGTACAAGAATTTGATGTTGAAATCAAGGATAGGAAAGGATCTAGAAACCAAGTAGCTGACCATTTGTCTCGACTGGAAGTTGGAAGTGAAGATGGGAATAAAGCCCAAATTGTCGATGCATTTAAGACGAGCAGTTGTTCTTTGTTGACGTATCGCCTTGGTATGCAGATGTAGTTAATTATCTTGTGTGTGGGAAGCTACCTTTAAGTGCTGTTGGTCACAAGAAAGTCAGATTTTTGCGCGACGCTGAAAAATATCATTGGAACGAGCCATACCTGTTCAAGGTATGCGCCGACAATATTAACCGTCGCTGCTTCCTAAAGAGGAAATTACTTCTATCCTGAAACATTTCCATGATGCTCCACATGTAGGCCATTTTGGTGGTGTAAGGATTGCTGCAAAGATCCTGTAGTTAGAACTCTATAGGCCTACATTGTTTCGAGTCGCCCACAACTTTGCACAGCAATGTGACCGATGTCAACGCACTGGTTCAATATCTCAATGCAACGAGATGCTCCAACAACCGATTATGGAAGTAGAGATATTCGATGTTTGGGGTATAGATTTCA
This sequence comes from Kokia cookei, assembly GCA_039519145.1. Taxonomy (NCBI): domain Eukaryota; kingdom Viridiplantae; phylum Streptophyta; class Magnoliopsida; order Malvales; family Malvaceae; genus Kokia; species Kokia cookei. The sequence continues at coordinate 19,252,153 of CM076903.1, read as the reverse complement.
TAGGACCATTCCCTAACTCTTTTGGGAATGTGTACATTCTAGTTGTGGTTGACTATATCTCGAAGTGGATCGAGGCAATAGCGGTGCCAAAAGATGATGCTCAAACGGTGTTGAAGTTATTCCACACTTACATCCTTACAATATTTGGAACACCTAGAGCGTTAATAAGTGATTGAGGAACTCATTTTCACAACCATCAAGTGGTGATAACATTAAAGAGATATAGTGTGAAGCATCGTATGGCTACTACATACTACCAATAAACCAATGGCCAAGCTGAAGTATCTAATCGTCAAATCAAAAACATCCTTGAGAAGGTGGTTAATCCATCTAGAAGGGTTTAGTCTTCTCGGTTACATGACACATTGTGGGCGTTTCGCACTGCTTAAAAGACTGTATCAGTTAGTCTTCGGTAAATCTTGTCACCTGCTAGTTGAGCTTAAACATAAAGCCATGTCGGCTATCAAGTAGGTGAATATGGATTACAACGCTGCCAGAAGAAAAAGATTATTAGACATTATTGAACTAGAAGAAATCCGTCGCCATGCTTATGAGAATGCCGTAATACATAATGAAAAGACCGAGAGATGGCACGACAACATCATCTTGCATCGATAATTTTTCCCTGGTAAGTTAGTGCTTTCGTTTAATTCACGATTAAAACTACATCCAGGTAAATTGCAATCAAGATGATCAGGCCCTATCAAAGTTTTCGAAGCATCCTAGAGTGGTTTGGTGACAATTGAGAATTTGAAGGATGGACAACAATTCAAGGTGAATGGCGAACGTCTGAAACACTACGTGAGCAAAAAGTCAGGGAACCAAATGAGGCCATCGATCTGGTTACATTTAAATGATGTTGACGCATTTTCACCTTTTCTTTTATTTGTTTTACTTTTACTTGTTTCGTTTTAATTTCTTTACAGGAATAAAAATCATCTTTTTTTCGATGCATCCATAGCACAACTTGTTGGCCATCCTGTGCTAACTCAGTAAAGCTTTTTCAGCAAGAATTACGCCAATTATTTTTTCTCTTTTCCCAGCCGTTCGATCAGATGAAAAGGTACGATTTGCAGCCTGACATTTAATGGCTATAGACGCAACGTTTTCCCAAGTATTTATAATTATCACGACTTTTGTCAAGGCTAGGTTATAAAACTCTACCGACTTCTCTTTCTCCATTCATAGTAGCCATTATTACTGCAACTTATTATCTTCTTTGCTTTTCCTCTTATTTTATTTTTTTAATCTAATCTTTTCTTTGCAAAGTTTCTGTTAACTTTCTTCTCTAGATACCATGGCGAAAACCAAAGGAGCAAAGAATCCTTCTAAAACCACCCCTTCAACTTCTGCCACAGTGATTCAAACCACCACTCCACTACCATCAACAGGGCCAGTCTTATTTTTGTCAAAAGCAGCCAAAGACCGTTATTAGAATGTGATGATGAAATGGAATATCCATCTGGATCAAGGTATGCAACTTTCCCTGCATCAAACTTTGGAGAAGCACGTCGCAAGGACCATAAGTCGTCTAGGATAGGAGTTCTTCTATGATCACCCCGCTGGCTACTCCCTTACGCTGGTAAGGGAATTCTATGCAAACCTTGTCGATTCGGAGCAAGAGTTTGTCTTTTTGAGGGAAGGTTTAATCCCATGGAGTGCTGCGAATATCAACGTTTTGCTTCGGATTCCTGAGAGGGTCGATAACCACTCTCCATTTGTGCATGAACTGACTGACGAGAGGGCTGCCCAAGTGTTGAGCGACTTGCGTGTTAACCGAGCTGTTTGGACAGGTAATGGACCAGATAAGTACACCATGCATCGGAGGTATCTCACAATCTTCAGTAAGGTGTGGTTCCACTTTATAAACAGCTGCATCCTACCTTCTACGCACATCAGTATGGCAGTATTGGACCATATGTGCCTTTTTCACTCAATCTTATAGGGTCGTTACATTGATATCGGTGAAATCCTTCATGATCAAATAGCTGAAACTACTGCAAAAGAAACTGGTATACTCCCCTTCCCTTCTTTAATAATGCTACTATGTAAACAGAAGGGCATTGTGCCCCGAGATGGCGAGGAAGTGTTGGAAAAAAAAGTCCCTTCAATGATATATCAGGTGAAAGAATGACTCGAGGCCAAGAAACGCCGATTGTGAAAGAAGTACCACAAAAGAAGGACAAGGGAAAAGGGAAGAAGGAAAAACAGGCTGATGCGCCTACAAATCCCCAACTGAAAAAGAGGTTGGCTGCTATGGAAGCCAATATTGATCGCATCAACACGCGCATTATCCGCACTATCGACGTATTAGAAGATATGGATTATAGATAACATATTTTCTATGCATATATAAAAGCCTGGAATGAGGCAATTGTCGCCGCACTACGTAGCATGAATCCCAGTCCGATGCCATACTTCCCAACCATGCCCTCTATTTTACGCCCAATGCAAGCCTCATCTTATGACCAGCTTACTCCTGATGGTAGGCCTTAGAATGTTCCATTCCCAACAAGAATTCATATCTCCGATGATGAGGAAAGCGAGGGATATTCTAATGCCATGGAAGACTGCTACAGAATAATTGCCAACCTATTCGAAGAATTTTCAAATAGCCCTAGGGCGACCATGGTAGATAGGGGGTTATCATTGAGGAGCTGCATAGCCCCGTGGTTGTAGACGTGGTAGAAGGCATTGACATTACCACAACTGAGCAAGAATAGCTTGTGGATGAAGCAGTGGAAGAAGAAAACCAAGAGAAAGTGAATGAAGAAGAAGAAGATAATGCACTAAAGGACCCTGTAAAGGTACAGAAAGGAAGGAAGGAAGATGCCTCGACAAATATCGCTGAGGATATTGTCAGCACATTTGTGAGTAGTAGTGATGAAGCTCCACTTGAATCAAGCCGGGTTGAGGTAGTTACAAGCAATATTGAGGAGATTCATCCTCTTGCCATTGTGTCATATGTGGCACCATTAGCTGAAATCCACCCATTCGAGATAACTATTGATGAGGCCATCACCTAACCAGTTGAGGAGGAGAAATCTGCCAATCCGGTTGGTTCGAAGGATAAGAAAAGAAAGTGGAGCAAGGACAAAGAGAAGAAATGTAAACACAATGGCGGGCTCCCAAGGAAGAAGAAAAGAAAAGAAAAGCAGCCTCTACCTCGGTTGCTGCGAAATGAGTTAGTACACTTCTCTGTAGATAGTTTGCATGCATCTTTAGTGTCATTGCATTTTTATATTGTCATTGTATTTTTTTGTTAATTTAGTTGCATTATCGTTGCATTTCCATTATATTTGTATAAGTATTATTAGTGCATTAGAGGCAATGTAGACATTAAATTTAGGGGGACATTGTGCAATGAAAATGCAATTACACCCACATCTTCGAATTTTAAATGTTTCTTTTGTTAATGAAAATATGCAGAATTTCAACAAACATGTGACCACAATTTTTATTTTTATTTGTAAATCTTGAATTGTTTGGGATGCTGATGTGAAAATTGGCTGAATATGAATGAATAGCGAGTCTTCTATTTTTTGAATGAATGATTGGAATTGCTTCAATAATAAATGAATAGTGTGAATGTTTGAATCCTGAACTAACTTACCAGTTGTAGTGACATTGTATTAATAAAAGACACTCCAATGTGAGTGCATTGTGACTTTTCAATGGAGAACACATTGTTGCAGGCTTTAGAAAAATCATCTAGCAAAAGGCTGTCACTGTAAGAATATGTGTCGACGTAATTACATATCTCCTAGGGGTTTGTTGCACCCCATCGTTTCTACCCAGGAACAAAGGTAGAGTAATGCAATGACATCTCTTAGTCACTTAAAAAGAAAAAAATGAGAAAAAGAAAGAAAAAGAAAAAAGAAAAAATATTCTATTTGTTATAAATGATGTATTGGTTCAAAGAAGATTAAGATTCAATGCATAATACTAACATTAATGAAGTTGCAGTTTTAATTATTCATACTTATAAATTTTCAGCGCATTATTCTATCATGTGAATATAATTTATGCATTAGGATTTCAGAAAATTTAAGTTGCGAGAATAATGATTGCGGTGACATGTTTGCTTGTGATAGCATTGCAAGTGACATATATTTTCTCCCTAAATTGATGTTTTAATTGTCTCTTTTGTATTGTATTTAGCATGCATTCTAAACATTTCATACTTAGTTTTTATATATTTTAACTCATTATAGTTTGGTTTAAATTCTTATTATTTTTTACATCTTTTGTGTACTAATGTCACTACAAGCAGCCTATATATTGTGCCTTAGAATTGTCAACGCAGAAACTCATCTCAGAAGATCAATACTGGAAGAAGAATGCAGCCACAATATCAACTTGAAATTGTGACTAGAGATGTCCCCATATAAAACCTTAGCTTTGGATAAGTGAACTCAAAGCTGAAAATACAATTGGAAGCACTAGCACAAGAAAATCACACTTTATCACTGTAATTGATGATTTGAGATCGCGCCTAACAGTGTAGCGATAACCTGTAGATCTCTGAAGTACACATTAAATTTGCGTGACTGTAACTAACTTTGGCAGCTGCAAATTGGATCTGGATTTGATAATGGAGGATGAAACGTGCAACTTTTGAAGGTTATAAATAGAGGAAAGAAGATGGAAGAAAATATCAAGAGGTAGAGGAATTAAATATTGCAATTACTGTGTATTTTTTAGATTTAAGCTGGAAAATGGTGAGCTGATGGAGAAAAGGAGCAACCACTTTTTATGAGAGGTGCTTGATGCAAGGCAAGAGGAGCGGTTTAGGATTAGTCCTAGTAGTCTAGAGATAGTAAGCTTCGATTGTATTTGTTAACCCCTCTTTTATGTTGATGAATTTTAATGACATCGAGAGATGTGATGACAAGTTAGGTTAATAAGCAAGATGCGAGGGTTGTTTGGGATTAGAAGAGATTCTAGTCACCTGTTCTTGAGTGGACAATGTTGCTCACACCAAGAGGTGGGGTGATTGTGGGTACTTGAGTCTTGATCTAATGGAGGACTGCTATTGGAAAATTTTCATTAGAGCTCTATTGCTGCGACATTTCATCTGTACAATACCTTATAGACACATCTAGCGTTGTGACTTAGCGAAATCAGTGATCCACTCCAATCCTTTACACATGATCAAACCTTTACCTTTATGCATTTAAATTCTCCAAACTTTCACAACAATTGATTTACTTTCTGTTACTTTGACAATTAACCTTGATTGCATTGAAAGTATTAACAATTTTAGTGTGCAGATCTGACTTAATTGCATTGACATCTGTACTCACATTTCATCTAATTTTTAGTATTTGTTGCTTCGATATCTAAACATCAAGAACCCATTCCTCGTGAGATCGATATCTAATAGAATTGTTCTATCAACTATACTTGCATCGACGTGTGTCCACTTGCATAATTGCTGTGACGTTACAGATGCGATCAACTCCAATCGTGTCTGTGGTTTCATATGGCTATGCCTGCAATTGATCAGGATGTGAATGTTCCTGCGAATTCTGATTAAAATTTTGCTATTAATGGTTGTTGTAACTCCCTTGTCTATAACTCCCTCGAGCTAAGGAATTTTCATATCTATATGTGGAAGCATTCTAATTTTCGCAAGGTTGTTGAGCCTTGTTGTTGTATGAGTTACCATAAGCACCTCCTCTGATTTTATTAATGTAGACTGCATTTTTATCATGTTGTAGGCAGTCCTCGTAACGTGGTTGTCTCTGTAAATCTCACAGGAAAATGTCGACACATCCATCTGTTGGGCCACTTGGATAAGAGCAACGTCACTTGTCCCCTTCATATTCTTTATAATATTGGCCAAAGAGGATACCTACGCACTCAAAGCATAAATAGCATCTAATTCAAGAACACCAGGGTTAGTTTTTACCTTAGTAGGACGAGAGATTGAATATTGATAATCATTCTGCGCAATTCTCTTTAGAATTCGTACAACTTCAGTGTAGGTGCAATCCAACAGGGGACCATTAGCAGATGCGTCAATAAGATTTCTTGTTTAAGCATTCAATCTATTATAAAAGATCTCTATCTGGGTCTCTTGTTGAATTCTATGCATTAGACAGCATCTCAAGTTTCGAACCAAAGCTTGCAATATCCTTAGAATTTCTCCTTGTGGTCATGTAACACTTAAAGAATTCTAAAAGGATAACAAAAAGAAAGTAAACAAATTAGTATTTGTTAGAAGTTAAGGAATAATAATTAATTGCATCTACAAACATAAACATCAAACAAACGTCAAATTCCCTGACAACGGCACCAAAAACTTGATTCGCCTGTAACGTCACAGCAGTTATGCAAGCAGACACATGTTGTTACAAGTATAGTTGATAGATTAATTCTATCAGATATCGATCTCACGGGGAATAGGTTCTTGATGTCTATATGTTGAGGCAATTAAAAGTAAGATTAAATACAATGTGAATAAAGATGTCAGCGCAATTAAATCTGATCTGCACACTAAGATAGTTAAAATTGTCAATGTAATTATAAAAGTTAAATGTTAGTGCAACTGAAAGTAAATCAAATAATTATGGAAGTTTTGAGAATTTAAATGCAGAAAAGTAAAATGATGATCAAGTGTGAAGAACTGGAGTGGATCGCTAACTTCACTAAGTCACAACACTGGATGCATCGACAAGGTACTATATAGATGAATTGTCGTAACAATAAAGCTCCAAAGAAATCTTACCAATAACAACTCTCTGTTTAATCAAGACTCAAGTACTGATAATTACCTAATCTCTCAATGTAGGTAACATTGTGCACTTAAGAACAAGTGATGGAATCTCTTCTAATCCCAAGCAGCTCTCGCTGACTTGCTTGTTAATCTATTGTCACCTCATCTCTCGATGTCGGTAGCCTGCAATTCCACTCTCGTGTTTAAAGTAATTAAGTCCAAGAATAAATAGATAAGAAGAATTAAGTAAGAATCAAAGTGATATAACAATGAAAGATATTCTCATATTCATTCAATTGTCAAGAGTAATTCATCAACATAAAAGCAAGGTTAACAAATACATTGAAGCTTACTATCTCTAGACTACTAGGACTATTCCTTAACCGTTCCTCTTGTGCCTGCACCAAGCACTCCTTGTTAGGAGTTGTTGCTCGTCTACTCAATCAGCTCATCAATCTCCAATAAAACTTCAAAAACACAAAGTAATTGCAAATTTAATTCCTCCACTCTTGATATCTTTCTTCATCTTTTCTTCACTATTTATAGGCTTCAAGAATGGTAAATCTTCTCTCTTTTCAAATCCAGATCCAATTGTAGTTGTAAAAATTTGTTACAGTCCAGCTGTGCACTTACGTAGATCTGGTGTAAACTTCATGGATCTACAGATTGTTGTCGCATTTCTGGTTGCGATTTGAAATCTTTAATTGTGGTAAAAACGTGTGAAATTCTTGCGTTGGTGCTTCCAGATGTACTTGTAGCTTGAATTCACTCATGCAAAGTAAAGATCTCTTTGCATCGACATTTTTGGCTGCATATCCAAGCTATACTTGTGGCTGCACCTTTGGCTTCTTTCTAGCACCGATCTATTGAGATGAATCCTTTGCGATGACATTTTTAAGACGCAATATATATATATTGCATGTAGCGATATTAGTGCATAAAAAAAGATAAAATAACAAGAAAGTAAACCAAACAACAATGAGTTAAAAACATAAAAACTATGTATGAAATGCCTAATATGCATACTAAATATTGCTCAAAAGAGACAATTAATACATAAATTTAGGGAGAAAATAAGTGTCATTGTGATGTTATCAGTTGCCTCTCAACAAGTGCTTGTTTAACATTACCAGCTTAATGACTGAACTAGTATTAGGGCTGTTTCAGATGAATTTTTTTGATTGTATGGGCTTGAAATTTTGATGCTTGCACAACAAAAGGTAGAAGGTTAGTGTCCATAACGGGTAATAATTTATCAACAAATTCGCAAATAGGTTCTGAATCGAAATTACCATCGAACAATATTTGAAGTTCACTTTCATGAAGTGACTCAAAAGTTTCTTCTACTACGGATTCAATTACGTCGATAAGATTTACGTTTAAAATTTCACTAAGGTGACTAATAAAATCGTAAACGTTAAACTTCACGATCTCCCCATCAAACTCCATTTTAAGGGTTTCGTTACACACGTCAATCTTAGTACTCACGGTACTAGGGAAAGGTCACCTCAACAAGATGTCCTAAGACCCAAGAGCATTATCCTCTTCCATTTTCACCACATAAAAATTCGCAAGAAAGATAAGTTTCTTGACTTTCACCAATACGTCCTTAATGACTCCTTTGGGATGCACAATAGTCCTGTCCACCAATTGGATGATAACACCTATTTTCTTAAAAAAAAACCATGTTAGGTGATTCATAAATGGAAAAAAGCAATACATTTTTAGAGGCTCCTAAATCACACATAGCTTTTTTAATACCTAAGTGGCCTATTTTGCATGGTATTGGAAACATGGCCCTATCTTTACATTTTGTTGGCATCCTTCGCTATAACACCGCAGATACATTCTTACCAACACAGACCTTTTCATTTCTAGTCAATTTTCGCTTATTGGTGCAGAGCTCCTTAAGAAACTTGGCATACCGTGGAATCTGTTTAATGACATCTAACAACTATATGTTTACCTTGACTTGTTTGAACATTTCGAGGATATCTTTTTCCTCCTTACCTTTTTGATCTTGTTTCAACAGTCCTGGAAATAGGGGTTGAATTCTGGGTAATGGAGGTTTTGATCAGACTTGTTTGTAGCTCTCCTACTTTTCCTAGGCAGAATCTTGACCAAAACTTGTGCCAGGATTTGGTTCCAGTACTTTCCCACTTCGTAGAGTTACTACATTCACGTTTTGTCTTGTTTAGGTTCTGTTTGTGACGACAGCCTTCCCTATGCACTTAATTTCTCAATTGATGTGATCAACTCCATTATAGATGCCTCGGTTTTCTTTTGAAAATAAATAGTTTGTTGTTTGAAATCAAGCACATTAGCTACTAATTTATTTACCATAATTTCCATAAAAGTACCTTAATTTTGCATTTGTTAAGGAAATCGATTTTGGCATAGCTGGTTATATCGTGGAATCGCCCCATAACTCAAGTTAGGATGGTCTTGCCATCCTAGGTTATATGTATTGGCGTAAAGGTCATATCGCCTTTAGGGTGGTCTAGGGAAATTTCCCACAACATCTAATTGGGCCATAGAATTGTCATACAAAATGGGGTATACATCAGTTGTATGTTCACGTACTGCACAAATTTTGCATAGTCAGGCCGATCTTGTTTTTCCTACAAAATGAGAGCTTATGATATTAGTAAGTCTATCAACTTTATCTTCTAAGGTTGAATTACTTAGCTGTGAACCCTTCTACTGGGTTCAAGATTGGCTCGAAATTGTTAAGTATTTGCAGCCATCATGGATATCAAGTCCCTTGCCCATTGGGAATCATATTAACCAATGCTCCTCCACTGGCATCATTTATCACATTCATCTCTATAGATTTCGAGCCCTCATAGAACTATTGGAGAAGAGAATATTCTATGATCCAATGTTGTGGGCAACTTGCAAACAACTTCTTCAACCACTCTCAAGTAAAGAGACTCCACAACCATTTGCCTAATCCCAACAATTTCCCTCCTTAACTCGATAGCACGCGAGGTTGGGAAAAACCTATTAAGAAACAAACGAGAAATATCAACCCAAGTTGTAATCGACCCAAGAGGTAGATAAAATAACCACTCTCTAGCAAAGTCTGCTAGGGAAAAAGGGAGAGCGTGTAATTTAACTTGATCCTCAGTTACCTCTTGATGTTTCATACTAAGACAAACCATATAAAACTCCTTCAGATGTTTATGTGGATTTTCATATTGGAATCCATGAAAATTCGGTAGTAACTAGATTAAACCTAATTTAAGTTCAAAGTTAGCATCCACAGTAGGATAACCAATGCATAATGGCGGTTGATCCGTAGGAGCCTCGGCCAATTGCCGAATCCTTTTAGCCATAGGTTGTTGGACCAGAACGCAAGATTTTTTAGAGCAGATCTAGTTATAAGAGAAAAAAACAACATTAGTACGTTACCAGTCCTCGGTAATAGTGCCAAAATTTGGTATGTTGTTCGAAGCACCAAATTTAACCTATTCCTAAAAATATAAAATATAATAGTAAAGAGAAGTGGGTTCAAATCCTCAAGGACTAGAGTGTTGCAAAAATCTTGCATGTCGAGATCTTGGGTGAAATCCTGCCTAGGAAAAGTGTCAGACCTGGAGAAAATAAAAAAAAATAATTAAAAGAAATAAGAAATTGAAGTGTCGAAATAAATTAAATTGCATAAAAAAAATAGAGTCGAGGGAAAGAAAGGTTTTATCAATATCGAGAGTCCTAGGCTCTAGTTATCGTGATTCCTCCTTAGTTCAATCATAGGGTTTTAGATGGTTCTTCTCGTGCCCAAATAAGCCAGTTATAGTGGAAGAGGACGCCTATGACCACTCGGTTTAGTTATAACTTTGATTTTAAAGGAACTTGACTCTAGCCAACCGTCGCTCCAATGGGACCGTCATACACTAGATCATCTTTTCCCAATGACGAACGTCACGCCATTTTGTTTCTTTGGCTCAACAACCTCTGACGTAGTAAGTTAGCGAACCGATAGTGTAACCTTCTCAAAACACACAAAGTGGTCAGCTTCACGTCGATTAAAAGATTTCTTTTGAAGGGATTTTGGACGGAAGTGTTCAACCCGTAATATAGAGAATTGATGAATGCTCGGTTGTGAAGGGTTAAGCGCGGGTTCTAAGCCTCATGAACTTTTTGGCGAAATGTTGATAACCTTCGGCTAGAAGGGTTTTAATTGCTCATGCTTTTTTTGGATGAAGACATAAGTTATGGAAATAAAACTTTTTATTGAAATAAAGTGACTAGGGTTTTTGGGAGATGGAGGATTTTACAGTGAATGGGAAGTGAGGAATTCGTATCACTCCATCCCGTATTTATAGTACATAGAAACCCCTAGTTGAATCCAATCTAAACTCTAAAAGATAATTAGAATTAAATCTAAACATTAATTCCCTAGTTGGATCCAATTTAAACTCTAAATATGATAAAGCTTAAAAAATAAATATAAATTAAATATAAATAATATCCTAACAATAATCCTAAAAAATAGTTTAAAATAAAATAAAATAAAATAAAGTCTTCGTGTCCAACTAAAACCCTTCTCAAGTCTTTCGCACTTTCTTACTTTCACACTTTCTCTTCTAAAATCATGCTTTTTTGCCTCAATTTATCCTTTGTCTTCAATTTAGTCCCTACATGATAAACGAATCACAAATAGCTCAAATTAGTAGGATCATACTCACAATATATATAACTAATATCCAAAAGTGTATCAATTTTAAGCATTATCATATCATGAGTGTATTTTTCCTTGTGTTGTTCGATGATTAGCTTAATTCTTCAATAAACCTAGAAGGATGCGATAGTGGATTAGGCAAATTTAGCTTAGGATAGTTTGCCTGTGAATCGGCCCCTAAAAATGAGATGTCCTAACTTCAATTACAATTGGACTATAGCGAGTTTCTTTTAATAAATTTAGAGATTCTTGAAGCTAAACTCAGTAAAATATTCAGGGCAATATTCGAACAATTAATAAGTGGTGAAGCTTAAGGAAAACCAAAGAAATGCCATAAGACACTCCAATGCCTAGAATTACCGAAGCGGCCAGCAACACTTTGTTTCCTCCATCGTTTTGTTGGTTACAAAAGTGGGCTCAGGTAAGAGTATGAAATAAAGAAAAAGGAATTTAAGGGCACTCCATTGTAATAATAGGTTGAGTAGCTAAGGAGGTAGTTGTTTGCTCCATCCATCATCTAAGTCAAAAGCCTTAGCTTCGTGACTGAGTTCCATTCAAATCATGACATGATTGAGTACCCAACAATTTGGTGTGTGCTTCACTGTGATTATCGCGTCAAAGAACCGTGTGACATGTGGAGTCTCCTAATGTTTTAAAAACAATTTGAGCAAATATAAAGCCAAGGTTAAAAAGAAAACTGAGTTTTGGTAAAAAGATGAAATAAGTAAATTAGGAGGCACTTGCTATAGTCAAAACGCACACATGAGCACTTAAGAAATTTTCTTTTAGGGCAATATTTTCTGTACTACCTTTGCTAAACAAACTTACGAAACTTGAACAAATTTTAGACATAGAAGATTATTTAGACCTGAAGTATAAAATGCCCTCTAAATGGTCTTGAAATAGGTGATTATGTTTGTCGTCGCAATTTTCGCATTCATGCATTCATGTATACTTCGCTTGAGAGTAGACAATAACTCAAGTTTAGTGGTATGATAACTCTTGAAAAGAGTTATATTTCATGTATTTAGATTTAGTTAATTGCATGTACTTATGTGTTTTTAGTTGCATTTTAGGATATTGCACTGGCATTTTCAAAGCATTGCATTGAAGAGATTGGATAGCGCTTAATCGTTATTACATGTTGCTTTTAACTACTTGTGGGAGGGACTTATTTGGCGATTGATTGGCAGGTGTAGAGTGTAGAAAAGGGAGAAAAGGTTGAAGCTTTGTTGCGGCAAAGTATGGATAGTTTGCCAACACAAATGTTGTGGCAATGCCGGGAAGATGCCTAGTCAGCACTTAACGCATACCAGATATATCTACCTAGAAAATAGAGGAAGGATCGTGGGTTGATTGACCTATCCTAGAAGGAAACTTATAAAAGCAAAGTAGGGATCCCTAGTTTGGGCAGACAACCTTAGATGAAATATCAGGTAGGGGCTAAGAACAAGGGGAGCAGAAGGAGGAGAAAAACGACTACAATCATATGTGGCAGCTGCAAGGCATTCTGCTGCCTGCTTTGAGATCTGGATAGGCAAAAGCTGTCATCTCAGATTTCCTCCTTTGTTCCTTATATTGCTTCTTTTAAAGCTTATTTGTTATTGATGATGTTGATTATCATATTAAACTCAAGCTTGATTTGCCTAATCATGAACTAAATCTCTTAGGCTTGGGATTACTTTGATGAAAACTTTATTTCTATTTATAGTTAAAGTTTAAGTTTGGTTTGTTCTACTGATTTATTCAAAGGTATTTCATGTTATATGTAGCCTGTACTTTGACAAATGTGTGGCAAGTTTATAAAGATAGCTTAATTCTGATTGGGTTAGGTTAACTGGATCTAAGTTGGATACTATGAGTGAATGATTGGAACGATGATAATATATAGACTTTTCCATACCCTTTTTAACCTAATTTCATGCAAATTCTAAGTAATTAATGTCGAAAAATATAATTAATTTATAAAATGATTAATTTCTGTTAAAATTTCCAACATATTGATTTTTAATTATTTTTATAAATAATTAACATGAATTTGATGATTTTTGATAGATTTGCATAATTGGTGAAAATCGGCCCGGCAGACACTTGTTGACAACTTAAACCGTTAAGGGAATTTTTACACCGAGTTAATGAAGAGCTAAAAACAATATTTTTCAAGTCAAGGTTTGGTCCAATACGAAGCTAAATTATGCTTTATAATTATATTTTTTAATTCAAATTAAAGTGGATTAAAAATAAATTATGAAGGTTTAACTGAAGTGGCTCGATATGCATGCAATTGAGGGTCGAACCACCTCAAATTTGGCTTGCCATGTGCCGTCCAATTGCTGACCATATTCAGCTAAAATTTTGATAAATTCAACCTTGCAAAACAACCCTCAAAATTTCCCAAAATCTCATTCAAACCCCTCCTCTCTTCATGGTTTCAAATTCTCAACCCTAGCTCATTTTAAGCAAACTTTGAACAAGTCGAAGTTTGATGTGTGGTGGTCGGCCATGGGGGAGTGTGTGGCTGATATTTGTTTTCTAAATATAGCCACCGCATCTCACCTCAACTTCACCTATAAATACACCCTCATTTCACCTCATTTAACATACCAAAACAATCCATTCTCTCTTCTTTCTCTCTAGCGTTCTTTGTAGCTTTTCCATGTCATTTTCCCTCATTCCCTTGCCGATTTCCCCTCTTGAGAAATAGTGGTTCATCAGCCATTCCATAGCTTTTTTTAAGTGTTCATCAGAGACCTCGATCTAAGAAGAATCGAGCAAGAACAATGAAGAACGTGACAGATGTTCTTAAAAATCGACAGATTTAATCCTAGTCTTTTTTTTTATTTTTTAGATTCTTATTTGTCATTTTGATGAATGCTGTTAATTATTTTATTGAATTTGCTCAAATTCTTTAAGTGTTGGGTTGATTATGTTTAATTGCTTGTTTATATTTAATTCATGTTCATATTGTTATGGCCCTGAATATTATGTTTAATTAAATATCTTCATGCCTAAGTTATTATTGCATTATCCTTGTGATATAACTATTGAATTAATCATCTAAGCGCATTGAAATTCTAATTAATGGACACACTATTTAATTTATGCATGTCTAATCTTCTAAGGGATTTGAAGGTTAAAATTGTGATTGTCTTGGAGAATACTAATCTTGCATAACTTGCAAGATTTTTGTGATTAAACTGTTTCAATATATGTGTATGTTGTTACCTTGCTTGATCCTTTACATGCTTATGATTATTAATTTAGTCGGTCGTATTGGCATAGGTGTATGTTTAAAAGATAAATTGATTTCATAATGTATGTATGTGCTATAACACATTTATTTATTAAAGATTAGTTTAGTCGGTCGTATTGGCATAGGTGTATGTTCAAGAGATAAATTGATTTTTATAAGTGATGTTGTTCATAAGTTAGCAAGATATCGAGTTGACGTGAATATTCATTCATAACAAGCATGAACATGATTTATATTTAATTAAGTGATTAAAGCAATTAACTTGACACATTTGTGTGATATTGATTAAAACCTTTAGAAATCGTGCATAGGAATTTAATTTAGTTTTAATTTAACATAGTTCAATTTAGTTTAGAATACTTTAGAATAATATCCGTCACAAATATTTAATAAATACATTTCATAGCATAGTCCCTGTGGGTACGATACTCGACATTACTTGTCACTTTATTACTTGAATATGATTATGTAAACTTTTACATTTTTATCGTTCCAAGTTTTTGGCGCTATTGCTGGGGATTGTCAAAATTATTTGTTTACATTTTAGTTTATTTATTCTTCTACTTAATTACTAACTTAATCTTTTTGATTATTTTGGTATTTATTCCCAGTGAACCCTAAAATTGAACGAACATTCTGAAAAAGAAGAAGACAAGCATCTCAAAAAGGGATTGAAGAGATGAATTTCGAGAACCAGATTCAAGGAAATGGAGCTAACCATGCTCATAATCTTATCCTTATTGTCGATGATAGGGATAGAGCATTGAGACAATATGCAGTACCATTGTTCCATGAACTTAATTTAGGAATTAAAAGACCCAATATCGAGGCACAACAATTCGAACTGAAGGCAGTGATGTTTCAAATGCTTCAGATAGTAGGCCAATTCAGTTGTATGCCTACTGAAGACCCTCTTCTTAATTTAAGACTATTCATGAAGGTGATCGGCTCTTTCAAGATAGCCGAAGTGTCAGAAGATGCACTTCGATTGAAGTTGTTCCCATTTTCACAAAGGTACAGAGCTAGGGACTGGTTAAACTCGTTGCCACCAAATTATGTTACAACATGGTAAGAGTTAGCAAAACGATTCCTTAGGAAGTATTTCCCTCCAAGCAAGAATGCTAAGTTGAGGAGTGAAATTACTACTTTCCAATAGATGAATGATGAATCTTTGTATGAGGCTTGGGAAAGATTTGAAGAGTTGTTAAGGAAATGCCCTTATCATGGAATTCCTCATATCATCCAGTTAGAGACATTTTATGATGGTCTTAATTCGCACACAAGGATGGTGGTAGGCGCTTCTGCTAATGGAGTTATTCTTTCTTAGTCTTATAATGAGGCTTATGAAATTTTAGAAAGGATCGCAAGTAATAATTACCAATCGTCAACTAATCGAGAAAAATTAGGAAGATGAGTTGTAGGAATTCACGATGTTGATCCACTAACTTCACATGCAGTTCAAGTATCATCACGGTCCTTAATGCATAAAATCCTGACTACTAATGGGTTTAATAATGTTGCAGCTCAGCCACCTAATCAATTCGAGAACATAGCTTGTGTCTATTGTGTAGAAGGGCACTTGTTCAAAGAATGCCCATCAAATCCAGAATCATTGTATTGCATGGGCAATCAGAACGAAAACCGAGGAATGTAGGGATTGCAGTCAAACTTTTACAACCTATCTTGGTGAAATCACCTTAATTTCTCATGGAGCAATCAAGGGGCTGGACTAAGTAACACTTATGCTCAATCGAGACTGACCTAGCCACAAGTATTTACCTAGCAAGTTCATAAGCCATAACAAGTTGAACCTTCCAATAGCTTGAGAGTTTATTGAAGGCATATATGGCTAAGAATGATGCCACTCTAAGGAAGGTGGAGAATCAAGTGGAGCAACTTCCCATTCAACTAAAGAACCGTCCACAAGGTGGTTTGCTGAGTGATACATTGAATTCAAGAAATCTTGGGAAGGAGCATTGTAAGGCACTGACATTGAGGAGCAAAAGATGTTACAGCCCAACGTTGTTAAAGTAGAAGAAGAAAAAGCTGATGCTCAAGAATCTATTCAAATTCAACCAAGTGTTGAAGCTCCAACTTTGCTAGAACCATAACTAGTTTTACCAGAATTAGAACCAACTTTACCAGAACCTGGACAAGTTTCACTAGAACCAAAACCGATGAATGTTTATAAAGAGAATTCTAAACTAGTCAAAGCTAATGATTTAACAACTTTTTTAGATGCAGAAGTGCCATAGAAGCCAAATTAAACAATTCAAGTTAGAAATCCTCCACCACCCTACCCTCAAAGACTTCAGAAGTAGAAACAGGAACTTCAGTTCAAGAAGTTCTTAAACGTACTCAAACAACTTCATATCAACATTCCGTTGGTAGAAGCACTTGAGCAAATGTTGAATTATGTCAAGTTCATGAAGGATATCCTATCGAAGAAATGAAGACTTGGAGAATTTGAGACTGTAGCCCTAACGAAGGAATGCAGTGATACCTTCAAGACAACCTACCCCCAAAGTTAAAGGATCATGGATGTTTTACCGTACCATGCAACATTGGAGCAACTTATTGTGGTAAAACACTATGTGATTTGGGTGCAAGCATTAACTCAATGTCCATGTCGATATTCAGAAAGTTAGGGATTGGTGAAGTTAGACCAACTGCAGTTACACTTCAGTTAGCCAATCAATCTATAGCATATCCTAAAGGAAAAATTGAAGATGTATTGGTTCGTGTTAATAAGTTTACTTTTCCTGCTGACTTTGTCATTTTAGACTTTGAAGTAGATAAAGAAGTACCAATCATCTTAGGAAGGTTGTTCCCAGCAATAAGAAGAACCTTGATTAATGTGCAGAAGGGCTAGCTAACTATGCGTGTTCAGGAAGATCAGGTAACATTTAATGTTTTTAAGTCTATGAGATTTCCTCATGTAGTTGATGATTGTTCTACAGTGTCTAAGTTAGAAGACATAATCATTGAAGAAGAATTCAACTAAATCAAAGATCCTTTGGAAAATATTTTGCTGACAGACCCTCAAAGTGATGAAGAAGGGGAGGAAAACTTAGCTTTGCTACAAGCTAATTCGAGGGGATTTAATCCACAACCTCATTTTGAATCTTTGGATTTAGAGAGAAGAGATTATGTTCAACCAAAAGCGTCGATTGAAAAGCCACATAAATTAGAGCTTAAGGTAATACCTTCAAACTTGAAATATGTTTATTTAGGTAATGCTTCTACTTTGCCTTTGTTTATTTCTAGACAATTAACTGAGAAGCAGGGAAACCAATTACTTAAAGTGTTGAAACAATTCAAGCATGCTATTGGATGGACCATAGCCGACATTCGTGGTATAAGTCCATCCGTATGCATGCATAAGATAATCCTTGAAGATGATAAGAAAGAAACAATTGATGGACAATGAAGATTGAACCCCATTATGAAGGATGTAGTCAAGAAAGAAATTATCAAGTTGTTAGATGCGGGTACCATTTATCCCATCCCAGATAGTTTGTGGGTTAGTCTAGTCTAGTGCATGCCAAAGAAAGGAGGTATTTTGTTCGTAAAGAATGAAAACAATGAGCTAGTACTCACTAGAACGGTCATGGGATGGAGAATTTGAATCGACTACTGAAAGTTGAATAAAGCGACTAGGACTTCCTTTGCGTTTTTGGATCAGATGCTGGATAGACTCACGAGGTGAGACTATTACTATTTTCAAGATGGGTACTCAAGGTACAATCAAAATACAATTGCATCGAAAGATCAACACAAAACAACATTCACATTCCCGTATGGTACGTCCTCATTTAGACGCATTCCATTTCGCTTATGAAATGCACTTGCTATGTTTCAATGATGTATGATGGCCATTTTTACTGACATGGTTGAGAAGTATTAGAAGGTGTTCATGGATGACTTTTCAGTGCTCGGGGGCACTTATGATGACTGCTTGGCTAATTATCTAAGGTACTGAAGCGACGCGAAGAAACAAACCTTGTTCTTAATTGGAAAAGTGCCATTTTATGGTACGAAAAGGTATTGTTTTGGGGCACTGAATAACAAGACAAGGAATTGAAGTTGACAAAGACAAAGTAGATATTATCGAGAAGCTTTCACCTCCAACATCTGTAAAGGGTGTTAGGATCTTTTTGGGACATGCTAGATTCTATTGAAGATTTATCACAGACTTCTCTAAGATTGCTAAACCATTGAGCAAGTTGTTAGCGAAGGAATCAACGTTCAACTTTGATGAAGAATGCTTAATAGCATTTAATGATTTGAAGAATCGATTAGTTTCAACACCAATTTTTGTCACACCAGATTGGGAATGGTCGTTCGAGTTAATGTGTGATTCAAGTGACTTCGTAGTCGAAGCTGTGATGGGCCAACGAAGGAATAAAGTTTTTCATCCCATCTACTATGCAAGCCGAACTTTGTCAGGAGCTCAGCTAAACTATATTGTAACTGAAAAAGAATCACTTACATTTGTGTTTTCTTTTTACAAGTTTAGATCCTCTCTTGTAGGTACGAAAGTGAGGGTCTTTATGGATCATTAGACAATTAAGTACTTACTTGCCAAGAAAGATGCCAAGCCAAGATTGATTCATTGGGTGCTACTACTTCAAGAGTTCGATCTAGATATTCAAGATCGAAGAGGCATAGAGAATCCAATAGTTGATTAGTTGTCACGAGAAGAAAATTCAACTCTTGTTCCCATACAAGAGACGTTCCCTAATGAAAATATACTTATGGTAAGTCATAACACCCCTTGGTTTGCTGATTTTGCTAACTACTTAGCTTGTGGTTTGATTCCTTATGATAAGACGTATTAGTAATGGAAGAAGTTCCTTCATGATGCTAAGTACTACTTCTAGGAAGAGTCATATTTGTTTAAGAAGTGTGCAAATTAGATGATTAGAAGATTTGTGGTAGAAGATGAAGTACGAGCAATTTTATATCTAAGTCACACAGCTCTAAGTGGGGGACATTTCGAAAGTTCATGTACTACGGCCAAAGTATTACAAGCTAAATTCTTTTGGTCGACATTGTTCAAGGATGCATATGCTTATGTCAAAAACTGTGACCATTGTCAAAGGGTTGGAAATGTCACCAATAGAAATGAAATGCCTTGAACAAACATCATGGAAGTGGAGTTGTTCGATGTTTAAGGTATTGAATTTCTTAGTCCATTCCCTCCGTCATTTGGTAACAAGTATATTCTGGTTGCAGTCGACTACGTATCGAAATGGATTGAGGCGAAGGCATATCCTACAAATGATGCCAAGGTAGTGAAAAAGTTTTTATAGAAGCATGTGTTCACACGGTTTGGAACTTCGAAAGCCATCATCAGTGATGAGGGGTACATTTTGTGAATAAATGGATGAAGTGGTTACTCGATAAACACAAAATAAGAGATAATGTTGTTATAGCTTACCATCTGCAGACGAATGAGCAAGCTGAGTTAGCGAATAAAGAAATAAAACGAATACTCGAGAAGGTAGTGTGTCGGAATCGATAAGATTGGTCCAAGAGATTGGACGATGCTTTATGGGCTTACAGAACAGCATAGAAGACACCTAATTTAGTGTTTTAATTATCTTTTTTGTATCTCATTTAGCATGCATCATAAGCATTTTATACTCAGTTTTCATATTTTCTAATCATTGATAGTTGGTTTAAATTCTTGTTATTTTTATATATTTTTGTACTAACATCGACGCAAGCAGCCAATATTTTGCATCTTAGAATTGTCAACACAGGAACTTAGTCCAGAATATCAATATTGGAAGAATACAGCCACAAGATCAGCTTGGAATTACGACCAAGAAATGTCATTGTATTGAATTTGAACCTCAAATGAGTAGACTCAAGCTGAATTTACATATGGAAGCACCAACGCAGGCATCAAGAATTAACAGATTGAATTCTACAAATTCTATGTGATTTTGGAGATTTAAGCTAGAAATTGGGATGCTGATGAAGCAAGTCTGTAACCACTTCTGATGAGAGGTGCTGATGCAAGGCAAGAGGAACAATTAGGGAGTAGTCCTAGTAGTCTAGAGATGGTAAGCTTCGATTGTACTCTTTAATTCTTCTTTAATGATGATGGATTTTGATAACATTAAATGAATACGAAAGTGTCTTTAATGCTAGACCATTTTGATTCTTATTTTATGCTGCTTATTTGTTTATTTTTGGATCTAACCGCTTTAAGCACGAGAGTGAAATTACAGTCTACCAACATCGAGAGATGCGATGACAAGTTGGGTTAACAAGTAAGTTAGGTGAGAGCTGCTTGGGATTTGAATCCAATCACTTGTTCTTGAGTGCACAACAATACTCACACGGAGACGTGGAATGATTGTGGGTATTTAAGTTTGGATTAAACAGAAAGCTGTTATTGGTAAGAACTCAAAGGAGCTTTATTACTGCGATAATCCCTCTATAATTTACCTTGTCGACGTATCCAGCGTTGCAACTTAACAGAATTAGTGGATTATTTCTATCATTTACACTTGATCATTTTTACATTCATGCATTTAAATATTCAGCACTCAACACTCAACACATTTGATTTATTTTTAGTACATTGACATTTAACTCTGATTGCATTGACAACATTAACTATTTTAGTATACAGATCTAACATTATTGCACTGACATCCTTACTCACTTTTTACTTAATTTCAGTGTTAAGTGCTTTGACATTTAAACATCAATAACCCATTTCCTCGTGGGATCTATATTCAATAGAATTGTCTATCAACTATACTTGCATCGATGTGTGTTCGCTTGCACAATCGCTGTGACGTTACAGACACGATCAAGTTTTGGTGCCGTTGCCGGGGAAATTGGCATTTGTTGATGTTTACTTTTGTAGTTTCTACTAATTCTACTTACTTAACTTTTAATATCTACTAATCTGTTTATATTTTTCTAATTGTTTTTTTTTTCAGATTTTTAATTGTTGCATGTCCACAAGGAGAAATCCTAAGGACATTGAGAGTTTTGATCCGGAGCTTGAGAGGACACTTAGAAGGAGAAGACAAGAATAAAAAAAAATGACTGGTACAATAACAACAACAATAATTTACCACCATTGCTGCCATAAGATGGAGTTCCTCCAGTGCTTCCTCAAATTGTTAATGATATACCACCACCACGTCCACAAGAAGAACAAGTGCAAAATAGGACAATAAGAAAATTTATTGTGCCTATACTTGATGATCTACAACCAGGGGTTGTGAGACCAGCTATCCAAGTTGAAATTGGTGATGTTTTAGATGTTAAATTCAAGTGGGAAATATTCTGGTTTTCCTCATGAAGACACAAGAAAACACATAAAATCATTTTTTCTTACAGTAGACTTCTATAGAACCCATCGGGTAAATGGAACAGAAAGTACCGAAGTACTTAACAATAAGCACACAAGTGCTGGGGAAATAGTAAGCACACAGTGCAATCCAGTAGGCACACACATTGCAATTAGTAGGCGCACATAACGCAAATCAGTAGGCACACGAAGTGCGAAACAGTAAGCACACAAAGTGCGAAACAATAAGCGTGGTAGCGTTCCTTAATGACATGCCACTACTATCTCAATGGTTCTAACTTGTCTACATGGGCTTAACACTTCATATTCATCATTTCTCATTATTTCACACATCACATTTATATTTCAAAGCTGTTCACTTGCATCACAGTCACTAAATTATTTATATCTTGAGCTAAAAAATTTGAAATTATAATCCGCTTGATGTTTCTGAAACTAGACTCAATCATATTTTTACCATAAAATTTACAGAAATTTTACTTTAGCCAATTTGCACAATAAATTATTTTAATTTACCCCTTCTCTGCTGCCTGACAGTTTTAACCTTTCTTCACTAAAATTATCTATCTTTTTGTACAGAGATCAAATGATGTTTCTGTCTATTTATTTTGAAAATATACTCATTAAGGATTTATCCATGTAGATTTCAGACTCTAATGATTTTTCTACATTTTTATATGATTTTTCAAAGTCATAACAGGGGAACTCGAACCTACTCTGACCTTGTTACACAAAATCAGTTATATCTCAGAATATACAGATCCATTTCCTTCACCATTTCTTCCATATGAAACTAAACTCAATAAGCTTTGATTAAATATATAATAAGACCCTTAACTCTTTATATACAATTTTTAGTGAATTTTCGAAGTTAATCCTCTGATTCTGTCCAATCTGTTTCAATGAAAACATTTCCTTTCTCATGTTTCACTACACTAACCTCATTTAATCATCTTTATAACACATAATTAAACACATTTCCTTTCTTGTAGTACTTACAACAAAAAGGCTGATTTTCTTCTTTTTCACTCTTTGCTCTTCTCTTTTCCTTTCTCTTCAATTTGATCCTTGCCTCTCTTCTCTTTCTCTTCAATTTCACATAAAAACATATAAGCTATAAGCTATAATTCAATAATTTTCATGCTAAATAACAATAAAATACATGTATGTCATGAAAATTTAACCATTTCTTACCTTAACCCTTGAATTAAAAATTTCTCAATTTAATCCTTTATCTCTCTAACACCCCAAAAGTAAGTCTATATGAGATTTGAGGTGTCTACTAGCTCTCTTTTATGACTTTCTTTCAAAAATTTCAAAGAAAATGGAAGGTTTTGGAGTTTGGAAAGCTTAAAAATGATGGAAGGACCTATTTGGAATAAAAACAAAAGTTGGAAATGGAAGAAAAGGGTATGGGCGACTACTTAATGAAAAAGATGATATTTTCATCTTTTTAACCACTTTGTCTTCTCTCAAATTCTCTAGAATTTTCACTTAAAATATCTCACTTAAGAAAAATGGTAAAACTACACTTTTAGTCCTTGGGCCTTCCAACTTTACACTTTAGCCCAAAACTTTGCCCCCAAAAATATCATCCACCAAATTACTCTTTTGCCCCTCCTCAATCAATCTAATTCCCATGATGACTAAAAATTCAATTTGGATAATTTTCTATTTAGTCCCCTATATTTTCTCTTTTTTACTATTTAATCCTTAAAATTTTCTAACCTTCCTTACTTCAACTAAACATTTCTAATTCTCAATTCTATTTATCACTATTCCAAATCCGGTTCAAACACACGGATGTTACACATTTGAATTGTTATATAATTTCGATTATTAATTTGGTTTAGTAGTAGAATTTGATAAAATCACCCTAAACTGAAGAAAGTATTTGTCCTAGTTCTGACCAAATGTTCTTTCGTATCAAGAATCAAGAACGAAAATGTGGATATAGTTGAATGATAAAATTTCTCTTTGCCAAGGAGAAGACGCGGGTTCGATTCCCACTATCTGCCCACGGTAATGTATTTAAGATAAGAGGATAAAAGATTCGTTATAGTTAACTGGAATTGGAATATAATACACCCCTCTAAAAGAAAAAATAACTTGTTAATAGGGTCAAGTCTATTTTTTTTTGTAATTGTAATGTTACGGGAACGGGATTTGAACCCATGACCTCAAGGTTATGAGCCTTGCAAGCTACCAAACTGCTCCATCCCGCGATGAAAAGAAACCAAACTAATGGACAAACAAAGATTGAATGTGTCCTTCTTCCATATATGTACAACTATAATAGCCTATTTATATAGAATGGTAAAGGGGCCCTTATATGATCATCAATCATAGAAATAAATAGAAAAAGGAAGGGATATTTTAATCCTTACCAACTTGATCCTGTTGCCCCTGACAACAAACATGCATGAACCATTTCACGAAGTATGTGTCCGGATAGTCCAAAGTCTCGATAGTTAGCTCTCGGTCTTTCGGTTGAAAAGCAACATCGATGAAGATGTGTGGGTGCACTATTTCGTGATGAGGATTGTAACTTTCCATGAATTTTCCATTTCTCACTCAACGACAGAACTTTGCTTATTTCTTTTTTTGAGGATCGACGAATCAAATGATAATTTTGTTCCAATTTTTGCCTCTTCTTCTCCCTATGAATCTAACTTTTCTTTGCCATAATGGTTTAGTTCCTATTATTATCAATGATACAAGTCGGATCCTAGATGTATAATTAGAAGGGGACATACCCCCCTTCTCCATTGAAAGAGATGAATATTATTGTAGATACAGCGCATAACATAAGGAATTAACCAAATTTGCCCAATGTGGAGGCAATCAAGAAAGCCATATAAGTAAATATATAACCTACAGAAAAGTAGGCTAATCCAACCAATCTTGCCTGCACAATAGAAAGAGCCATTGTTTATCTCTCTATTGAATCAAATTTGTAACACCCAAAAACCGTAACCATATTCGATCTAAGGTCTCAGGGTTTACAGAACTTTACGAGTTTTTTTAACATACAAATCAATCACAATTTATACATTTACCAACTTGCAACTCAGAGTACTAATTCTATTTAATCTTACACATTCATTTACAACATTTCAATCAATCAGGAATCAATATTCATATCACATATCAAGACATCCATTTTTCATGTCTGTAACACCTAAAACTCGAAAACCGTTGCCGGTTAGGGTTCTGGTGTCTTTTTATTCATTTATCACTGTTCATCTTTTAATATCATGTCATAAATCATCAATTAATTATAATTGTAACTCAACAAGCGCAAAAAGGTCATTTCCATGATTTTTGGATATTTCTACCTGTACTTGTTAGACAAGTATCAGTAGTTGTCAAGTCAGTAAACAATTCATGAAACAGTGCAGACTTCTACCGATACAAGTGAAGCTTCTACCGAATCAAATCATGCTTCTATCAGTACTAAAAACTCTAGAGAGCTAAGATGTCCTACCCTGCAGCTTCTACCGATACAAGTACATAAACTACTGATACTCCTATGGGCAGAACTACCGATACTTATTATGCAACTACTGATACAACTCAAGTCAGTGAACAACCTCTCTCTTACCCTGTACTTCTACCGATACATGCAGGAGTTCTACCGAAACAAGTATGCATAATTCAATTAATTACACAAGTCCTCAAGTTTATCTACCATCATTCAACACAAGACTTTTAAATTCACATGTCAATTCATTACAAACACATTTGCTAAGTTACAACATCGAGCGAGCATTCAAGATTAGTTCAACAAAGAACTAACGAACCAAAATCAAGCATTTCAAAGGTAACATCATCCTACTACATGCCATATAACCAAGTGATGTAAACACTACCGAACGAGCTCCTGAGATAGTGTGATTTATTTGAGGTGATCTGATCTTCAAGAAGCAAAATAAAATCTACAAAACAACAACAAATTCACTGGAAAGCTTTCATAGCTTAATAAGTTTGCAAGGTTTATCAATTTACTAAATAACATGTGTTGAACAAATCTGTAAATCAGTCGAGCCAAATCAGAACTGTACTTCATGTTGACCTAAAGGTCATGCATACTCCTTGTTGAGCCAAAGGTCGTGATGCTCATTTTACTCCCTCTTGACCCAAAGGTCATGATGCTCATTTTACTCCCTGTTCACCCAAAGGTCATGCCTGTTACCAGTATACGATGCTAGTCTTAGCCATTGATACAATATATCTAATCCCTACGATACTGCACACTAAGTTGACGAGAATATGCAAACAAGCATAAATCTCAACCATCGTAGGGCCTGTAATCCATTCTTGGATCCTATTCACTTTACGGTGACTCACGATGCTGTAGAGGATTTGCAACAAATTCATGATCTCAACTAACAGACCATTTTCTATCTTTGGCACAAGGCCGGGAAATCCTCATCTCGTCGTTCATATCTTTCATGTTTCCAATCGTCGTTTCACATTTCCAACAATCATTAGGAAGGTAGTTATAAGCAGTTATTAATAAGAATTTAACTTTATGGACTTACCGGGCAAAATTGAAGTAAAAGTGAACTCAAAGGGCAATTCCATAATTTTCCTTTTTCCACGATCGGGACACGATCTTGATCTATTTCAATAATTTCATTCAATTATTTAAACCAACATGAATTTTTAATCATTTTATGCAATTTTTTTACAAAATTACCCTTAACTTTTCACTTTTATTTAATTTAGTCCTTTAGCTCAAAACTTACAAATTAACCATTGTTCATTAAAAACAAGTTCAGCCGAATGTTATAGTGATTCAATACTTCCCATATTTTTTTTATTTAACAACAAGTCCTTATATTTTTACTACTTTTATATTTTAGTCCTTTAACATGAAAATTACTAAAAATTACTTTACAAAATAGTCATATTTAACAACCAAGCTTAATATTTTATCACTAAACTTCAAAAACACAATAAACTCAACAATGGGATAAACAAAAATATTTAACAGTTTTACAAATTAGTATCCAGGTTAGCTAGATCAAGCTAATACGGAGTCAAAAACATAAAAATACTAAAAAGGGGAAAGATTTACTTACCTATTTGATGAACCCTAACTAACCAAAGCTTTTTCCTTCCCAAAAATGGCTATTCGGCTTGTTGAAGAAGAAGAAAAAGGAAAGAAAAATGATAAAATTTAACTTTTGTTTTAATTTAATTACTTAACTTGCAAAATTACCTATTTGCCCCTTTTAAATTACATGAAATTTAGCCATATAAGAAGTCAAAACCATCCACATACTTTATAAATGGTTTAATTACCAATTAGGTGCCTTAACTAAACCTCCAATTGGTACCTAATACTTTTAATTAGAAAAAATTCAATATTTGCACCTTTTACGATTTAATCCTTTTCGTTTGATTAACTATCTAAACGATTAAATTTCATAACCAAATTTTAATAAAATACTAATGACCTCATAAATATTAAATAATTAATATTTACGTCTGACATATCAAATTCGTGACCTCAAAATCACCATTCCCAATCATACTAAAAATAAACTAATTAGTAAATCCCCATTTTATTAGGATTTAATTGCATTTTACCAAAATCTAAAGAGTTTCACATCATTTATATTATTAGTCCATTTAAAGCGAGTCCAATTTCATAATTGGTCTTTCAATTATATTAAATTTCGATTAAACAAACTTATTTTTAATTTAGTCCTAAACTAATTTAGACTAAATGAATAAATTATCCAAAAGTTAGTGGATGGTAATCATGTCACCACCGCTTGGACTTTTTGACCATGGTTTAATTATCAGTTTGGCCGCTTTACTATTTTTTAATCAATAGCAATTAACTTTTACCTATTTTTCAACTTACTATTTTTTCCTTAATTAAGCAATTAATCATGAAAATTACTCAACCAAACTTCAATTCACATATAATAAGACTCTGTAAATATTTAATATAAATATTTTACACCGTTAATTTCAAAAATGAGGTCCTCATTCCTCATTTTCTGAAACCACTTGACTTTTGAATCAAACCACTTATATTAACTTTTAATTCAATAATTGAAATTCTTCAATTCAAAATTCCATATAAAATTAATATTGACTTATTTAGTTTAATCACTCATTGAAAAAAATTTCCTATCGGGTTTGTGATCCCGAAATCACTGTTTTCGACACCACTAAAAAACGGACTGTTAAAACTCTCCCCTTTAAGAAATTTCATCCTCGAAATTTTTATCTAACAATACCTGTTTATTCTAAAGATTTCCTCACAACAGAAATCATTACAATCTTATCCAATATATAAAATAACAATCTCATAATAATATTAAATAACACAAACTTTATATTGACTTTCCCTACTCAGGAATCATAATAAGCAGTAATAATTTAGAAGATTACTTGATGTTCAATTTTCTTCCTAGATTTAGGATAGATCAAAATAGAAATTTGCAGAGATGTTTTCTAAAGTTTTCATATAACAATAGAAAAATCTTTCTACCTGAACCTACTACAGTCCATCTGTCAAATTTTACATAACCAAGAAAATTGACCTCACTAAACCAAAACTCACGGTTGATAGTTTTCACGTAAATTATTTCTCACACATAGTCTATAATACATTTTCACATATTACGCATACATTGATTCTATTTGAAGTATATAAGAATATCCTCAATAATCATAATATGACTGTATCTAAATATCTAGATAAGGTTGAACAATCTGATTCATCATATTCATAAATCAATAGAGACATTAGTTAATCTAGACATTATTATCAGAATTCTTAATGATTACCTCAAGTTCAAATAAATTTTTAGCATCTCATATCTTTAACTAGAACAGAATAATTAAATCTTTATTAATTTTCAAATACACTGTTACGTCCTTTTAACTTATTGAACAAGTCTTCTGTATAAGTTATAAGATTTTTTTATTCTATATCTTGAATTTATTTCACTATCAGATTGAGGCAGAAATCCCAGAAATCTTTCAGGAAATAAATCAAAATACATATTGGTGAACGGTACACAGTTAATCTCAAATCCATAAATTTTTTCTCTTTCTTTTGAGTAGTCAATTATATATATATATATATATGTATGTATATAGATGTTTTTTAATCATTTTAGGTCATTTCATGTACAAAGACATTTTGAACAACTCTAATTTACTTGGCTCAACCATAATCAGTACATCAATCTGACATTTTAATCAATTCATTTTAGTCTATAACTCACTACAGTATCATATATCTTTTGCCAATCTATTCCCAGATTAATACCAAATTCATGAAATGATAGTAACATTAAATCGTCAGAAAATCATAGTCTTAAATTTTCAGCAGATAGTTTTGACATACTAGTCCTATCCTAATGGATTATGTCTCAAACATTAATCTCATTGGATTAGGAAATAAACCCTCTTTCCATTATTAATACAATGCAATATGAGAATGAGTTAACCCCAACCACAATAAGTGCACTCACAATAATTAATATCGAAAGAATAGAACATACCAGAAATAATATCGAGCAATAACTTCAGATCCATCATTATGTCTTCGATCTCACATTATTTACCTATACTTAGGGATAGCAATCGCAAAGCTACTAAATTGACTCACACAATTTCTATAAATCATTGTCTCATTAAATCAAAAAGACATTTGACTTTACCATCAGACATCTGTAAAACTGATAAACTTTGACTCTCCTCCTCATTATCCAATATTTATAAAACTAGTATATTACGACTTGCACTAGAATTTGTAGTCAGAATGTTACTATTAACTTCATTAATTTCATCACGATTATATTCAGATATCATCTTTAATATCTACAATAAAATAGTGGTTAGATCAGATCAATCAGTATCACACAATCACAAGTTTATATGGCATATACTTTCTAAACTTTATTCACACTATACTTAGTTCGAGAATCGACTAAATCGTAGCTCTGATACCACTAAATGTGACACCCAATAACTGTAACTATCTCTGGTCTAAGGTCTCAGGGTTTACATAATTTTTCGAGTTCTTTTAATATTCAAATCAATCACAATTTATACATTTACCAACTTGCAACTCAGAATACTAATTCCATTTAATCTTATACATTCATTTACAACATTTCAATTAATCAAGAATCAATATTCATATCACATATCAAGCCATCCATTTTTCATGTCTGTAACACCCAAAACTCGAAAATCGTTATCGGTTAGGGTCCTAGTGTCTTTCTATTCATTTATCACTGTTCATCTTTTAATATCATGTCATAAATCATCAATTAATTATAATCATAACTCAATAAGGGCAAAAAGGTCATTTCTATTATTTTTGGATACTTCTACCCGTACTTGTTGAACAAGTATCAGTAGTTGTCAAGTTAGTAAATAATTCATGAAACAATGCAGATTTTTACCGATACAAGTGAAGCTTCTACCGAAACAAATCATTATTCTGCTGGTACTAAAAACTTTAGAGAGCTAAGATGTCCTACCCTGCAGCTTCTACTGATACAAGTACATAAACTACCGATACTCTTATGGGCAGAGCTATCGATACTTATTATACAACTACTGATACAACTCATGTCAGTAAACAACCTCTCTCCTGCCCTGTACTTTTACCGATACATGCAGAGGTTCTACCGAAACAAGTATACAGAATTCAATTAATTACACAAGTCCTCAAGTTTATGTACCATCAACACAAGACTCTGAAATTCACATGTCAATTCATTACAAACACATTTACTTAGTTACAATATCAAGCGAGCATGCAAGATTAGTTCAACAAAGAACTAACAAACCAAAATCAAGCATGTCAAAGGTAACATCATCCTAGTACATGCCATATAACCAAGTGATGTAAATACTACCGAACGAGCTCCTGAGATAGTGTGATTTCTTCGAGGTGATCCCATCTTCAAGCAGCAAAATAGAATATAAAAAACAACAACAAATTCACTGGTAAGCTTTCATAGCTTGATAAGTTCGCAAGGTTTATCAATTTACCGAATAACATGTGTTGAAGAAATCCGTAAATCAGTCGAGCCAAATCAGAACTGTACTACAGTGACCGATATCCGATTTACTCCATGTTGACCCAAAGGTCATGCTTACTACCTGTTGACCCAAAGGTCATGATGCTCATTTTACTCCCTGTTGACTCAAAGGTCATGCTTGTTACCAGTATACGATGCTAGTCTTAGCCATCAATACGGTATATATATTATCTACGATATTACTCACACTAAGCTGACGAGAATATGCAAACAGCATAAATCTCGATCATCGTAAGGCCTGTAATCCA
The DNA here is from genome assembly GCA_039519145.1 of Kokia cookei. Lineage (NCBI taxonomy): Eukaryota > Viridiplantae > Streptophyta > Magnoliopsida > Malvales > Malvaceae > Kokia > Kokia cookei. Next base: position 19,220,816 of record CM076903.1, on the reverse strand, counting down.
TTCTTGGATCCTATTCACTTTACGGTGACTCACGATGCTATAAAGGATCCACATAAAATGCAGGATCTCAGCCATCAGACCATTTTTTATCTTTGGCACAAGGCTGGGAAATCCTCATCTCGTCGTTTATATCTTTCACGTTTCCAATCATCATTTTTCATTCCAACAATCATTAGAAAGGCAGTTATAAGCAGTTATTAATAAGAATTTAACATTACGAACTTATAGGACGAAATTGCAGTTAAAGTGAACTTCAAGGGCAAATCCAAAATTTTCTTTTTCCACGGTCGAGACACAATCTTGATCTAATTCAATAATTTCATTCAATTATTTAAAACAACATGAAATTTTAATCATTTTATGCAAATAAGCCTTTTTGGTATTTTTACAACATTACCCTTAACTTTTCACTTTATTTAATTTAGTTCTTTAGCTCAAAACTTGCAAATTAACCATTTTTCATTAAAAACAAGTTCAGCTGAATGCTATAGCAATTCAATATTTGTTGTATTTAACAACAAGTCCTTATACTTTTACTACTTTTATATTTTAGTCCTTTAACATGAAAATTACTAAAAATTATTTTACATAGTCATATTTAAAAACCAAGCTTAATATTTTATCACTAAACTTCAAAAACACACTAAACTCATTAATGGCATAAACCAAAATGTTTAACAGTTTTACAAATTTGTACCTAGGTTAGCTAGATCAAGCTAAAACAAATTCAAAAACATAAAAATCACTAAAAAGGAGAAAGGTTTACTTACCTATTTGATGAACCCTAACTAACCAAAGCTTTTTCCTTCCCAAAAATGGCTAGTCAACTTGTTGAAGAAGAAGAAGAAGGAAAGAAAAATGATGAAATTTAACTTTTGTTTTAATTTCATTACTTAACTTGCAAAATTACCTATCTACCCCTCTTAAATTACAAGAAATTTAGCCATATAAGAAGTCAAAACCAACCGCATACTTTATAGATGGTTTAATTACCAATTAGATGCCTTAACTAAACCTCCAATTGATACCTAATATTTTTAATTAGAAAAAATTGAACATTTGCACCTTTTACGATTTAATCCTTTTTGTTTAATTAACTATCTAAATGATTAAATTTCATAACCAAATTTTAATACAATACTAATGACCTCATAAATATTAAATAATTAATATTTACGATCTGACATATCAAAGTCATGACCTAAAAATCACCATTCCCGATCATACTAAAAATAAACTAATTAGTAAATCCTCATTTTATTAGGATTTAATTGCAATTTACCAAAATCTAAAGAGTTTCACATCATTTATATGATCAGGAAATTTAAAGAGGGTCCAATTTCATAATTGGTCCTTCAATTATATTAAATTTCGATTAAACAAACTTATTTTCAATTCAATCCTAAACTAATTAGGACTAAATGAATAAATAACCCAAAAGTTAGTGGATCGTAATCATGTCACCACCGCTTGGACTTTTTGACCATGGTTTAATTACCATTTTGGTCCCTTTACTATTTTTAATCTATAGCAATTAACTTTTACCTTTTTTACAACTTACTCCTTTTTCCTTAATTAAGTAATTAATCATCAAAATAACTCAACCAAACTTCAATTCACATATAATAAGATTGTAAATATTTAATAAAAATATTTACGACCCTTAATTTCAAAAACGAGGTCTCGATACCTCATTTTGTAAAACCACTTAACTTTTGAATCAAACCACTTGTAGTAACTTTTAATTCAATAGTTAAAATTCCTCAATTCAAAATTCCATATAAAATTAATATTGACTTATTTAATTTAATCACTCATTATAAAAATTTTCTTATCGGGTTTGTAATCCTGAAATCACTGTTTCAGACACCATTAAAAAACGGGCTGTTACAACTCTCCCCCTTAAGGAATTTCGTCCTTGAAATTTTATCTAACAGTACCTATTTATTCTAAAGTTTCCTCACAATAGAAATCATTACTATCTTATCCAATGTATAAAATAACAATATCATAATAATTTTAAATAATACAAACTTTATATGTACTTTCCCTACTCAGGAATCATAATAGGCGGTAATAATTTAGACGATTACTTGATGTTCAATTTCCTTCCTAGATTCAAGTAGATCAAAATGGAAATTTCCAGAGATGTTTTCTGAAGTTTTAATATAACAATAGAAAAATATTTCTACCCGAACCTACTCCAATCCATCTGTTAAATTTTACATAACTAAGAAAATTGACCCTCACTAATCCAAAACTCACGATTGATAGTTTTCACGTAAATTATTTCTCACACATAGTCTACAATACATTTTCAGATATTACGCATACATTGATTCTATTTGAAGTATATCAGAATATCCTCAATAATCATAAGACGACTGTATCTAAATATCTAGAAGGTTGAACAATCTGATTCATCATATTCATAAATCAACAGAGACATTAGTTAATCTAGACATTATTACCAGAATTCTTAATGATTACCTCAAGTTCAAAGAAATTTTCAGCATCTCATATCTTTAACTAGAACAGAATAATTAAATCTTTATTAATTTTCAAATACACTGTCACATCCTTTTAAGTTATTGAACAAGTCTTCTGTATAAGATATATGATTTTTTTTATTCTATATCTTGAATTTATTTCACTATCAAATTTAGGCAGAAATCCCAGAAATCTTTCAGGAAATAAATCAAAATACCGATTAGTGAATGGTACACACTTAATCTCAAATCCATAAATTTTTTCTCTTTTTTTTTTAGTAGTCAATTATATATCATTTCCTGTACAAAGACATCTGAACAACTCTAATAACTACACCAATCTGACATTTTAATCAATTTATTTTAGTCTATAATTCACTATAGTATCATATAACTTCTGTCAATATATTCCTAGATTAATACTAAATTCATGAAATGATAGTAACATCAAATCGTCAGAAAAATCATAGTCATAAATTTTCAGCAGATAGTTTCGACATCCCTATCTTATCGGATTATGACTCAAACATTAATCTTATTGGGTTAGGAAATAAACTCTCTTTCCATTACTAATACAATGTAATATGAGAATGAGTTAACCCCCAATCATAATCAGTGCACTCATAATATTTAATATCGAAAGAATAGAACATACTAAAAATAATATCGAACACTGTAACTTCAGATCCATCATTATGTCTTCGATCTCCTTTATTTACCTATACTTAGGGATAGCAATGGCAAAGCTAGTAAATTGACTCACACAATTTCTATAAATCACTGTCTCATTAAATCCAAAAGACATTTCACTTTACCGTCAAACATCAGTAAACTGATAAACTTTGACTCACCTCCTCGTTTTCGAATATTTATAAAACCAGTACATTATGACTGGCACCTAACTCTGTAGTCAGAATATTACTATTAACTTCATTAATTTCATTACGATCTGATTCATATATCATCTTTAAGATTTGCAATAAAACAGGGGTTAGATCGGATCAATCAATATCACACTATCACAGGTGTATATGACATTACTTTCTAAACATTATTTACACTACACTTAGTTCGAGAATCGACTAAACCGTAGCTCTAAAACCACTAAATGTAACACTTAAAAATCGTAACCATCTTCGCTCCAAGGTCTCAAGGTTTACAGAACTTTACGAGTTTTTTTTAACATACAAATCAATTACAATTTGTACATTTACCAACTTGCAACTCAAAATACTAATTCCATTTAATCTTGCACATTCATTTACAACATTTCAATCAATCAGGAATCAATATTCATATCACATATCAAGACATCCATTTTTCATGTCTGTAACACCTAAAACTCGAAAATCATTATCGGTTAGGGTCTTGGTGTCTTTCTATTCGTTTATCATTCTTCATCTTTTAATATCATGTCATAAATCATCAATTAATTATAATCATAACTCAACAAGGGAAAAAAGGTTATTTCCATGATTTTTGGATACTTCTACCCATACTTGTTGGACAAGTATCAGTAGTTGTCAAGTCAGTAAACAATTCATGAAACAATGCAGACTTCTACTGATACAAGTGAAGCTTCTTTTAAAACAAATCATGCTTCTATCGGTACTAAAAACTTTAGAGAGCTAAGATGTCCTACCCTGCAGCTTCTACCTATATAAGTAGATAAATATCGATACTCCTATGGGCAAAACTATCGATACTTATTATGCAACTACCGAAATAACTCAAGTCAGTGAACAACCTTTCTCCTGCCTTGTACGTCTATTGATACATGCGGGGTTATACCGAAACAAGTATGCAAAATTCAATTAATTACAGAAGTCCTGAAGTTTATCTACCATCATTCAACATAAGACTCTTAAATTCACATGTCAATTCACTACAAACACATTTGCTTAGTTACAACATCAAGCTAGCTTGCAAGATTAGTTTAACAAAGAACTAATGAACCAAAATCAAGCACTTCAAAGGTAACATCATCCTAGTACATGCCATATAACCAAGTGATGTAAATACTCCCGAACGAGCTCCTAAGATAGTGTGATTTCTTCGAGGTGATCCGATCTTCAAGCAGCAAAATAGAATCTACAAAACAACAACAAATTCTCTGGTAAGCTTTCACAGCTTAATAATAAGTTCGCAAGCTTTATCAATTTATCGAATAGCATGTGTTGAACGAATCTATAAATCAATCGAGCCAAATCAGAACTGTACTTCAGTGATCAATATCTGATTCACTCCATGTTGACCCAAAGGACATGCTTACTCCTTGTTGACTCAAAGGTCATGCCTGTTACTAGTATATGATGCTAGTCTTAGCCATCGATAGGTATATCTATTCCCTACGATGTTGCTCACACTAAGCTGACGAGAATATGAAAACAGCCACAAATCTCAGCCATCGTAGGGCTTGTAATCCATTCTTGGATCCTATTCACCTTACGGTGAATCACGATGTTATAGAGGATCTCAGCCATCAGACCATTTTCTATCTTTGGCATAAGGCCAAGAAATCCTCATCTCGTCTTTTATATCTTTCACGTTTCCAATCGTCGTTTCTCATTTCCAACCATCATTAGAAAGGCAGTTATAAGCAGTTATTAATAAGAATTTAACATTATGAACTTACCAGACAAAATTGCAGTTAAAGTGAACTCTAAGGGCAAATCCGTAATTTTCCTTTTCCACGATCGGGACACGATCTTGATCTATTTCAATAATTTCATTCAATTATTTAAAACAACATGAATTTTTAATCATTTTATTCAAATAAGCCTTTTTGGTATTTTTAAAAAATTACCCTTAACTTTCCACTTTTATTCAATTTAGTCCTTTAGCTCAAAACTTGCAAATTAGCCATTTTTCATTAAAAAAAGTTCAGCCTAATGTTATAGCAATTCAATACTTCCCATATTTGTTTTATTTCACAACAAGTCCTTATACTTTTACTACTTTTATATTTTAGTCCTTTAACATGAAAATTACTAAAAATTACTTTATAAAATAGTCATATTTAACAACCAAGCTTAATATTTTATCACTAAACTTATCAATGGCATAAATAAAAATGTTTAACAGTTTTACAAATTAGTACCTAGGTTAGCTAGATCAAGCTAATACGGACTCAAAAACATAAAATCACTAAAAATGAGCAAGGTTTACATACCTATTTGATGAACCCTAACTGACCAAAGGTTTTTCCTTCCCAAAAAGGGCTATTCAGTTTGCTAAAGAAGAAGGAAAGAAAAATGATGAAATTTAACTTTTGTTTTAGTTTAATTACTTAACTTGTAAAATTACCTAGTTACCCCTTTTAAATTACATGAAATTTATCCATATAAGAAATCAAAACCATCCATATACCTTATAGATGGTTTAATTACCAATTAGGTGCCTTAACTAAACCTCCAAGTGATACCTAATACTTTTAATTAGAAAAATTCAACATTTGCACCTTTTACGATTTAATTCTTTTCGTTTAATTAACTATCTAAACGATTAAATTTCATAACCAAATTTTAATACAATACTAATGACCTCATAAATATTAATTATTTAATATTTATGGTCTGATATATCGAAGTCGTGACCACAAAATTACCATTCTTGATCATACTAAAAATAAACTAATTAGTAAATCCCCATTTTATTAGGATTTAATTGCAATTTACCAAAATCTAAAGAGTTTCACATCGTTTATATTATTAGGCCATTTAAAGAGGGTTCAATTTCATAATTGGTCCTTCAATTATATTAAATTTCGATTAAACAAACTTATTTTCAATTTAGTTCTAAACTAATTAGGACTAAATGAATAAATAACCCAAAAGTTAGTTGATGGTAATCATGTCACCACCACTTGGACTTTTTGGCTATGGTTTAATAAACATTTAGGTCCCTTTACTATTTTTTAATCTATAGCAATTAACTTTTACCTCTTTTACAACTTACTCCTTTTTCCTTAATTAAGCAATTAATCATCAAAATTACTCAACCAAACTTCAATTCACATATAATAAGACTCTATAAATGTTTAATAAAAATATTTATGGCCCTTAATTTAAAAAATGAGGTCTCGATACCTCATTTTCTAAAACCACTTTACTTTTGAACCAAACAACTTATACTAGCTTTTAATTCAAAAATTAAAATTCCTCAATTCAAAATTCCATATAAAATTAATATTGACTTATTTAATTTAATCACTCATTATAAAAATTTTCTTGTCAGGTTTGTGATCCTGAAATCACTGTTTCTGACACCACTAAAAAACGGACTAATACAACTCTCCCTCGGGAAATTTCATCCTCAAAATTTTTATTTAACAATACCTGTTTATTCTAATGTTTTCCTCACAACAGAAATCATTACTTTCTTATCCAATGTATAAAATAACAATCTCATAATAATATTAAAACAAAAACTTTATATTGTCTTTCCCTACTCAGGAATCATAATGAGCAGTAATAATTTAGATGATTACTTGATGTTCAATTTCCTTCCTAGATTCAGGATAGATCAAAATAGAAATTTGCAAAGATGTTTTCTAAAGTTTTCATATAACAGTAGAAAAATCTTTCTACCCGGACCTACTCCAATCCATCTGTCAAATTTTACGTAACCAAGAAAATTGACCTTAATAAACCTAAACTCACGGTTGATAGTTTTCAAGTAAATTATTTCTCACACATAGTCTATAATACATTTTCACATATTACGCATACACTGATTCTATTTGAAGTAAATAATAATATCCTCAATAATCAAAATACGACTGTATCTAAATATCTAGATAAGGTTGAACAATCTGATTCATCATATTCATAAATCAACCGAGACATTAGTTAATTTAGACATTATTACCAAAATTCTTAATGATTACCTCAAGTTCAAAGAAATTTTCAGCATCTCATATCTTTAACTAGAACAGAATAATTAAATCTTTATTAATTTTCAAATACACTGTTACGTCCTTTTAACTTATTGAACAAGTATTCTGTATAAGTTATAATATATTTTTATTCTATATCTTGAATTTATTTCACTATCAGATTTAGACAGAAATCTCTGAAATCTTTTAGGAAATAAATCAAAATACCTTTGGTGAACGGTACACAGTTAATCTCAAATCCATAAATTTTTTCTCTTTTTTTTGAGTAGTCAATTATTTATATATATAAATGTTTTTCAATCATTTTAGGTCATTTCATGTACAAAGACATCTGAACAACCCTAATTTACTTGGCTCAACCATAATTAGTACATCAATCTGACATTTTAATAAATTCATTTCAGTATATAATTTACTACAGTATCATATAACTTCTGTCAATCTATTCCCAGATTAAATACCAAATTCATGAAATGATAGTAACATCAAATCCTCAGAAAAATCATAGTCATAAATTTTCAGTAGATAGTTTCGACATACCAGCCCTATCTTATCGGATTATGACTCAAACATTAATCTCATTAGGTTAGGAAATAAACCCTTTTTCCATTATTAATACAATGCAATATGAGAATGTGTTAACCCCACTCATAATCAATGCACTCACAATAATTAATATCGAAAGAATAGAACTTACCAGAAATAATATCGAGCACTGTAACTTCAAATCCATCTTTATGTCTTCGATCTCACATTATTTACCTATACTCAGGGATAGCAATCGCAAAGCTACTAAATTGGCTCACACGATTTCTATGAATCACTGTCTCATTAAATCCAAAAGACATTTGACTTTACCATCAAACATCTGTAAACTGATAAACTTTGACTCACCTCCTCGTTTTCCAATATTTATAAAACTAGTATATTACGACTAGCACCAGAATCTGTAGTTAGATTATTACTATTAATTTCATTAATTTCATCACGATCAGATTCATATATCATCTTTAAAATCTGCAATAAAACAGGGGTTAGATCGAATCAATCAATATCACACTATCATAGGTTTATATGGTATGTACTTTTTAAACTTTATTCACACTACACTTAGTTTGAGAATCGACTAAATCCTAGCTCTGATACCACTAAATGTAACACCCAAAAATCATAACCATCTTCGATTTAAGATCTCAGGGTTTACATAACTTTACGAGTTTTTTAACATTAAAATAAATCACAATTTATACATTTACCAACTTGCAACTCAAAATACTAATTCCATTTAATCTTACACATTCATTTACAACATTTCAATTAATAAGGAATCAATATTCATATCACATATCAAGACATTTGTTTTTCATGTCTTTAACACCTAAAACTCGAAAACCATTGCCGGTTAGGGTCTTGGTGTCTTTCTATTCATTTATCACTGTTCATCTTTTAATATCATGTCATAAATCATCAATTAATTATAATCATAACTCAACAAGAGCAAAAAGGTCAATTCCATGATTTTTTGATACTTCTACCCTTTCTTGTTGGACAAGTATCAGTAATTGTCAAGTCAGTAAACAATTCATGAAACAATACAAACTTCTACCGATACAAGTGAAGCTTCTACCAAAAAAAATCATGCTTCTATCGGTACTAAAAACTCTAGAGAGCTAAGAAGTCCTACATTGTAGCTTCTACCGATACAAGTACTTAAATACTGATAATCCTATAGGCAGAACTACTGATACTTATTATGGTCCTATCGATACAACTCAAGTCAGTGAACAACCTCTCTCTTGCCTGTATTTCTACCGATACATGCAGGGGTTCTACCGAAACAAGTATGCAGAATTCAATTAATTACACAAGTCTCTATCATCATTCAACACAAGACTCTTAAATTCACATGTCAATTCATTACAAACACATTTACTTAGTTACAACATCAAGCGAGCATGCAAGATTAGTTCAACAAAGAACTAACGAACCAAAATCAAGTATTTCAAAGGTAACATCATCTTAGTACATGCCATATAACCAAGTGATGTAAATATTACCGAACGAGCTTCTGAGATAGTATGATTTCTTCGAGGTGATCCAATCTTCAAGCAGTAAAATAGAACCTACAAAACAATAACAAATTCACTAGTAAGCTTTCATAGCTTAATAAGTTCCCAAGGTTTATCAATTTACTGAATAACATGTGTTGAAGAAATCCGTAAATCAGTCGAGCCAAATCAGAACTGTACTTCAGTGATCGATATCCAATTTACTTCATGTTGACCCAAAGGTCATGCTTACCCCCTATTGACCCAAAGGTCATGCTTTCTCCCTCTTGACCCAAAGGTCATGATGCTTATTTTACTCCCTGTTGACCCAAAGGTCATGCTTGTTACCATTATACGATGCTAGTCTTAGCCATCGATACGGTATATCTGATCCCTACGATGTTGCTCACTCTAAGTTGACGATAATATGCAAACAAGTATAAATCTTAACCATCGTAGGGCCTATAATCCATTCTTGGACCCTATTCACCTTATGGAGACTCACGATGCTATAGAGGATCTGCAACAAATGCTATAGAGGATCTTTGGCACAAGGCCGGGAAATCCTCATCTCGTCATTTATATCTTTCACGTTTCTAATCGTCGTTTCTCATTTCCAACAATCATTAGAAAGACAGTTATAAACAATTATTAATATGAATTTAACATTACGAACTTACCAGAATAAATTGCAGTTAAAGTGAACTCCAAGGGCAAATCTATAATTTTCCTTTTTCCACGATCGGGACATGATCTTGATCTATTTCATTAATTTCATTCAATTAATCCAACATGAATTTTTAATCATTTTATGCAAATAATCCTTTTGTTATTTTTTCAAAATTACCCTTAATTTTTCACTTTTATTGAATTTAGTCCTTTAGCTCAAAACTTGCAACCATTCTTCATTACAAACAAGTTCAGCCAAATGTTATAGAAATTCAATACTTCCCATATTTTTATTTAACAATAAGTCCTTATACTTTTACTACTTTATATTTTAGTCCTTTAACATGAAAATTACTTTACAAAATAGTCATTTTTAAAATCCAAGCTTAATATTTTATCACTAAACTTCAAAAACAGACTAAACTCATCAATGACATAAACCAAAATGTTTAATAGTTTTACAAATCAGTACCCAAGTTAGCTAGATCATGCTAATACGGACTTAAAAACATAAAAATACTAAAAACAGGCAAGCTTTACTTACCTATTTGATGAACCCTAACTGACCAAAGATTTTTCCTTCCCAAAAAGGGCTATTCAATTTGCTAAAGAAGAAGGAAAGAAAAATGATGAAATTTAACTTTTTTTTAATTTAATTACTTAACTTGCAAAATTACCTATTTGCCCCTTTTAAAATACATGAAATTTAGCCATATAAGAAGTCAAAACCATCCACATACCTTATAGATGGTTTAATTACCAATTAGGTGACTTAACTAAACCTCCAATTGATACCTATGACTTTTAATTAGAAAAATTCAACATTTGCACCTTTTATTATTTAATCCTTTTTATTTAATTAACTATCTAAACGATTAAACTTCATAACCAAATTTTAATACAATATTAATAACCTCATAAATATTAAATAATTAATATTTACGGTCTGATATATCGAAGTCGTGACCTCAAAATCACCATTCCTGATCATACTAAAAATAAACTAATTAGTAAATCCCCATTTTATTAGGATTTAATTGCAATTTACCAAAATCTAAAGAGTTTCACATCGTTTATATTATTAGGCCATTTAAAGAGAGTCCAATTTCATAATTGGTCCTTCAATTATATTACATTTCGATTAAGCAAACTTATTTTTGATTTAGTCCTAAACTAATTAGGACTAAATGAATAAATAACCCAAAAGTAGTGGATGGTAATCATGTCACCACCGCTTGGACTTTTTGTCCATGGTTTTATTACCATTTTGATCCCTTTACTATTTTTTAATCTATAGGAATTGGCTGGTATGGATTGAGGAGAAAATGAGTGTTTTGCATGTTTTGTGTTAAAAGGACTAGATAGAATAAAAGGAAAGTATTAGGGGTAAAATCATAATTTTACCAAAAAGGGGATAAATCTGTTAAATGAATTGACTGCGTGATTTAATGCGAGAAATTGAATGATTTGTGAATGTAGACTACGATCATGCCATCGATCGCGAAAAAAGAAAATTAACGGAATAGTCCTTAGAATCCATTCACAACTGCAATCCAGTCTGGTAAGTTCGTATGTTTAAATTCTAATTTAAATTGCATATTCTTGTAATGTAAACTATTTGTCTTGAGATGAAATGATAATCGAATTTGTGAAAGACGAGAATGAAGAAAAAACGAAAGGCAAATGGCTTTGAGCCATAAACGAAGAGGTCCAATGACTAAGTGTCATCGTAAGTATATGAATCCTATATGGATTACGAGGTTCGCTGACTAAGTGTCATCATGAGTATATGAATCCTTTACGGATTAAGAGGTTGATCGCGTCTGAAACGTTACAGCAGTTATGCAAGCGAACACACGTCGATGCAAGTATAGTTGATAGAACAATTCTATCAGATATCGATCCCACGAGGAATGAGTTCTTGATGTTCAGCTATCGAAGCAACTAATGCTAAAATTAGATTAAATATGAGTAAAGATGTTAGAGCAATTAAGTCAGATCTGCACACTAAAATTGTTAATACTATCAATGCAATTAAGGTTAATTCTCAAAGCAACAGAAAGTAAATCAAAGTGTTGTTGAAGTGTTGAGAATTTAAATGCATAAAAGTAAAGGTGTGATCAAGTGCAACGGATTGGAATGGATCACTAGTTTCGCTAAGTCGCAACGCTGGATGTGTCGACAAGGTATTGTATAGACGAATTGTTGGAGCAATAGAGCTTCAATGAAATCTTTCCAATAATAGTACCCACAATCACCCCACCTCTCTGTGTGGCAACGTTGTGCACTCAAGAACATGTGACTAGAATCTCTTCTAATCCTAAGCAACTTTCGCTGTCTTTCTTGTTAACCTAACTTTCATCGCATCTCTCGATGTCGGTAGACTACAAATGCGCTCTCATGTTTGATGCAGCTAGATCCAAGAATAACCATATGAAAAGCATTATATAAGAATCAAAGTGATCTAACAATGAAAGATACTCTCGTATCCATTCAATTGTCATTAGAATCCATCTACATAAAAGAGGGATTAACGAATACAATCAAAGCTTACTATCTCTAGACTACTAGGACTATTCCTTAATCGCTCCTCTTACTTTGCATCAAACACCTCTCATCAGAAGTGGTTGCTCCCTTGCTCCATCTCCTAGAAACACAAAGTAATTGTAGTATTTAATTCATCCACCACTTAATGATTTCTTCTATCTTCTTTCCTCTATTTATAGCCCTTAAAAGTTACAGGTTTCATCCTCCTCTATTCTTAGATCCAGATCTAATTTTTGTAGCTTTCAAAGTTAATTACGGTACAGCTGTGCACTCACGAATATTTGATGTTTTCTTCAGAGATCTGTAGGTTGTCGCTGCATTGCTAAGCGCAATCTAAAATCTTTAATTGCGGCGACAACGTGTGATTTTCTTGCGCTGGTGCGTCCAATTGTATTTTCAGCTTGAATTTACTTATTCGAAGTTTAGGTTCTGTGCGGCAACATCTCTGGTCGCAATTCGAAGTTGATCTTGTGGCTGCATTCTTCTTCTAGCATTAATCTTCTAAGATGAGTTCTTGCGCTGACAATTCTAAGGCACAATATATCGGCTGCTTGTGGCTACATTAGTACGAAAAGAGATAAACATAACAAGTATTTAAACTAAACTACAATGAGTTAGAAAATATAAAAACTAAGTATGAAATGCTTATAATGCATGCTAAATATGATACAAAAGAGACAATTAAAACATTAATTTAGGGAGAAAATATATGTCATTTGTAATGCTATCACACCCCCAAACTTGAGTTTTTACTTGTCTTCAAGTAAACAAAAATTAGCAAAATCACAATCAAATATGTCACTGCAATCATTATTCTCACAACTTCAATTTTCTAAAATTCTAATGCACAAATTGTATTTACATGATAGAATAATGCGCCGACAATTTATAGGCATGAACAATTAAAAATTGCAACTTCATAAATGTTAGTACCATGCATTGAATCCTAATCTTCCTTGAACCAATACAACATTTATCATAATTTTTTTCTTCTTTTTCTTTTTCTTCCTTTTTCTCATTTTTCTTTTTCAAGTGACTGAGAGATGTCATTACATTACTCTACCTTTGTTCCTGGGTAGTAACAAATGGGGTGTAATAAACCCCTAAGAGGTATGTAATTGCGTCGACACACACTCTTGCAGTGATAGCTTTTGGCTAGATGATTTTTCTAAACCTATAGCTGAGTGTTCTCCCTTGAAAAGTCACAATGCACTCACATTAGGGTGTCTTTTATTCATACAATGTCGCTGCAACTGATCAGTTAGTTCAAGATTCAAATATTCACACTATCCATTCATTATTGAAGTAATTCCAATCATTCATTAAAAAATGGAAGACTCACTATCCATTCACATTCATCCAATTTACATATCAACATTCCAAGCAAATCAAGATTTACGCATAAAAATAAAAAATTATGGTTTGAAATTCTGCATATTTTCATTAACACAAGAAATAAGTAAAATTCAAAGATGTTGGTGTAATTACATTTCCATTTCACAATATCCCCCCAAACTTAGTGTCTACATTGTCCCCAATGCACTGACAATATTATACAAATATAATGAAAATGAAATGACAATGTAACTAACTTAACAAAAATGCATGAAAACTATCTACAAAGAAATGTACCAACTTATTCCTTGGTAGCTGATGCAGAGGCTGCTTTTATTTTCTTCTTCTTCTTCTGTTTTGGGCGCTCACCCTCTTCCTTGTGCTTTCGCTTCTTGTCCTTGCATCATTTCCTTTTCTTATCGTTCGAACCAACAGGCTCGGTGGATTGTTCCTCCTCAGCAGGTTAGGTGGTGGCTTCATCGGTAGTTACTTCGGATGGATGAATTTCAAGTGCCACATAGGGCATAATTGCAAGAGGATTAAGCTCTTCAATGCTGCTTGTAACAACCTCAGCCCGAATCGAATTAGGTAGAGCCTCGTCAATGCTGGATGCCCCCACACTTACAAGTGTTCTGACAATATCCTCAGCGATAGTAGTCGGGGCATCTTCTTCCTTCTTCTCCTGCTTTGCCATAGTGTCCTTCATGTCATTCTCTTCTTCTTTAGGGCCTCTTTTGCTACCAGTGTTTCTTGGCCGCGAGTCATCCTTTCAATTGATATGTCATTGATAGGACTCTTATTCTCCAATACTTCCTCGCCATCCCTAGGCATAATGCTCTTTTGTTTGTAAAGCAACATTATCAAAGAAGGGAATGGGAGTATACCATTTTGTTTAGCATAGCTTCAGCTATTTGATCATGGAAGATTTTACCAATGTCGATGTGACGGCCTTGTAGCATGAAGACACATACGATCAAGTGTCATCATAGTACTGTGTGTGGATGATAGAATACGACTATTTACGAAGTGGAACCACACTTTACTGAAGGTTGTGAGATACCTCCTATGCATAGTGTAGTTATGGAAACCATTACCTGTCTAGGAACACCATCAATGCAAAGGTCCTTCATGATTTGAGCAGTTACTTCATCATTCAATCGTTGAAAAAATGGAGAGTGGTCATCTACCCTCTCAAGAATCCGTAGCAAAACATTTATGTAAGCCATACACCATGGGATGAGCTCTTCCCTCACAAACACAAACTCTTGTTCTGAATCGACAAGGTTTCAATAAAGCTCCCTTACTAGTGTCGAGAAGTAGCCAGCGGGGTGTTCATAGAAGAACTCCTAACCTAGGTTGCTTATAGTCCTCGCAACTTACTTCCCCATGGTTTGATGCGGGGTTAGTTGCAGACCTTTCTTTGGATGGATATTCCACTTCAGCATAACATTCTGATAACGATTTTTGATTACAGTGGTCAAAATTAAGATCGGCCCTGTGGATGGTGGTAAAGTTATGGTCGGAGCCACTGTGGTTGAAGTTTAAGGTGTAGATTTAGAAGGAGTTTGGAAGGATTCTTTTATGCTTTGGTTTTAGCCATGGTAACTAAAAAAGGAAATTAGAAGAACTTGCAGAGAAAAAGTTAAACTTGTGAACGTGAGAAAAATAGAGGCAATGAAAGAAAGAAGACGTAGCAATAATGGTGACTGTGAGGAGAAAAGAAATCTGCAACGAGGGGTTTTATAACCTAACCTTGGTAAAAATAATGATGATTGCAAAAGATTATGGGAAAATGTCGCGTTTGCAGCCATTAAATGCTAGGCTGCAGATCGTACCTTTTCATCTGATCGAATGGTTGGGAGAGGAAAGAAATCAATCGGCGTGATTTTTGTTAAAAAAACTTTGCTGACTCATCGCCGATAAGTTGTGTTTCGATGCATCAACAAAAAGATGATTTTTATTTCTACATAGAATGTAAACAAAACAAGTAAAGGTGAAACAAATAAAAGAAAATGTAAAAATGCGTCGACATTATTTAAATGTGACCATATCGATTGCCTCATTTGGTTCCTTGACATCTGGGCTCACGTAGTGTTTCCAGCCATTGGCCAATTACCTTGAACTGTTGTCCATCTTTAATATTCTCAATTGTCACCGCACCACTCTGAGATGCTTCGACAACTTTGAAAGGGTCTGACCATCTTGATCGCAATTTACCTAGATGCAGTTTTAATCGTGAATTAAACAAAAGCACTAACTGACAAGGGCTAATTTGTTGACGCAAAGATGATGTTGTCGTGCCATCTCTTGGTTCTTTCTTTATATATTGCAGCATTCTCATAAGCATGGTGGAGGATTTCCTCTAGTTCAGTAATGTCCAACAATCTTTTTCTTCTGGCAGCGTCCTAATCCATATTCACCTGCTTGATAGTCCATATGGCTTTATGTTCCAGCTCAACTGGAAGGTGACAAGATTTACCAAACAGTAACTGATACGATGACATTCCCAACGGGGTCTTATAAGCAATGCGAAGTGCCCACAACACGTTATGTAACCGCGAAGACTAATCCCTTCTAGATAGATTAACCACCTTCTCAAGGATGCTTTTGATTTGATAATTGGATACTTTAGCTTGGCCATTGGTTTGTGGGAGGTATGTAGTAGCCATACGATACTTCACACCATATCTCTTCAATGCTGTCGCCACTTGATGGTTGTAAAAATCAGTTCCTTGGTCACTTATTAACGCTCTAGGTGTTTAGAATCTAGTAAGGATGTAAGTGTGAAAGAACTTCAACACTGTTCGAGCATCATCTTTTAGCACCAAAATTGCCTCGATCAGCTTCGAGACATAGTCAATAGTAACTAAAATGTATACATTCCCAAAAGAGTTCGAGAATGGTCCCATGAAATCTATACCCCAAACATCGAAGAGCTTTACCTCCATGATAGGTTGTTGGAGCATTTCATTGCGTCGAGATATCAAGCCAGTGCGTTGACATTTATCACATTGTTGAGCAAAGTTGTGGGCGTCTCAAAACAATGTGGGCTAATAGAATCCTGACTGTAGGACCTTTAAGCAGTCTTTACACCACCAAAATGTCCTCCATAAGGGGCATCATGGCAATATCGCAGGATTGAAGTTATTTCTTCTTCAGGTATGCAACGATGGATATTGTTGTCGGCGCATACCTTGAACAGGTATGGCTTATTCCAATGATATTTTGCAGTGTCGTGCAAGAATCTGATCTTCTTGTTACCAGTGGCACTCAGTGGTAGCTTTCCACACACAAGATAGTTGACTACATCGGCATCCAAGGTGATGCGTCGATAAAGAACAGTTTTTTATCTGGAAATGCATTGACAATTTGAGACGTCCTCCCCATCTTCACTTCCAACTTTCAATCGAGATAAACGGTCAGCTACTTGGTTTTCAGATCCATTTCTATCTTTGATCTCGATATCAAATTCTTGAAGGAGTAGGATCCATCTAATCAACCTCGGTTTGGCATCTTTTTTCTCAAAAAGGTATCTTAATGCTGAGTGGTCTGTGTACACTACAATCTTTGTTTCGACAAGATATGAACGAAATGTGTCAAATGCAAAGACTATTGCTAGCAACTCCTTCTCCGTAGTTGTATAATTAATTTGTGCTTCAGTTAGAGTTTTACTAGCATAATAAATAAAATGAAATACCTTTTATTTACGTTGGCCTAGTACAACTCCCACAGCAAATTCACTTGCGTCGTACATTAGTTCAAATGGTTGCGTCCAGTTTGGTGTGACAATAATTGGAGCTTGTACCAACTGCTTCTTTATTGTCATAAATACATCCAAACAGGCGTCATCGAACACAAACTTTGTATTTTGCTCTAACAGTGAGCATAATGGTTTAGAAATCTTGGAAAAATCTCGGAAGAATCTCTTATAAAAACCAGCATATCTAAGAAAGCTTCTTATTCCTTTCACATTGGTGGGTGGTGGCAATTTCTCAATGATTTCAACCTTTGCTTTATCAAGCTCAATGCCCTGACATGATATACGATGGTCGAGAACAATGCCTTCAGTTGCCATGAAGTGGCATTTCTCCCAATTCAGAACTAAATTTGTATCCTCACATCTCTTCAAAAATTTTGCCAAGTTGTAAACGTTTTGGTCAAAATTTTTCCCATAAATAGAGAAATCATCCTTGAATACTTCTAAAGAGTCCTCGATCATGTCGAAGAAGATCACCATCATACACCTCTAGAATGTTACTGGTGCGTTAAACAACCCAAACGACATACGTTGAAAGGCAGAGGTTCCAAAAGGGCATGTGAACGTAGTCTTTGCTTGATCTTCCGACACGATGGCTATTTGGTTATATCCAGAATAGCCATCTAGGAAGCAATAATAGGCTTTACTAGCTAGCCTATCCAACATCTGGTCAATGAAAGGTAGTAGGAAATGGTTTTTCTTTGTGGCTGGATTTAGTTGGCGATAATCCATGCATACTCGCCAGCCAGTCGCAATACGAGTAAGGATCAACTCATTCTTGTCATTGCCCACAAATGTGAAACCACTTTTCTTGGGCACACATTAGACGGGGCTCACCCAATGACTATAAAATATTTGGTAGATGATGCCTGCATCTAGCCACTTGATAATTTCCTTCTTCACTACTTCTTTCATCTTTTTGTTAAGTCTCCTTTATTGCTCAATCGATTGCTTCCCTTCATCTTCCAGCCAAATCTTGTGTATGCAAAAATAAGGACTAATAACTCTAATATTAGCAATGCTCCAAGCTATGGCTCTCTTATGCTGTTTCAAAATGGCGATGAGCTTATCTTCTTGCGTTGCGTCGAGGGATGCATTGACAATAACAAGTAATGTATCGTTGTCACCTAAAAAGACATATTTTGGTAATAGCTTTAACTCCAAGGTAAGAGCTTGCTCAATAGATGGTTTAAACACCAAAATTATCTTATTCGACAAATCCAAAGACTCCAATTTACAATTCTATCTCAGCTCATAATTATTAACCTCCTCTTTACCATCACAGTCAGTTAGGATTTCATCAACAGATGTCACTGTATCTTTATCTAGGACTGCTGAACTCCTTCCATTGAAATCTTCCATAATGATTTCGTCTAGCACGTCGATGTGGTGACACTACTCTTTACTTCTGGACGGAGATGCCTTAAACACACTAAAGGTCACATGCTCATTGTTATGATGCATGATAAGTTCTCCCTAGAAAACGTCAATAAGTGTGCGTCTCGTTGCTAAAAATGGTTGCCCCAAGATAATGGGCACCTCCTTATCTGCTTCGCAGTCTAGAATTATGAAATTAGCAGGAAACACAAGCTTTTCTACTTGAACAAGGACATCTTTTATTTGACCTTCAGGTTATGCAAAGGATTTGTCTGCAAGTTACAATGTAACTGCAGTGGGCTTCATTGATCATATTCCTAACTTCTTGAAAGTAGATAAGGGCATAAGGTTAATACTTGCTCCCAAATCACATAAAGCTTTACCTAAATAATGATTTCCAATGGAGCATGGGATTGTGAAACTGCTAGGATCTTTCATTTTAGGTGGCAAGTTGTTTGTAAGCACAGCACTGCACCCCTCTGTGATAATTTTTTTCCTTTGATAACAGCTCCTTCATAAATTTCTCATAACTAGGTATTTGCACAAGAGCATCTATAAGAGGTATGTTAATATGTAATTGTTTCAAAGTAGAAACAAACTGTTGATACTCTTTATCATGGACTTTCTCTTTAAATCTTTACAAAAATGACAAACGTATCGTAATAGTGGGTTGTTATGGAAAATTCGGTAGTGTCGACATTGGCAGCTATGTCGATAATTACGGTGAGTAAACTGTAGGCATAGACAATGCTATAGTTGGTTCTTCCTCATGTGCTTCAACTTTGCTTCCTTCAGCTGCATCCTCTTCTTGTTGCTGTGGCTCAGATGTTGTTCTGATTAGAATTGCTTGGTCCAGTCATTTGCTTCCCCCTTCTTAGCGTGATAGCCTTACAGTGCTCCTTCCCTCTTTGCGTTGGGTTCTCAGTATCACTAGGTAGAATATCTGGTGATCTTGTACTCAAATTAGAAGCCAATTGTCCTAGCTGGGCTTTCAACGCTCGGATGGAAGAAGAGTTGCCTTGCATAATTGCTTCAGTTCTCGTGATATGCTCTCGCATCAATGCTTCAAGAGCATCCATCAGATCTGACCTTTGCTGAGAAAACTGCTGCTGTTACGGATGTTGTCCTTGCATATGTAACAATGTAGATTTTTATGACTATATTCAAGATTGTGGTTGCATCTAGTTATGTGCTTACATCTGATCAGAATACGAATGTACTTGCGAATTATGATTAAAATTCTACTGTTGATGGTTGTTGTAATTCCCTTGATTTGAGGAATTTCCATATCTGTATGTGAAAGCATTTTGATTCCCTCATGGTTGTTGATTTTTGTTATTGTATGAGTTACCATATGAATTACCTTTGATGTTATTGATATAGAAAGCATTTTCAGCATGTTGTGGGCAATCCTCGTAACTATGGTTGTCACCATAAATTTCACAATAAAACCAGCGCATCCATTTGTTGAGCCACTTGAATAGGGGCACATCATTTGTCCCCTTCATATTCTTTATGATATTGGCCAACGAAGACACTTGCGCACTCAAAGCAAAAATAGCATCTAATTCAAGAACACCAGGGTTAGTCTTTACTTGCGCAGAACGAGAGATTGGATACTGATAATCGTTCTGGGTAATTCTCTCTAGAATTCTTATAGCTTCATTGTAGGTGCATTCCAACAAGGGACCATTGGCTGGTGCGTCGACAAGATTTCTTGTTTGAGCATTCAATCCATTGTAAAATATTTCAATATGGATTTCTTGTTGAAATCCATGCATTGGGCAAGGTCTCAAAAGAGTTTTATAATGCTCCCATATTGTATGTAAGTTCTCATTATCTAGCTGATGATATACTGTAATATCATTGTGCAACCTTGCGTTCATTATTGGTGGGTTAAAATGCAAAACAAGCTGCGTTGCTAACGCATTCCAAGATGTAATGGATCCAGCAACAATCCCAAGAACCATGTTCTCACTTTACCCTACAACGAATAAGAAAATAACTACATTTTCAAGGCATCATCAGGGACACCATGTTGACTCAAAGATGCACAAGTAAGTAGAAATGATTCTAAATGTTCTTTTGCGTCTTCATGAGGCAAACCAAAATATTGCCCATTTGAGTTAAGCATCTGAAACATCATCGATTTCAACTCAAAATTTCTAGCTTGAATAGCTGGTTCACAAACCCTAGTTGTAAATCATTAAGAATAGGAACAACAAAATCTCGGATTGTCCTATTTTGCACTTGTTCAACTTGTGGAGATACTGGTGGTAGATTATAAATAACTTGTGGTTGTATTGGAGGAACTACATCTTGTGGTAGCAATGGCGGTAAATTGTTGTCGTTATTGTTACCAACCATTTTCTTTTGTTCTAGCCTTTTCCTCCTTAATGTCAAACAAACGTCAATCCCCGACAACGGTGCCAAAACTTGATCGCGTCTGTAATGTCACAGTAGTTGTGCAAGAAAACACACGTCGATGCAAGTATAGTTGATAGAACAATTCTATCGAATATCAATACCATGAGGAACAGGTTCTTGACGTTCAGCTGTCGAAGCAACTAATTCTAAAATTAGATGAAATGTGAGTAAAGATGTCAATGCAATTAAGTAAGATCTGCACACTAAAATTGCTAATACTGTCAATGTAATCAAGGTTAATTGTCAAAGCAACAGAAAGTAAATCAAAGTATTATTGAAGTGTTGAGTATTTAAATGCATAAAAGTAAAGGTGTGATAAAGTGTAAAGGATTGGAACAAATCATTGGTTTCGCTAAGTCGTAACGCTGGATGTGTCGACAAGGCATTGAATAGACGAATTGTCGCAGCAATAGAGCTCCAATGAAATCTTACCAATAACAGTCCTCCATTTAATCAAGACTCAAGTACCCACAATCACCTCACCTCTCTGTGTGAGCAACGTTGTGCACTCAAGAACAAGTGACTAGAATCTCTTCTAATCTTAAGCAACTCTCGCTGTCTTGCTTGTTAACCTAATTTGTCATTGCATCTCTCAATGTCGGTAGACTGCAAATGCACTTTCATGTTTGATGCAGTTAGATCCAAGAATAAACAGATGAAAAGCATTATATAAGAATCAAAGTGATCTAACAATGAAAGATACTCTCGTATTCATTCAATTGTCATTAGAATCCATTAGCATAAAAGAGGGATCAACGAATACAATCGAAGCTTACTATCTTTAGACTACTAGGACTATTTCTTAACTGCTCCTCTTACTTTGCATCGAGCACCTCTCGTCAAAAGTGGTTGCTCCCTTGCTCCATCAGTTCACCGTTTCCAACTTAAATCCCAAAAACACAAAGTAATTGCAGTATTTAATTCCTCCACCTCTTGATGATTTCTTCCATCTTCTTTCCTCTATTTATAGCCCTCAAAAGTTACAGGTTTCATCCTCTTCTATTCTTAGATCCAGATCTAATTTTTGCAGCTATTAAAGTTAGTTATAGTACAGATGTGCATTCACGCATATTTGATGTTTTCTTCAGAGATTTGTAGGTTGTAGCTGCATTGCTAAGTGCAATTTGAAATCGTTAATTGTAGTGACAACGTGTGATTTTCCTACACTGGTGCGTCCAATTGTATTTTCAGCTTGAATTTACTTATTCAAAGTTCAGGTTCTGTGGATGACATCTTTGGTTGCAATTCCAAGTTGATCTTGTGGCTACATTCTTCTTCCAGCTTTGATCTTCTGGGTTGAGTTCTTGCACTAACAATTCTAAGGCATAATATATCGGTTGCTTGTGGCGACATTAGTTCAAAAAGAGATAAACATAACAAGAATTTAAACTAAATTATAATGAGTTAGAAAATATAAAAACTAAGTATGAAATGCTTATAATGCATGCTAAATATGATACAAAAGAGACAATTAAAAAATAATTTAGGGAGAAAATATGTCATTTGTAATGTTATCAGAAGTCCAATGGCTAAGTGTCATCGTGAGTATATGAATCCTTTACGGATTAAGAGGTCCGATGACTCTGTGCCGTCGTGAGTATATGAATCCCTTGCGGATTATAAGGTCCGGTGGCTATGTTTCATCGTGAGTATACGAATAAAGTGAAATCCATTGTGGATTAAAGGTCCAATGACTTTGTGTCATCATGAGTATCATAAATGAATTGAAACTTACCTTAATGTATACGATTTAATCAATTCAGTTGATTTTATTTACAACTCTTAAAGTTGGTGAATCTATTTAACTTTATGAACTTACTAAGCTAAGAAGTGCTTACCTGTGAAATTGCTATTGTTTTGTAGATTCAATTTTGCAGTTCAGAGATCGGATCATCTTAGGCATCACACTATCCTCCCGGAGTTGTTCGGTAGATTTTACATCACTTGGTTATATGGCATGTACTAGGATGATGTTACCTTTGCCTTATGTACAATGAGTTTGGGAAAAACCTTGCTATGTTTGATGAAATGTTGAAAGTAGACTTTAAGTACCTTGTATTGACATAAAAATCATGTACTTGTGTTGACTTAACTGCATAATTAAAGTTGTGTATGAATGAAGTTATGAACTTGTGTTTGGTATAAAATCTTGAGATTATGCATACTTGTTTCGGTAGAACTCTTGTATGTTTTGGTAGAAGTACAGATAAGAGAGAGGTTGTTCACTGACTTAAGATGTATCGGTAGTTTACATACTTGTATCGATAGAGGTTGTAGGGTTAATATTATAGCTTTCTGGAGTTTTTAGTATCGGTAGAACTAGCATAGGTATAGGTAGAAATCTGCACCATTTTAGAATTGTTTATTAATAGGGCCACTACTGATACTTGACCATCAAGTACCGAAGAAGCTTCCCAAAATATTGGAAATGTCATTTTTACCCTTGTTTATTTGTGTTTATGTTTAAATAATGATGTGCAACATGTGAAGTGAAATATTTTAATAAATAAAGTTGTATAATATAACGATAAGATGAACAGTGATAAATGTAAAATAAAACATAGGAAATCCTAATCGATGATGGTGTTTGAATTTTGGATGTTACATTTAGTGGTATCAAAGCTTACGGTTTAGCCGTTTCTTGAACTATATTGGTCGTGTTTAATGATTTAGAAGTACATGCCATATGATTTTGTGATAGTGTGATATAGATGAATCCGATCTAACTACGATTTTTGTAGATAAATACAGGATGCTTGACTTAGAAAAAGATGAACTAATGAGGTAAACAACAATGTTCTGACTAATGACTCTAGGGCTAGTCATAGTGCATCAATATTACCGATGACAAAAAATGAAGCAAAGATTATGTTCTTTGGTTTAATGGGACAGTGGCTCATGAAATTCATGAGAAATAATCCGATGGCACCACCCCCTACGCCTTTTATCACACAGCTAGGTGCTCAATCGGTAGAACCCCTAGAAAGGCCTTTACCACATCCAGTGGTAGAATCGAGGTGTCTTACCCTTATAGATAGGGTTAGAAATTACGAAGCTTAAGACTTTCGAGGTAGCGTAGAAGACGATCCTTTTAGGGATGAATATTGGTTGGAAAATACGTTGAGAGTCTAGAATGAGATGACTTGCCCTATTGAAGACTATGTAAGGTGTGTCGTGTCGCTACTAAAGGACGAGACTTACCATTAGTGGGCTGTTATAGTGGCTATAATGCTTGAAAACGAAGTTACTTGGGATTTCTTCCAAACAGAATTTAAGAAGAAATATGTCAGCAAATGATACCTGGGTAGAAAGAAGAAGGGATTTTTAGAACTGAGGCAGGGAAATAAAACAGTGGAAGATTATGAACGAGAGTTTGTACAACTTAGCAAGCATGCAAGAGAAGTGGTACCAACAGATGAAGTTATGTGTGTCCATTTTGAAGAGGGGCTAAACGACAAGATTAGAATGATGGTGGGTGGTTCTGAAATTTGACCGCTGGTAGTGTTAGCGGTCAGAGCTCAAAAGGTGGAAGAAATCTACAATAGTAAGAGCTAGAGAAATAGGAGGTTTCAAGAATCTGGAAAGAAAAACATTGCCAAGACTTTCTCTATGCCACCGCTGAAGAGATTTAGAGAAGTGGCTAGTCGGGGCCTAGTTTCTTCAGGATTTTTAAGTTGGAGTAATTCGGGACCACCGGAGTCTAAATTTCAGAACAAACCTGCAGGTAGTGTAGCTAGCATTCGTAATATACCTAATCATATATGTGGGTATTGTAAGAGGAGCCATGAAGGTGAGTGTCGCAAGACGAAAGAGACATGTTATTGATGCGAAAGTGCAGATCACTTTCTGAGGAACTGTCCGATAAGATCTGAAGCAAAGGAAGTGTTAAACCTCCTGCTACACCACAAAAGAGTAGACGTCCAGGGCAGAGTAGCGGTATAGGTGGAAACCTCAGAGATAACAGGGATACTGTAGCCAGATCTGAGACTCGAGCACTTGCACGAATTTGTGCCATTCGAGCCCGAGAAGAGGCTACCACTCCTAATGTTGTGACTGGTATATTCTATCTCTTTAATGATATTGTGTGTGCACTAATTGACCCGAGATTGACACATTCATATATTTGTACTGCATTAGCTACTGAAAAGAAATTACCTGTTAAGTAGACTGAGTTTGACGTACAAGTCACAAACCCATTGGGTCATAGTGTCATTGTTACTTTGGTATGTCATAAATGTCCACTAAAAATTCGGGACTGTAAGTTCCCTGCTGATTTGATGTTACTACCATTTATTAAGTTCGATGTAATTCTGGAAATGGACTGGTTAACTGAGCATGATGCAGTAGTTAATTGTAAACGAAGACGGATCGACTTGAAATGATCGATAGGGGAAGTAATCAAAGTTGAGTCTGGGAAGTTAAACAGTGGAGCCCGAGTAATCTCGTCTTTATAAGCACAAAAGATGGTTCGAAAAGGTTGTGAAGCATTTTTGGCTTATATACTTGATACTCGGAGTACCAGAATAGAGTTAGAACAAGTGCCAATTATCAAAAAATTTATAAATGTGTTTCCAGAGGAGTTATCGGGTTTACCACCGGTCAGAGAAATAGAGCTTGACATTGATTTAGTACCCGAAACTGCACAGATTTCAATTCCACCGTACAGGATGACACCTACTGAATTGAAAGAGTTAAAGGTATAGTTAAAAGAGTTGTTGGATAGAGGTTTTATCCGATCGAGCATTTCGCCTTGGGGCGCACCAGTAATGTTTGCGAAAAAGAAAGATGGATCTATGAGAATGTGTATAGACTACACACAACTAAATAAGGTAATAATCAAGAATAAATACTCATTGCCTCGTATTGATGAGTTGTTTGATCAGTTGAGAGGTGCTATCGTCTTTTCTAAAATAGATCTCTGATCGGGTCATTATCAGATGCATGTAAAAGATAGTGATGTGCAAAAACCAACATTCAGGACTCGATACGGGCATTATGAGTTTCTAGTAATGCCGTTTGGGTTAACTAACGCTCCGACAGCATACATGGATTTAATGAATCAGGTTTTTAAACCTCAGCTAGATAGATTCATAGTGCTGTTATATTGATTTATTCCAAGTCAGAGACAGAGTATGTTCAACATTTGAGGGAAGTTTTGCAAATAATGCGGGAAAAGCAGTTGTATGCAAAGTTCAACAAGTGTGAGTTCTAGCTCCAGGAAGTGAGATTTCTAGGCCATGTGGTATCATTAGAGGGGATTTGGGTTAATCCATGTAAAGTGTCGGCTATTCTCGAGGTACGTAGTTTCCTAAGATTAGCAGGCTATTATCATTGGTTCGTGAGAGATTCCTCTATTGTAGCCTTGCCAATGACAAAATTGCTACAAAAGAATATTCAGTTTGTGTGGTCAAAAAGGTGTCAGTAGAGTTTTGATCAGATGAAGAAATTGTTGACAGAAGCTTCGATATTGACACAACTTGAAACGGATAAAGAGTTTGTCATATATAGTGATGCATTTCTAAATGGCATGGGTTGTGTATTGATGCAAGCAGGACAGGTAATAGCTTATGCCTCTCAACAATTAAAACCGCATGAATGGAACTATCTGACCCACGACTTAGAGTTAGTTGCCATCGTGTTTGCTTTAAAGATTTTGCAACATTATTTATATGGGGAGAAGTGTCACATATTCATAGATCATAAAAATTTAAGGTATCTGATGACTCAGAAGGAACTAAATTTGAGGCAATGTCGGTGGTTGGAATTATTGAAAGACTATGATTTGGTAATTGAATACCATCCGGGAAAGGCTAATATTATCGTTGATGCTTTGAGCTAGAAATCATTATTTGCATTGAGAGCAATGAATGCTCATTTGTCACTTGAGGATGATGGTTCTGTTACAGCATAACTTCAGACGAAACCGTTATTCTTACAGCGAATATAAGGGTTGTAGAAAGATGACTCAAAGCTTGAGGCTAAGAGGGAACAGATGCAGAATGATGCAATTACTGAATTTACTATAGATGATGATGGTATGTTATATTTCTGGGGCAAAGTATGTATTCTTGATAATTCTGACTTAAGACAGGACATTCTGTAAGAGGCTCATAGTAGTACTTACTCCATCAGGGCAGCGAGAAAATGTATAACAACCTGAAGAAGATATATTGATGGTCGGGTATGAAATGAGAAATATCAAAATTCGTGACTAGATGTTTGGTGTGTCAGCAAGTAAAAGCTGAACACCAGGTACCATTTCGACTGTTGCAGCCTATTACCGTTCCAGAGTGGAAATGGGAGCGGGTCACTATGGATTTTGTTATAGAATTACCTATGATGCCGAGGAAGAAAGACTCGATCTAGGTTATAGTGGATAGATTGACGAAATTGACTCACTTTATTCCTATCCGAGTGGACTTCCCACTAGAGAAGTTGGCTGAATTGTATGTATCTGAGATAGTACGACTACATGGAGTACCAGTATATATTCTCTCTGATAGAGATCCATATTTCACCTCAAGATTTTGGGGTAAGTTGCATGAAGCTTTGAGAACCAGACTGAATTACAGTACTACATATCATCAGCAGACAGATGGACAGTTAGAACGGGTGATACAGATCCTTGAAGATATGCTACGGTGTTGTATGCTTGAGTTTGAGGTTAGTTGGGAAAGGTATCTGCCATTGGTGGAGTTTGCATATGGCAACAGCTATCAGACTAGTATTAAAATGGCCTCATTCGAAGCATTATACGATAGGAAATGTAGAACACCTTTGTATTGGTTAGAGTTGAGTGAACATAAGTTGGTTGGAGCCGACTTGATTCAAGAGATCGAAGACAAAGTACGGGTGATTCGCGATTGCTTGAAAGCAGCGTCTGATCAGAAAAAGTCTTATGCAGATCTTAAAAGGAAAGATATAGAATTTGTAGTGGGAGACCGAGTCTTCTTGAGAGTTTCACCTTGGAAGAGAGTGCTAAGGTTTGGTAGAAAAGGGTAGTTGAGTCCACGGTTTATTGGGCTGTATGAGATCATTGAACGGGTAGGTCCTGTGGCATATAAACTGGCTTTACCATCGGGATTAGAGAAGATTCATAATGTATTTTACGTTTCCATGCTGAGACGGTATAGATCAGATCCTTCACATGTAATTATACCTTGTGAGGTTGAGATACAACCAGATTTGTCGTATTCAGAAGAACCGATTAAGATTCTGGCTTATGAGGTAAAAGAGTTGTGAAACAAGAGGGTAACATTAGTAAAGGTATTATGGAACCGACATGGGCTTGAAGAAGCTACATGGGAGATAGAAGCTTCGATGAAATCACAGTACCCTAACCTGTTCACTGGTAAGAAATTTCGGGATGAAATTTCCCTAAAAGGGGAGAGTTGTAACAGCCCGATTTTCAATGGTGTCGAAAATAGTGATTTTGGGATCACGAAATCCAATGAGTCGAGTCATAAATTTTATTTATTTAATGTTTATGATGTCATTAGCATCGTATTAAATTTTGGTTATGAAATTCTATCATTTGGATAGTTAATTAAATAGAAATGACTAAATCGTAAAAGTCGCAAAATGTAGGAATCATAGATTAAATTTGCTAAATTGTAAAGGGATGACTTAGAAAGGCCCTTAAATGGTAAATATACCTTTAAGAGGTATAATGGACGGTTTGGGTTCTTTATTTAGTGGAAATTTGGTTTAATTCATTAAGGGCAAATTGGTAAATTTTAAATTAGGTAAGTTAAAACAAAAGAAGAGGAAATTTGGGTGATTTTCACTCATCTTCTTCCTTAAGCTTAACCTAAAAATCCCAAGAGAAAAGATTGAATATTCGACTAGCTTGGGTCTTTAATAGAGTGAGTGATTCTCGTCCGTTTTTAGTAATTTCTGTGTTTTTTAGTCCGTATTAGTTTAATCTAGCTTGTGTAAGGACTAATTCTGAATCTGTCAAATGTTATGAAACTTTCCATTGTTGAAAATGCTTGTTCTTGAAAGTTTTTGATATATTTGAATGTATGTTGTTTGGGTTAGATCTTTTTGTAAAGTGATTTTTTATGAAATTATGGTTTAAGGACTAAAAAATGCTAAAATAGTAAAATTGTTGTACTTGTTGTGAAATAAAAGGATTTGTGTGAGGATTATGAATGTTCGGCTGGTATGGATTGAGGAGAAAATGAGTGTTTTACATGTTTTATGTTAAAAGGACTAGATTGAATAAAAGGAAAGTATTAGGGGTAAAATTGTAATTTTACAAAAAAAGGGTTAGATCGTGTTAAATGGATTGACTACCTGATTTATGCAAGAAATTGAATGATTTGCGAATGTAGACTACGATCGTGCCATCGACTACGAAAAAGGAAAATTAACGGAATAGTCCTTGGAATCCATTCACAACTGCAATTCAGTCTATTAAGTTCGTACGGTTAAATTCTAATTTAAATTGCATATTCTTGTAATTTAAACTATTGGATTGAGATGAAATGATAATCGGATTTGTGGAAGATGAGAATGAAGGAAAAACGGAAGGCAAACGGCTTTGAGCCATAAATGAAGAGGTTTGATGACTAAGTGTCATCGTGAGTATATTAATCCTTTACAAATTAAGAGGTCCGATGACTAAGTGTCATCATGAGTATATGAATCCTTTATGGACTAAGAGGTCCGATGACTAAGTGTCATCGTGAGTATATGAATCCTTTACGGATTAAGATGTCTGATAACTCTGTGTCATCGTGAGTATATGAATCCCTTGTGGATTATAAGGTCCGGTGGCTATGTGTCATTATGAGTATACGAATGAAGTGAAATTCATTGCGGATTAAAGGTCCGCTGACTTTGTGTCATCCTGAGTATCATATATGAATTGAAACTTACCTTAATGTATACGGTTTAATCAATTCAGTTGATTTGATTTACAACTCTTGAAGTTGGTGAATCTATTTAACTATATGAACTTACTAAGCTAAGAAGTGCTTACCTATGAAATTGCTATAGTTTTGTAGATTCAATTTTTCTGTTTGGAGATCGGATCATCTTGGAGCATCACACTCTCCCGGAGTTGTTCGGTAGATTTTTACATCACTTGGTTATATGACATGTACTAGGATGATGCTACATTTTGCTTATGTACAATGAGTTTGTGAAAAACCTTGCTATGTTTGATGAAATGTTGAAAGTAGACTTTAAGTACCTTGTATTGACATAAAAATCATGTACTTGTGTTGACTTTAATGCATAACTAAAGTTGTATATGAATGAAGTTAATGAACTTGTGCTTGGCATAAAATCTTGAGATTCTGTATACTTGTTTCTGTAGAACTCATGTATGTTTCGGTAGAAGTACAGGGTAGGAGAGAGGTTGTTCATTGACTTAAGATGTATCAATAGTTGATTTGTTAGTATCGGTAGTTATATGTATAGATGTATCAGTAGTTTGCATACCTGTATCAATAGAAGTTGTAGGGTGAGAATTATAGCTCTCTGGAGTTTTTAGTATCGGTAGATGCATGACATGTATCGGTAGAAATTATACTTATATTGGTAGAACTAGCACAGGTACTGGTAGAAATCTGCACCATTTTAGAATTATTTACTACTAGGGTTACTACTGATACTTGACCATCAAGTACTGGTAAAAGCCTCCAAAAATATTAGAATTCCATTTTTACCCTTGTTGATTTGTGTTTATGTTTGAATGACGATGTGTAACATGTGAAGTGAAATATTTTAATAAATAAAGTTGTATAATATAACGATAAGATGAACAGTGATAAATGAATAGTAAAACACCAAAAATTCTGACCGACGACGGTGTTCGGATTTTAGGTGTTACAAGAATGAGTTAACCTCAATCAAAATCAGTGCACTCACAATAATTAATATTAGAACATACCAGAAATAATTTCGAGCAGTGTAACTTCAGATCCATCATTATGTCTTCGATCTCACATTATTTACCTATACTCAGGGATAGCAATCGCAAAGCTACTAAATTGGCCCACACAATTTCTATAAATCACTGTCTCATTAAATCCAAAAGACATTTGACTTTACCATCAGACATCTGTAAACTAATAAACTTTGACACACCTCCTAGTTTTCCAATATTTATAAAACCAGTATATTATGATTGACATCGAAATCTGTAGTCAGAATATTACTATTAACTTCATTAATTTCATCACGATCATATTCATATGTCAACTTTAAAATCTACAATAAAACAGGGGTTAGATTGAATCAATCAATATCATACTATCAAAGGTTTATATGACATGTACTTTCTAAACTTTATTCACACTACACTTAGTTCGAGAATCGACTAAATCGTAGCTCTGATACCACTAAATGTAACACCCAAAAATCATAATCATTTTCGATCTAAGGTCTCAGGGTTTACAGAACTTATTTTCAATTATTAGGCCATTTTAAATAAGGTTCAATTTCATAATTGGTCCTTCAATTATATTAAATTTCGATTAAACAAACTTATTTTCAATTTAGTTCTAAACTAATTAGGAAAAAATGAATATATAACGCAAAAGTTAGTGGATGGTAATCATGTCACTACCGCTTGGACTTTTTGACCATGGTTTAATTATCATTTTGGTCCCTTTACTATTTTTTAATCTATAGCAATTAACTTTTACCTCTTTTACAACTTACTTTTTTTTCCTTAATTAAGCAATCAATCATCAAAATTACTTAACCAAACTTTAATTCACATATAATAAGACTCCGTAAATATTTAATAAAATATTTACGACACTTAATTTCAAAAACAAGATCCGATACCTCATTTTCTAAAACCACTTTACTTTTGAACCAAACCACTTATACTAACTTTCAATTCAATAATTAAAATTCTTCAATTAAAAATTTCATATAAAATTAATATTGACTTATTTAATTTAATCACTCATTATAAAAATTTTCTTCTCGTGTTTGTGATCCTGAAATCATTGTTCCCGACACCACTAAAAAATGAGCTGTTACAACTCTCCCCTTAGGAAATTTCGTCCTCGAAATTTTTATCTATCAGTTATTGTTTATTCTAAAGTTTTTCTCACAATAGAAATCATTACTATCTTATCCAATGTATAAAATAACAATCTCATAATAATATTAAATAACACAAACTTTATATTGATTTTCCCTACTCAGGAATCATAAAAAGCAATAATAATTTAGACGATTACTTGATGTTCAATTTCCTTCCTAGATTCATGATATATCAAAATAGAAAGTTCCAGAGATGTTTTCTGAAGTTTTCATATAACAATAGGAAAATCTTTCTATCCGAACCTAGTCCAATCCATCTATCAAATTTTACATAACCAAGAAAATTGACCTCACTAAATCAAATTTCACGGTTGATAGTTTTCACGAAAATTATTTCTTACACATAGTCTACAATACATTTTCACATATTACGTATACACTGATTCTATTTGAAGTATATCAGAACATCCTCGATAATCATGATACGATTGTATCTAAATATCTAGATAAGGTTGAACAATTTGATTCATCATTTTCATAAATCAACAGAGACATTAGTTAATCTAGACATTATTACCAAAATTCTTAATGATTACCTCAAGTTCAAAGAAATTTTCAGCATCTCATATCTTTAATTAGAACTGAATAATTAAATCTTTATTAATTTTCAAATACATTATTACGTCCTTTTAACTTATTGAACAAGTCTTCTATATAAGATATAAGATTTTTTTATTCTATATCTTGAATTTATTTCACTATCAGATTTAGGCAAAAATCCCAAAAATCTTTCAGGAAATAAATCAAAATACCCATTGGTGAACAATACACAGTTAATCTCAAATCCATAAATTTCTTCTCTTTTTTTGAGTAGTAAATTATATATATATATATAAATGTTTTCCAGTCATTTTAGGTCATTTCATGTACAAAGACATCCTAACAACTCTAATTTACTTGGCTTAACCATAACCAGTACATCAATCTGACATTTTATTTAATTCATTTCAGTTTATAATTCACTATAGTATCATATAACTTCTGTCAATCTATTCCCAGATTAATACCAAATTCATGAAATGATAGTAACATCAAATCGTCAGAAAAATCACAGTAATAAATTTTCAGTGGATAGTTTCGACATACCAACCCTATCCTATCGGATTATGACTCAAACGTTAATCTTATTGGGTTAGGAAATAAACCCTTTTTCCATTATTAATACAATAAAATATGAGAATGTGTTAACCCTAATCACAATCAGTGCACTCACAATAATTAATATCAAAAGAATAGAACATACCAAAAATAATATCGAGCACTGTAACTTCAGATCCATCATTATGTCTTCGATCTCACTTTATTTACCTATACTCAGGGATAGCAATCGCAAAGCTAATAAATTGCTTACACAATTTCTATAAATCACTTTCTCATTAAATCAGACATCTGTAAACTGATAAACTTTGACTCACCTCCTTGTTTTCCAATATTTATAAAACCAGTATATTACGACTGGCACCAAAATCTGTAGTTAGAATATTACTATTAACTTCATTAATTTCATCACGATCAGATTCATATATCATCTTTAAAATCTATAATAAAATAGGGGCTAGATCGGATCAATCAATATCACACTATCACATGTTTATATGGCATGTACTTTCTAAACTTTATTCACTATACTTAGTCCGAGAATCGACTAAATCGTAGCTTTGATACCACTAAATGTAACACCCAAAAATCGTAACCATCTCCGCTCTAAGGTCTCAAGGTTTACAGAACTTTACGAGTTTTTTTAACATTCAAATCATTCACAATTTATACATTTACCAACTTGCAACTCAGAATATTAATTTCATTTAATCTTACACATTCGTTTACAACATTTCAATCAATTAGGAATCATTATTCATATCACGTATCAAAACATCCATTTTTCATGTCTATAACACCTAAAACTTGAAAATCATTATCGGTTAGGGTCTTGGTGTCTTTCTATTCATTTATCATTGTTCATCTTTTAATATCATGTCATAAATCATGAATTAATTATAATCATAACTCAACAAGGGCAAAATGGTCATTTTCATTATTTTTGGATATTTTTACCCGTACTTGTTGGACAAGTATTAGTAGTTGTCAAGTCAGTAAACAATTCATGAAACAATGCAGACTTCTACCGATACAAGTGAACCTTTTATCTAAACAAATAATGCTTCTACCAGTATTAAAAACTCCAGAGAGCTAAGATGTCCAACTCTGCAACTTCTACCGATACAAGTACATAAACTACCGATACTCCTATGGGCAGAACTATCGATACTTATTATGCAACTACCGATACAACTCAAGTCAGTGAACAACCTCTCTCCTACCTTATACTTCTACTGATACATGCAAGGGTTCTACCAAAACAAGTATGTAGAATTCAATTAATTACACAATTCCTCAAGTTTATCTACCATTATTCAACACAAGACTCTTAAATTCATATGTCAATTCATTACAAACTCATTTGCTTAGTTACAACATCAAGCGAGCATGCAAGATTAGTTCAACAAAGAACTAACAAACCAAAATCAAGCATTTCAAAGGTAACATCATCCTGATACATGCCATATAACCAAGTGATGTAAATGCTACCGAACGAGCTCCTGAGATAGTGTGATTTCTTCAAGGTGATTAGATCTTCAAGCAGCAAAATTAAATCTACAAAATAACAACAAATTCACTGGTAAGCTTTCATAGCTTAATAAGTACGCAAGGTCTATCAATTTACCGAATAACATGTGTTGAACAAATCCGTAAATCAGTCGAGCCAAATTAAAATTGTACTTCAGTGATCGATATCTGATTTACTCTATGTTGACCCAAAGGTCATGCTTACTCCCTGTTGACCCAAAGGTCATGCCTGTTACCAGTATATGATGCTAGTCTTAGCCATTGATACAGTATATATGTTTCCTATGATGCTGCTCAAAGGAAGCTGACGAGAATATGCAAACAAGCATAAATCTCAACCATTGTATGGCCTGTAATCCATTCTTGGATCCTATTCACCTTACGGTGACTCACGATGATGTAGAGGATTAGCAACAAAAGGAGGATCTCAACTATCAGACCATTTTCTATCTTTGGCACAAGGCCGAGAAATCCTCATTTTGTCGTTTATATCTTTCACGTTTCCAATCGTTGTTTCTCATTTCCAACAATCATTAGAAATGCAATTATAAGCAATTATTAATAAGAATTTAACATTACAAACTTATCGAACGAAATTGAAATTAAAGTGAACTCCAAAGGCAAATCTGTAATTTTCCTTTTTCCACGATTGGGACACGATCTTGATCTATTTCATTAATTTCATTAAATTCTTTAAACCAAAATGAATTTTTAATCATTTTATGCAAATAAGCCTTTTTGGTATTTTTACAAAATTACCCTTAACTTTTCACTTTAATTTAATTTAGTCTTTTAGCTCAAAACTTGCAAATTAACCATTTTTCATTAAAATCAAGTTCAACCGAATGTTATAGCAATTCAATACTTCCCTTATTTGTTTTATTTAACAACAAGTCCATATACTTTTACTACCTCTATATTTTAGTTCTTTAACATGGAAATTACTAAAAATTACTTTACAAAATAGTCATATTTAACAACCAAGCTTAATATTTTATCACTAAACTTCAAAAACATACTAAACTCATCAATGGCATAATCCAAAATGTTTAACAGTTTTACAAATTAGCACCTAGGTTAGCTAGATCAAGCTAATACGAACTCAAAAACATAAAAATCACTACAAGAGGCAAGCTTTAGTTACCTATTTGATGAACCCTAACTAACCAAAGTTTTTTCCTTCCCAAAAATGGCTATTCAGCTTGTTGAAGAAGAAGAAGAAGGAAAGAAAAATGATAAAATTTAACTTTTGCTTTAATTTAATTACTTAACTTGCAAAATTTCCTATTTGCCCCTTTTAAATTACATGAAATTTAGCCATATAATAAGTCAAAACCGTCCACATACCTTACAGATGGTTTAATTACCAATTAGGTGACTTAACTAAACCTCCAATTGATACCTAATACTTTTAATTAGAAAAAATTCAACATTTGCACCTTTTACGATTTAATCCTTTTCGTTTAATTAACTATCTAAACGATTAAATTTATAACCAAATTTTAATACAATACTAATAACCTCATAAATATTAAATAATTAATATTTAGGGTCTGACATATAGAAGTCGTGACCTCAAAATCACCATTCTCGATCATACTAAAAATAAACTAATTAGTAAATCAACATTTTATTAGGATTTAATTGCAATTTACCAAAATCTAAAGAGTTTCACATCATTTATATTATTAGGCCATTTAAAGAGAGTCCAATTTCATAATTGGTCCTTCAATTATATTAAATTTCAATTAAACAAACTTATTTTCAATTTAGTCCTAAACTAATTAGGAATAAATGAATAAATAACCCAAAAGTTAGTGGATAGTAATTATGTCACCACCGCTTGGACTTTTTGACCATGGTTTAATTACCATTTTGGTCCCTTTACTATTTTTCGATCTATAGCAATTAACTTTTACCTCTTTTACAACTTACTCCTTTTTTCCTAATTAAGCAATTAATCATCAAAATTACTCAACCAAACTTCAATTCACATATAATAAGACTCTGTAAATATTTAATAAAAATATTTACGACCCTTAATTTCAAAAATGAGGTCCTGATACCTCATGTTCTAAAACCACTTGACTTTTGAACCAAACCACTTATACTAACTTTTAATTCAATAATTAAAATTCCTCATTTCAAAATTCCATATAAAATTAATATTGACTTATTTAATTTAATCACTCATTATAAAAATTTTCTTGTTAGGTTTGTGATCTCGAAATCACTGTTTTTGACACCACTGAAAAATGGACTGTTACAAAATTAGCTAAAGTTTCAATCAGTTCTTGCCAATATCCACGCCAAGAAATTAAGAACATAAATCCGGTAGCCCAAGAAAGATGTCCAAATAAGAACATCCATGCCCAGATTGATAAACTATTCATACCAAATAGGTTATACCCAGTGATAAGTTGTGAAGAGTTTAACCATAGATAATCTCTTAACCATCCCATCAATAAGTGGAATATTCATTAAACTGTGAGACGTTACCTTGGTAGAATGTGATGTGTTCCAATGCCAATAAAAAGTAACCCATCCAATGGTATTTAACTTCTAGAAAATCGCCATATAAAATGCATCACACTCCGGAATATCACAAGTACCCCCTCGCCTTGAACCATCGCAAGGAAAACTATAACTAAAATCCTTTTTATCTGGCATTAACTTGGAACCACGTGCATCTAAAGCACCCTTTACTAAGATCAACGTAGTTGTACGTAAACCTAGAGCAATAGCATAACCAAGAAGTCTCAAGGACCTATTGTTATGAATAGTAAATTACTATTTTCATTAATAGTATTTAACCAGCTAGGTAACCATATGCTTCGACCCGCATTGAATGTTGGGCCATTCGTTGAAGATAAAAGTACATCGAACCCGTATGAAGTTTTACCATGAGCAGATTGGATTCATTGGGAAAACATGGGCTCGATCAATATTTGTTTCTTCGGAGTCCCAAATACAAGCATGACATCATTATGGACATAAAGTCTCAAAGTATGGAATCATAGAACGAGGCTAGCCAAACTTAAATGGGATATGATAGCTTCTTTATGGTCTAAATTCTTGCCAATACATTATCCTCATTCTATTCCAGGTTGTAATCTCTAATAAAAAAATATATCTCCGTGAGCAAAAGCTTCTGTCATGATGAATCCTGCGATGTATTGGTGATGGGTATATAACGTAGCTTGAGTAGTAAAGTCTTGTGCTATGAACGCATAACAGGTAAAGAGTACATGTGTTGAGCTACCAAGGACGTAATAACCCCTAAATAAGCTAGAGCAAGGCCTAATTGAAAATGAATCGAATTATTGATTATGTCATAAAGACCCTTATACCCCCACCCAATCGTCCTTCTGGAGGAATATGTGCTTTTTTTAAAAGATCTTTTATACTATGACCAATTTCGAAGTTAGTTCTATACATGTGACCTACTATTAGGAAAAGAACTGCAATAGCTAAATGATGATGTTCAATATCAATTAGCCATAAACTTTGCGTTTGTGGATGAAATCCCTCGAGAAGGGTTAGAAACCTTGAGAGATAACGAATAAATGGCTCTTGAATCAGGGTTTTAAGCATAAAGATTCCACTGACTTGAAAAAATGGGCCTAACCCTTGGGGATGCAGTAATACATCTAAGAAATTATTCTATTGAACATATTCCCCCCGAGATCCAAGAATAGTGACATGGACTAAGTTCCTTGTCCAAGCCAAGGAACTTACTCTGAATAGTTTTACAAATGATGATTGAGGTGAGATTCGACGTTTTTGAACCACGAAACGATCGGTTTCCATTTCGATTGTAGGTGTAACCAACCCATTATTAAGGATAGAGTAGAAAGAAATAATAGAAAAAGGCCTCTAGTATAAAGATCTTCATTAGTACGTAACTCGGTTGTATACCACCACTGATAAACACCAGAGTAAGCAATATTCATTAGACTAGAGTGCCCCCTCTAGTAAAAGCTTCCACCGCTGGTTGACCAAAATGAGGATCCCAAATTGCATGAGCAATCGGCCTTGCATGTAAAGGATCCTATACCATGCCTCAAAATTTACCTGCCAAGCTACATGAAACAGATTTTTGAAAGTCCACAGAAAAATTATTACTAATTACCCAAAGTGAGAAGCAAAAATATTTTGATAAAGACGTTCCTCAGTAATATCATCATGGCTATCGAAGTCATGCGTTGTAGCAATACCAAACTAAATACGATGAGTAGTAGGGTCCTGAGCTGATCCTTGGCTAAACCTTGGAAATCTTATTGTCATAATGCCTTTCAAATCCTCTTAGCCATTATCCTACTGCAATAATTCTTGCTAAGAAGAATGCCCATGTTGTGGCAATTCCACCTAGAAGGTAATGGGTTACCCCTACAGCACGTCCTTGTACAATGCTCAAAGCTCAAGGCTAAGTAGCAGGAGCAACTTTTAATTTATTATGAGCCCAAACATTAATAGTAATAGAACTTTGCGCAAAATTTCCTCCTATGATCACTTATAGTACCCCAAACATTTGACTGCATTTTCCAACTGAAATGGAATATTACTACCAAAATTGAATTGTACATCCAGAATAGTCCTAAGAAGACATGATCCCAAGCGGATACTTGACATGTCCCCCCTCTTGCAAGCCCGTTACAAGGGAAGCGAAAATCGAGATTTGCTTTATCTAGTATCAAACGCGAGCTGCGAGCAAATAGAACACCTTTCAGGAGTATAATATCGTCACATGAATCGTAAATGCATGAATGTGATGGACCAAAAAATCTGTTATCCCTAATGGAATAGGTAACAAAGCAACTTTGCCCCTACTACCACTAAATCACCGCCTCCCTTGGTCAAATTGGTGCTCGCTGTTACACCAGGAGCCGTTGCACCAGATTCTAAAGTATGGGTGTTTTGTATCTATTGAGCAAAGATGGGTTGTCATTATATAGCGGTATCTGAAAACATATCTTGTGGATGCCCTAAAGCGCTCATGGTATCATTATGAATATATAAACCAAAACTATGAAAGCCTAGAAATATACATACCCAGTTGAGATGTGATATGATTGCATCATGATGCCTAAGGACACGATCTAATAGATCGCTGTATTGAGTAGTTAGATCATAGTCTCTTTCCATAAAAATGGTTATGCGCAACGACACCCACTATTAGAAATCCACCAGTCAGTAATTAGTGAACCTAAGAGAGATGTTTCTAATTAGTTTCTTTCTCTTCTATCTCTCATCTATCTATTTTTTCTTTAGTTATTCACTAGAGTAATTATGATCTGGAAGTTGATCCGAGGTAAGTGTTCGGATCTATTATGACATATCCATGAGGTGCTCAATGGACCTTTTTAATCTTATAAAGCCGTTTTCGGACTTTACTTACATTGGTACAAAATCCATTTTTTTGTGCAACCGGTGTAGTGTATTCATATCTCAATTAGAAGTTCCAAGGTGGAGTTTTTTTTGTCTTACATAGATAGAACAAACAATATTACTTTATCTCAAATCACGTGCACATTCATTACTACGGGATACTCGAGTATCGATATTTAGTCATTGAGGGGTTTTTATTTTATAATATATATTTTATTTTGCTATATCCGAGTATTACTTATCTTACGAAATAACAAATGAAATAGAACGATTTGAGAAAGGATATAACGAAATTCTTTGATTGGTTTTTCCTAGAGAGAGAAATGCTCCGTTTTATTTGATCTATGGGTCCAACAAAACCGAACCATTACACAATTAACAATTCCAATTAAATTAATATTTATACTATTTAAATATTCAAATTGACTAGAAAATTGAATTTAATAATTTAAATGGTATCGTAATTTATTAAATAAATAAATGGATTTAATAGAAATTAAATAGAATAAGAATAGGATTTAATAGTAATAGAATTTTCTAATTTCTAATTCGAATTTCGAACCCTAAAACTAAAAAAAAAAATAATAAATAAACAGAGAATTCTTGTTCTTATTCAAATCACTGCGTGATTTTTAACTAATTGATAGTGCTAGAAAAAACCATTGTTTTCTCCCTACTTTTTGGTTAAGTTGTTCCCATTATTCATCCTTAGCACATATTTTAGCATTTTTTAATTTTAGTTAATTGCATTTTCTAACTCAATGAACCTTAGCCTAATTGCCCTTAATTTTGTCATATTTTGGTACTAATGTTGCTGCATGAGAATTTCCAAATTGCGTCCACGATTGTTGCTACATCTAACAGCTTCCGGATAAGAACAAAAAAGCGTGAGCTGTCTAATTTGGTATAATCAACTGGTATGACCATAAACAGCTTGATTCTGATGAAAGGACACCTACACAATTTGGCTGAATATAAATGCTCACTAGGAAAGAGAAAAAAAGAGAAGAGCTCTTTTGGTGCATATTCTTCTTCAACCCCTCTTTTGAAGTTTTCGGCTATGGAGGCTTAAGTCTATCAAGGGTGAACTAACGTGAAAAAGGAGGTAGAACAGCTCCTGACGAGGAGCCCTAAGTTTGGCGTAAGAGGGAAGTAAGAGAGCAAGTCGAGTTGTCTAGGAATAGTATTCTCAATTTGTTCTTTTACATTTATTTCTAAACGCTGGTGATTACTGTTTATTTCATGTTTGTATGGAAGTACTCATGATTTCTGAACTGAATGTTATTTTATTTAATTTTGCTTCTACTATTTAATCTTTGGTTTTAAATGTTTTTAGCACGGAAGTGTTATTATAGTCACTGTCATTGGAAGGTGCAGAGGTTTAAACTAACAAGAATGACAATGGAAGTTGCTTGAGGATTAGAGGAATCCACTTGTTCTTAACTGTGTTGCAT
This sequence comes from Kokia cookei, assembly GCA_039519145.1. Lineage (NCBI taxonomy): Eukaryota > Viridiplantae > Streptophyta > Magnoliopsida > Malvales > Malvaceae > Kokia > Kokia cookei. Next base: position 19,178,730 of record CM076903.1, on the reverse strand, counting down.
TGCCATCATCTGAAGGTGTGGTTAATGTGCATGTCTAAGTCTTAGATCGAACATAGAAGTTAAGCTTGGTAAGATATTCATTGCACATAATTGCAGTGATAATCACGTATTCTTTCATACCTTGCGAGCCACACTTAGTATTCTGTTGAATATTCATGTTGGGGACCTCATTTTATTATTATCACATTTTATTTTTATTCAAATTATTGCTTTGACAATCACTCTCACAATTTATTCCTTTTTACTTATTCATTGCACTAACATTAATAGAAAAAACGGCAGCCATCCTCGTGGGATTGATATCTGACAGACTCACATCTGTCTACTATACTTGAATCGACAATGTATGCTTGCTCATTATTGCTGTGACGTTAAATAGCTGATCACCAATTCTGCGCTTCAATATAATTATCAAGAGTAAGCGCTATAGCATGTTTCTAATACTCAGCGGCTTGATTCAACCAAGCCTTCGCTATTTCAGAATCCCCCTATCAAATGGCCTATTCTCCCCGGTCGAAATAGGTGGTTCAATTCCTTCCCTTAGAACCGTACTTGAGAGTTTCCTACCCCATACGGCTTGACAGTCAATTCTTTTGGTGTCTTATTTTTTTACCCTACTATATATCCAATTGAATGAGATTTTTCATAGATCTATTAATTTGGCTCGGGTTATCCAAAAGGGGTTAATTACATGAGTTTCAAACTCTAATTTGGATTAAATTAATAATAAGTTTTACCTTGTCTCCCACCTTCAGAAAAATAAAGCATAGGCATTTCGGGGCTGTCATCCGTTAGATTTTTCTGAAAGGTAACTATCTCTGTTTCATATAATATAGAAATTTATATAGAATCCTTGAAAAAGACTTCTTCTGTATAAAAAAAAAGACTTACTATCTTTGGGATCTGACGCTACACTATTGCTCAATAACTTAGGGGATCGACTCTATTATATAAGACAATTCCTAATTTTTATCTCATATCATGACATAAATAAGCAGTTCTTATTTATTATATTGGCTCAAAACCTCACTAATTGATTTTACGGTGCTTCATCTATCAGTAATATCTTTATCCATAGAATAAAGTATCTAGGCATATATATTTCTTCATATTTCGACTTCTATGAAGTTTCTTTTTTTGTTACAGCTGATAAAAATCATTTTTTGGATGATGCAATATGTAGAAAGCCTATTTTTTTCTAGTATTTTATTTACTAGTGTGTTTATTTATTAGCGTATTTTATTTACTAGTGTGTTTATCTATAGTGGAGATAGTCGCACATAATGACGTATCACAACCATATTATTAAAAGCTTGTGGTAAGATCAGGTTTCGTTCTAGTGCTCAAAAAGAATATTCTAAAGCTTTTGTATGCTCTCCATTACTTGTGTGGATAAGACCTATGTTATATAGTATATAACTTCAATCATAAGGATCAATTTCAAGTCGCATAGCTTCATAATAATTTTGTAAGGCCTCTGCATAATTTCCTTCGGATTGAGCCGACATCTGTTACGGTCGTCATTTGATTCAAAGAATTCTCCGTTCCAAAATTGTACATGAGATTTTCACCTCATACTGCTCCTCCTTTATGTGCATAATGAGAATAATCCATGGAATTAAAAAAAGGTAAAAATATTGTCATTATGAACTGAGCGAGGCTAATGTTTTTACAAGAAATCTCTAGCCAACCCTCTTGCAAAAGATCTTTTCTTACCATCATTATTCACACATCACATATGGATTGATGGATTTCTGATAGTGAGTACCGCTACACATGCAGCGATTTTTATGGTAAGAGACTATGATCCAACTACTCGATACAAAGAAACTATTAAATTAAGGAAATATTTTGGAACTCAAAAAACTATTCTGGAACTCAATGTTTCCATACATACTCTCATACATTCTTTTATATAATATACTAGTTTGTATACCCGTGAGATGCACAAGCTAATAATGTTTGTCAATATAATTATTTTTAAAAAGAAACAAAAAATAATGTAAATTTAATCTTAACATAAAAAATTGATAAAACATATTATTAGTATATAAAATGTATGTTTTAATATGAAGTATATAAATATTATATTAAAATGATTATTAAAATAAATCGAAAACATTTGAATTTGAAATATTATATTAAAAAGATTAAAATAAATATATACTTCAATATTTAATTATAAATTTTTTATAACAAACAAATTAATTTATGAAAAATAATTATAATTAGTCACAAAAAGAATTTTATTATAAAAATAATAACAATAAGATTAATTTTAAAAAGAGTTTTATAAATTGTAATATATGTATCATTATTGAGTTATGTTTAAAGTAAATTATCTAATACAATTTAAAAATGTATGGAGTAAAAGAATAATTTACCTAAAGTGAGAACAAATTCTTAAAATGTGGAGTCCACATGTTAAAAAACTGTAATGTGAACACATTTTGTTTATTTAGAACCTTGTCATATGATATGATATGATATGATGTGATATGATATATGTAATTACATTTTTTGTGATTTTTTTTGAGATTTTAATTTTAATTTTTAATTATAATTTAATGCATAATGTTTAAAGTTATTTGTTATTTACAAATTTCTTATTATGATTATTATTAATGGCAAAAGAATTACATTTAAAACTTAATTTAAAAACAGGACCACTTAAATATAATTAAAAAGAAAAGTATTTTTGACATTAATCTTATAATAAAAAAATTTTTACGCTCTTCGCAGTTTAAGGTTTTTTTCTCTATTTTCCTAATATCTTCCTTTAGTTTGTTTCTTTCGCAGTTATAGGGTTTCTTTTTTCATTCAATAAATCACAAAGATTACACCATGTCATGAGTATCAATAAGCTTAAAACAAAATTCAATAGATATGGAAGAAAAGATGGTGAGATTAAGGTTGATTGATGAAGAGAATGAATCAGTTCGTGATCTTGACAAAAAGGAAGAAGTTGAAGAAGATTTTTGGCTATGTTTGGTTGGGAAAGCTCTGACGAACAACGCTGTCCACTTTCCATCATTAAGAAACGTTTTAGCAGAAGTATGACACCTAATTGAAGGGGTTACAAAAACGAAGTTAGAGGACAAACAAATTTTATTTAGATTCTATAACTAACTCGATTTAAGGAGGGAGATTGATGAAATGCCTTGGTTCTTCAATAGACACTTAATTATTTTTCATAAAATCAAAAAGGGAGAAGACCCGATTTAGTTCCAAATAGTTTTTACCAATTTTTGGGTGTAAATCCATAATCTTCCACCTGGATGTATGTCGGAGGGCATGTCCAAGCAATTAGGAAATTTTATTGGTGAATTTTTAGATTATGATGCCACAATTATCTCAAAAAGAGTTAAGAAGTTTATGAGGATAAAGGTGAAGTTAAATGTTAGAAATCCTTTACAAAGAAGGAAACGTATAGCTTATGGCCACGACAAGATGACCTTCGCATATTTTCAGCATGAAAAGCTTTCATTATTTTGCTTCTTATGTGAAGGTTAGGCCCAGGGGAGAGTTTTTGTTCATTGTAACTCAAGGTAGGAATTCATGAAGACGATTATGGATGGGATCTTTCGCTCTAAGCTTCGTCGAGAAGGTCAAAATCGACACCGAGTAGATGGTTAAGGGAGAAACCATGGGAGATGGTTAGAGGAGAGAAATCTATGGTGGATCGAGAATACGCGAAAAGGGAAGAGATAAGAGGAGGAGGGTCATGGAGTAGTTTTGGGAGACAAAGGGAGGGTAAGGAGAAATTCGACGATGAGATCAGTGACGATTATGGACGAATGATGACTATGGAGTTTCAAGGAGAAAGGAAAAGATTTATGACCTAGAAGATTCTCCTTATGAGTACATGGATAGGAAAAAAGGTAAAGGATAAACCAAGGATGCAATAGAGGCAATGATAATCTAATAGAGATGAACTCACTTAATGATCTTGGGGCAACCACTTTAACGGTTGCTGACTATTCATAAGACCACCCTAAGTTGGAATGTTCATGGTTTGGGGTAACCACGAACAGTTAGACGTCTTAAAAATAGTTTGAGACTGATTCATCCCCAAAATTGTTTACTCATTGAAATGAAAGTAAGTTAAAAGAGGATGGATAACATACGCAAAAGATGTGGATACAAGAATGGGATTGATGTTAATGCTGAAGGGTCAAGAGGAGGACTCTCTTTAGGATGGAATGATGATGTACGAGTTTCTTTAAAAAGCTACTCCAAGTTTCATATCAATGTTGAAATAGATGAGAAGGATAGGAGGGACAAGTGAAAACTTATAAGTTTCTATGGATCCCTAGTGGAAAGTCAACAAAGAGAATCGTGGAATATCCTTAGACATTTGAAGGAGGAGAATCGAACACCATGGTTGGTAGTAGGTGATTTCAGCGAAATATTATTTTCCTTTGAGAAGACAGGAGGAAGGATATGAGAGGAGCAGTAGATGTTAGCCTTTAGAGAAGCTTTAGAGGATTGTGAGCTTACAGATTTGGGTTTTTCAGGGCAGTTGTTCACATTTGAAGAGGGAAGTTAACGGAGAATAATTATGAGAAAGACTTGATAGAGGAGTAGCTAACTTAGAATGGTGGGAACCATTCCTCGATTATTCAATATGTTACTTATCGCATAGTTTCTTTGATCATTGTCTGGTACTCATTAGCCCATTTGAGAGAAAGAATGTTTTAAGGAGATGGGGGATTTTCCATTTCGCATTAATGTAGATTCGGTATTGGAAAAGGGGTTTGAAGATCAAGTAAAGGAAGGTTGGATGGCTAAGGATTTGGATTTACCGGCAAAATTGGAAGCGTTGGGTAAACATCTTAAAAGTTGGGCAACACTGTTGAAGTGAAAGAGATTTAAGAAAAAAAAAGGACTTCCAATCGCAACTCAAGAATCTGAATGAAGAAGACCTAGAGGAGGAGAATCTTGCAGAAATCACTAAAGTTAAGTTCGCTTTAAATATGGAAGCTGACAAGGAGGAATTATTGTGGAAGCAAAGAGTAAGATCGAATTGGCTTAAGACGAGAGATCATAATACTTCTTATTTTCATAAATTTGCAACACAAAGAAGGAAGAAGAACTCTGTACAATCCTTGGAGGATGAGAGTGGTGTATTAGTTGAAGGATGAGAAGGACTAAGAATGCTTGCCATGCATTACTTTAGTGAACTTTTTCGGACTGAACCAATGCAAGAGAGTGATAGTTTAATGTACAAAATTGAGTCGTGCATCAAAAGTCATCATAATCCTGAACTAATGGTAGGCCAAAGTAAAGGTCATGGAGGCATTAAAATCAATGGCTCACTTAAAAGCATCAGGTATTGATGGTTGTCGAAACCTTTTTTTTTTAAAGTCTACACTTATATTTTGAAAAACAAAAATGGAGTTGCCACCAATCCTTTTTAATTTGGTGTGATTGGATCAACTCAAAAAATATTTTAAATTATTAAAACGAATATTTTGGTCTTCGAAATAAAAAAAAAAGATTTGGGAGTTGGTTACGTATGAGGAAGGATTAGTACCCTCACATGCCCAAAATAGTACCTAGTCACAATTATTTAATGTCGTTGTTGAAAATTGAGCTCGAGAAAAATTTAAAATTCGATCCTTAAATGGGTGTATGATATGTTTCGATATTGTTTAAAAATTGAATTTTGTGAAGAAAGCTCATTTATTTCAAGTCAATCGAGAGGAAAAGTCATATCCAGTACGTTAGGGCATAACAGCTCGAATCTTCGAAAATAAAGAGCATTTCTAATTATTGCCTCAAATCTTGTATATTTTAATTTTAAATAGGATATTCAATTACATCGGTTTGAAGAGAAAACCATACCCAGTAAGTTACGACATAATTTCTTGAGTTCTCGAAGTAAAGAACATTGCCTCGGTTTTGAAAATTTCTTATGTAGTACATAAAAATTTAAAGTGTCATGTGATTTATTTATTTGAACATTAAACAAAAATGAATATGTGTAAGCATAATATACAATTTGATGATGGCAAAATAAAAATACGTACATGAATAATAAAATCAAATAAATAACATTAATAAATAATAAAATTACATAAATAAAAAAATAATAAAATGATAATAAATGAAGTTGATAATATGACTATGAAGATAATTGCAATAAACACTAATTAATAATGCCAATAATAACAATTAAAAAAAATATCACAATCATGGTAAAATAAAACCTTATTAAATCAAGGCATAATTGTAAAAAAAAACCCCAAACTTTGGGGGCTTTTGGATATATGGTTCTATCCTTTTTTTTTTCCTGATTTTCATCCTCAACGTATCAGAATTTTGTAGAACAGACCCTGTTGAAACGGTATCCATCAGCTGACCGTTAATCAACAGTCGGTCAACAAATGTTGTACATGTGGCATTCTAAGTGATTAGATGACGTGGCATCAATTTAAAAAGTAATGTTGACATGGAAAAAAAATTAAACAAAATTAATAATTATAAAACAAAAACAAAACCTTAAATCTCCAAACTTAATTTTTTCCCTAAATTCTTTCCTCTTTCTTCTTTTCTCTTTCTCCTCCTTAATATGAGTCATTCTCTGATTCTCCAGCTCTTCTTTGTTCTTGCTGCTCTTTGTTTGTCTATGTTTTCATCTATTATTGGTGGTGGTTGTTGTTGGTGCCGAAGTTTCCATTAATGGAGGGAATCTTATGGGGTCGGGGAGAGATTGATCAACGGTGCAAGTTTCAGGTGAAGAATAAGGATCCCGTCGATTCTTGGTGTGTTGCATGGTTGAATTAGTGGATGAAGAGTCCCAATTTGCATGGAGATCACAATGATTGGGTTGTTGAAGAATCCCCATAAGAGCTTTATCTTCAGTTTGGAAAAAAAGTCAAAGCCACCTCCAACGACCACGGTGGAGAAATCGTCAAAAACATAAGGAAAGGGGTCTCTCTTGCCAAACACCATCTCTTAAATGCAACCATTAAGAAAAGCTCGTTCCTTTCAAGACAATGGAAATGCTCCATGGGAGTGTACAATGAAATTGAAACTCAATTGTTTTGGTTTTTGGGTTCTCTTTATTTTTTTAGTTTTTTTTTTGGGTTTAAAGCATATATTTTTGCTGATCTGATGTTTTTTTCGTTAATGGTGTTATTTCTTCTTTGAATTTATTGAATTTTTTGCTAAGTTTTGATTTGTTTTTTTTTTAATTTGTTTGTTGGTTGAATTTGAATATCTTTTTCTTTTGTTTTAGATTTATGTTTTTTTATGCTTTTCTTGGTTCTTTTTTTACATTAATGGATGCAATGTTAATTCAATAATAAGAGAAATCTTAAAGTTTTTCTTCCTTGGTTTTGTTTGGTTTGCAAGAATACACAAGAGAAAAAAAAAACAGTGATATTTTAGTGTGCCATTCTTAACTAATTTTCCCAGAAAACTTCCCTTGTTTTTTTGGTTAAATTTTCTTATTTTTATTGAATTTTAAAATTTGTGCATATCTTTGTTATAGAAGAAAAAACTACGACTAACAATAACTTTGGGTAATGGGAGAAGTTTTGAAGAAGAAAAAATGGTGTTTGGCAAGAGAGAAAATGAGAGAAAAAATGGGGGGAGAGAAAGAGGGAAGAAGAATGAGGAAAGAATTTGGGGAAAAAAATTACTTTTGGGGTTTTGAGATTATTTAGGGATTTAGGGTTTTGTTTTTGTTTTATATTTATTAATTTTGTTAAATTTTTTGCCACGTCAGCATTATTTTTTAAATTGATGCCACATCATCTAATCACTTGGAATGCCACATGTGCAACATTTGTTGACTGGCTGTTGAATAACAATTACTGTTTCAATAGGGTTCGCTCTACAAAATTCTGATATGTTGAGGGTGGAAATCATAAAAAAAAGATAGGGGCATATATCCAAAAGGCCCTAAAGTTTGGGGGCTTTTTTTACAATTATGCCTTAAATCAAAGATAAAATGAAAATGTGCAATTAAGAAGGGCAAATATGTAAATTTTGTAAATTAAAGTGCAAGAAATAAATAAATAAACAAAAATATATATATAAAAAAAAACGAATATATAAGCGAAGGATTAAATTGACACTTAAAAGAAATTTAAAGGGGCAAAAATGTAAACACCAGAAAATAAAGGTGCTACAAATAAATAAATAAATAAATAAATAATAAAAGTAAAAAAGACTAAATGGAAAATTAAAAGAAATTTAATGGGGAGAAAATGTAAATACCTGAAAATAAGAATGCTAAAAATAAATAAATAACCAAAATAAATAAATAAATAAAAATAAAATAAACAAATAAATAAATATAAAATAAAATAAATATGCAGGACTGATTTGGAATTGAAAAGATAGTTAAAATATAAGTTGCCAAAAATAATAAAACAGATAAAGGATTAAATCAAAACAAAATGAAAATTACAGGGACCAAAACAACAAATATGTCAACCCCAGTACACGTATCCTTCCCAAAAAGAGTCAACGGTTAGAAGACTAAATTGTAAAGAAAATAAAATTAAAGGGTAAAATTTAAAAATAAAATAAATTAAAACAAGGACGAAATTTAAAAATAAGCCAAAAGCGAAAGGACTTGGGCAGTAATTGGCCTTTTTCTTATAAACACAGGGATCTAGGGGTATTCGGGTCGGGTCTCGGGTTTGGCTCAAAACAACGTTGTTTTGAGGTTATTGAAGCAAGGCCTAAAACGACGTCATTCCAATAGCCTATATAAATCAATTTTTTTGAAAAACTTCATTTCCTCTTTGTTCTTTTAAATTCTTTCCTCCTTTATTTTCTCTTAAGGCCTCCCTAGGCCGGTCATCAATTCGGTGAGTCTCCATCGCGGGCCACCGATCATCGACATTGATGACCGTTGCCTATTACGGTTGAAAATAAAAAATTTCTTTTTTGTTTTAAACTTTTTTTAGCCCCAAACCCAAATCTAGGGTTAAAACCCTTTAAAACCAAACCAAAAATTCGAAAAAGAAAAAAAGTAACAAGGATCTTTCGATTTTCCTCTTTTCGATGAGGCCTCGGATAGATCCGAATGGATCTGGAGCCACCTACGATGGTGGTGGAATCGAAACGATGCAAGGCAAAAAAAAACCCTAGATCTATTTTTATGTATATATTATTATTTATTTATTTTTTGCTTTTGAAGAAAAATACATTGAAACTTTTGCTTTTTGATTTTAGTATATTCGTGTGTAAAAAAATATAGAGAAAATTAGTGCCATTTTCTAGCACAATTTTTACATATTTTTTTCCTTTTTTTTGTATATTTGTTCTCTGTCCTTTTCTATTTTGCAAGTACAGAGTCAATCTAGAAGGCACCCTTGTGTGTGGACGTGGTGAGGGATCGACGTCGGTGCTGACGTGGCGATGGAAAGGTAGCTGACGTGGTGAGGAGGAGTGGTGGCGGCTCGAGGACAACAACTAGGGTTTGTTCTATTTTTTGTTTAGGTTTAGATTGTATGAGCTTGTTTGTAATTGGGCTTGTATTTTGGGTTTGGGTGTTTGAGTTAATTGTTTTATTGTTTCTTGTTTTTGGACTTTGGGTTTATTATTTGTAATTGGGCCTCGAATTTTTATGTAAGTGAAATTATTTTTATTTGGGTTTTATTTATTTTTGGACTTCAATTAATTTTATTGGGTTATTGGGTGGGCTGGTCAGAATCAGGCAATTACAACTGCCCCTCTTTGCTCTTTGTCGTGTAACGAGAAAGGAGCAAAGACTCCAAGGAGGAACAATTTTGCCCGGTCCTGCTAAATTTAAGCTTCTGGTGCTTCTCAATTTTGAAGCAACCTGCTCTTTCATTCCATTGGTTACTCTACTCCATTGTATCCGCTTCGCTACAACTTTAGGAAGAGAAGATTTAGTGTCATAACTTCGTCTTGACCCATTGCAACTTCAATGAGATAAGGTTTGCTATTGTAGTTTCATTCTAAACCACTAAAACTTTCGAGGGATTGTTGTTTTATCTACTTCACTACAGCTTTAGGAAGATAGGATTTGCTTTTGTAAATTCAATTCGACCCACTGCAAATTCAAGGGTATAGGATTTGGTGTGGTAGCTTCATCTTGCTCTATTGCAACTTTAGAGAGATAAAGATTTGCTACTGTAGCTTTAATCTGGTCCTTGTAACTTTAGGGATATAGGATTTGGGTTTGTAACTCCATTCCATAGTAACTTTAGGGAGATTGAGATATGTTACTGTTAGTTTTAATCCGATCCATTGCAAATTCAAGGATATAGGATTTGGTGTTGTGACTACACCCTATTCCATTGCAACTTCAGGGAGATTAAGATCTGCTACTGTTAGTTTTAATCTGATCCACTGCAACTTTAGGGATATAGGATTTGGTGTTGTGGCTTCACTCCATTCCACTGCAACTTCAAGGAGATTGAGATCTACTATTGTTAGTTTTAATCCGATCCATTGCAACTTCAAGGATATAAGATTTGGTGTTGTGGCTTCACTCTATTCCACTACAACGTTAGGGAGATAAAGATCTACCACTGTTAGTTTTAATCTGATCAACTATAACTTTAGGGATATAGGATTTGGTGTTGTGGTTTCACTCCATTCCAATGCAACTTCAGGAAGATTGAGATCTGCTACTGTTAGTTTTAATCTGATCCACTGCAACTTTAGGGATATAAGATTTAGTGTTGTGGCTTCACTCTATTCCACTGCAACTTTAGGGATATAGGATTTGGTGTTGTGGCTTCACTCCATTCCACTATAACTTTAGGGAGATTGATATCCGCTACTATTGTTTTACTCCATTTCACTACAACTTCAGGGATATAGAAATTTTTGTTTTACTGATCTATTACACCATTCTCTAGGGAATATGACCTGTAAAATCTATTTTATGGGCCTCTATCTAGGCCATGCAACTAGGATGTCATGATTTGAATGAATAAAATGCTCCTAACTAGATGTGTATGAATGATATTGATATGAATGCAAATAAATCATATTTTAGAATAATTTTGTTTTTTAGTCCTTAGGTTAACATTGTTCATCGTTTTCCTAAGTTCTATCACTAATATGTTACCACGCCTTCCTTTCAGGTATGGTATCTTCGACATGAAACCCAAAGAGGTAGTTTGTAATCTGAACTATTTGTTTCAGGACCCCTCCAACCCTCGAATTTGGTTATTTCCAACTAAGGGTCCTGTTTCAGGTCCCTGTACAATTTAGAAAATTTTCAAAGCGATATGCAGAAATCCTTTTATACCTTATATTGTCATTAGTCCACTAACCGTTATTTCAATGCAAAAATGCTTGAACAGAGTTGTAAAAATGAATAAGATTGCATTTTACAAGAGACAAGGCTCAAATGAAGGAAATGAACGAAAGAATTAAAAATAACAATCATTGGTAAAGAATGAAAAACATCAGTTAGAAATTGCTAAATACAAAGTGAGAAATAAAAGAAATTAGGTATCTCATATATCAAAGTATGAGCTTCACAGAGCAAACTTGATGAGGACCATTCTGAGTCTGATATCTGTATATGAAACCTAGAGTACTTCGTTGATACTCAAGATGTAAAGTTCCTCCACCTTTATACTTTTGAGAGAGAAGACCATTTCATGCCCCTTTTTTGATCCAAATTTGAGTCATCCTTTCGGGTGTTTGACTAAAATCTCCTTAGGCTTCGAGACACCCTTTATGGGTTTTCATCTCAACCTCTCCGTTGCTTTTCTCTTTTTTTCTTTTTTCTTTTTTTTTTCTTTTTTTCTTTTCTTTCTTTCTTTTTTGGCAAAATTTTTGCACCATATTTGAGTTCACGTGGTTAGGTAAATCTTTTGTTGCTCATCTTAGTCAGAATCAGAACTCATCCGAGTAAGGTTTTCTTTACCTCATAAGAACCTTCCTAATTTGACATCCATTTTCCTCGGAATTATTTTTGTGTGGGAAGATCTTTTTCAAAACCCAATCTTCCTCATGGAATTCTCTAGGGTAGACCTTTTTTCATAAGCTCGCATCATTTGCTTTAGGTACTTCTGACCATGTCGAATAACTTTTAGCCTCGTTTCCTCGATCAAGTTTAACCGATCATATCTGGATTGGATGCATTCTGGTTCATTCAAATTCACTTCTGCCAAATTTTGGAAGGAAGGAATCTCGACTTCAATGGGTAAAATTGTCTCCATTCTGTAAACTAATGAGAGAATTGTTGCCACGGTGTAGGTCCTGATAGATGTTCAATAAGTGTAGGGAGCAAATGATAACTTCTCATGCAGTCTTTGTAAGTCTTTGTCATTTTCCAATAATCTTCTTGATGTTCTTATTGGTTACCTCTACTGGCCCATTCATTTTTTGGGTGATATGGTGTTAAGTTGTGATGCTCGATCTTGAATTGACTGCGAACCTCTGCTACCATGTTGTTGTTCAATGGCTATTGGAAGCCTTTGGCGAAATTACCTAATGACGTCCATGGCCCACTGATCGTGCTATGAATGTCACAGCAATTGGTGCAACTTAACACTGTTGATGGAAGTATAGTTGATAGGTTTTAGCTATCGGATATCGGTCCCATAGAGATGGTTGTTGATGTTATAATTGTCGAAGCAATTAAAGTTAGCATAAAAGGATTTGTAAGGAATAATGTCAGCATAATTAAATCGCAGACTGCAAAATTAGAATGAATCGAAATTGTCAAAGCAATTGTTGTGAGTTTGTGATGCAATATGTCAAAACATGTAGTGAAAGTTTGAGATATTTTGTCGATGAAAATTAATGAATTTAAAGAAATAAAACAATGATGATAGAATGGGAGGATCCCTGACTTGATAAGTCGGCAATCACTAAATGTGACCACAAGGTAAATGGTAGATAAATTATTGCTGCAATTAAGCTTAATGAAATCTTACTCACTTCGACTTCTCTGTTTATCCAAGACCTCAATACTCACATTAACCATACCTTCCAGTGCTAGCAATGCTTTGCATTCAAGAACAAGTGACCATAATTCCTTCGTGTTTGAAGCAACTTCTGTTGTCTTGCTTGTTAATTTAACTTGTCATTGCACCTTCCAGTGTTAGCGACTGCAATAACACTTCCGTGATCAAGCAATTAAATAAATAGTTATGAGGAATTGAAAAGAGATCGATTTAGATCTAAAATTAAAAGGTACTTCCATACACAATTAAGTTTATCAGAATTTATCAACGTTTAAGAGGAAATAAAGAACAAGTTGCAGCTTTTTATTCCTAGCCTACTAGAACCCTTCCCTAATGCTCCTCTTGCGTCGTACTTAGAACACTCCTCATTAGGAGCAGATGCTGCCTTCTCTTCACAGTCAGTTCACTCTCTAAGATGATTAAGCTGCCATGGAACCATGCTTAAGGAAAAAAAATAAGAAAACAAAATTGATTTTTCACGAGCTGGATTCTCCCCTTTCTTCTTCTCTTTCCTCAATATTTATCTTTACTGTCAAGTACAATTGTTCTTCTTCTCTCAGATCTAACTTCTTTATAGTTGTACAAGTTAGTTAATCCAGCTATACACTCACTCAGATCTAGTATATGCAGTAAGCAGTTGCAGGTTGTCGCGACATTTCTGGACGAAAATTTAGATTTTAATTTGCGGCGACAACTTTGATATCCCCATGCATTGGTGCTTTTGGATATGTTCACATAGAAAGTACCTAGTACAATCTAGAAGTGCTCATGTGGTGACATGTTTGGGCGTAATTCTGGATTAAAATTGTGGCGACAGCCTTGAACACTTTACTGCTTTGATCTTTTAGGATAGATTCCTACATTGACATCTCAAGACGCAATATTGACACTAAATGTAGCGACATTAGTAGCAGAAGTATAATAAAATGAAAGACATTATACCAAACATCACTGACTTAGAAAATGCAATTACTAAATATAAAATGCTAAAAATGCAGGCTAAACATGGTACAAAGGGAACTAATTATACTCTAAATCAGGAGAAAATAATGGTCTTTTCTAATGTTATAACACCCCCAAACTTGAGCTTTTACTTGTCCTCAAGTAATCAAAAGCTAAAAAGGTCATAGCAAATTTTTTTTCTTAAAAGTAATAATCATTCTGACAACTTGAATTCTCTGGAATCCTAGTGTATAAATTACAATCATGTGATAGAAATTTACGTCGACAATTTAAAGGTATGAATAATCAAAACTGTAACTTCACTAATGTTGGCATCATGCTTTAAATCTTAAATCTTCTTGACCAATACAACATTTATTATCTAATTTTCTTTCTTTCATTTCTTTTATGCGGCTGAGAGATGTCATTACATTACTATACCCATGTTCCTGGGCAGTAACGATAGGGTGCAACAAACCCCCAGGAAGTATGTAATTACATCGATACATACTTTTGCAATGATAGCCTTTGCCTAGACTTGTTCCTGGGCAGTAACGATGGGGTGCAACAAACCCCCAGGAAGTATGTAATTGCACTGACACATACACTTGCAATGATAGCCTTTGGCTAGATATTTTTTCTAACACTTGCATTGGAGTGTTCCCCCTTGATAAGTCATAATGCACTCACATTGGAGTGTCTTTTATTAGTAGTTATAATTATGTATAGCTGCATATGGCAAGTTATTCCAAGATTCAAATAATGATACTACTCATTTATTACTAATACGATTTCAACCATTCATCCAAAAACAGAAGGATACAACATTCAATCATATTCATCTAATTCACGCATTAGCATCTCAAATAATTTAAGAATTAAGCATTAAATGAAAAAAATTATAGTCACATTTTTTATAACCTTACCTACTTTCATTAAACTAAAGACACCAAATAATTTCTTAAAAATGTGGGTGCAATTGCATTTCCATTCCATATACATTTCCCCCAAACTTAGAGTCTACATTGTCCCCAATGCACTGACAGTAATATACAAATATTTATGGAATTGCAACTACAATGCAAATGCGTTGACAAATAAAATGCAGGGACAATTAAAATGTGATGACAATGCAATTACAACTACATGATATGCAACTAGATTACGTACTAAACAAATTAAAAAGAAAACTAACTCAGTGATGTGTAGCCGAAGATGTGGCTGCTTTGGTCTTTTTCTTTTTCTTGTGACGTTCCTCCTTAAACTTCGCCTTATCTTTGCACTTGCGTTTTCTTTTTGTTGGTGCAATCGGGTTGACAGATTACACCTCCATATGCGGTTGAGTACTAGCTTCATCGACTATGACATCAGAAGGATGAATTTCGGCAAGGGGTGCCACAAAGGGCACTATAGCCAGAGGATTGAAATCCTCATTGCTGATTGCCATAACATCAGTCTGATTCATAACAGATGGCGCTAGGTCTTCAGTAGTTGCACCCATATTTTCGAGTGCGGCGACATATTCTTTTTTCGCGATAAAAACTTCCTCTTTTCTTCTTATTCCTTCTCTTCCTTCTCCACCTCAATACCCTCAAATTCCATGGTCGTGTGCACCTTATCAGTAGTAGTTGCCTTTTCAGCAATATTTACCCCCAAACTATTAGAAAATTCATCTTCAAAGAGGCTAGCAATATTGTGAAAACACTCCTCAACATCCCTTGAATTTACATCCTTGTCCTCATCATAAAAAATTTGGAAAATATACGGAGACTCGACAGAGTGATCCTTCCCTTCCGAAGCATTTTTCTCGATTGATGGTGTTGCCTCCTTGATGATAGGGGAAACACTAGGAATTTTGGCAAGGGATGATTGCTAATACCGCATAAGGTGCTGACAATTGAAGTATTCCATGCCCTGCTGTAGGCATAGAATAAGTTTTGTGAGTGCTCCACGTCTTCAATTATGGTGACAAGTTTAATTTGCCGCACATTCATTCTGTCCACCTGTTGCTCGATTTCTATAATCTTCCTCCATAATTTAGGATCTGTGGGGGCATGAGACTGTTTTGTTTCCATCTTTGCTTTTCCTTTTTCCTTCTTAAGTGCAACTTCTTTCACCACCGAGGTCTTCTTCCCCCTTGTCATGCGCTCAACCAAGACATCATTGGTTGGTCCTTATTCTCTAAGAATTCATCCCCCTCATGAGGTACAAAACCCCTTTGTTGACATAAATGTGTTATAAGAGAAGGGAAAGACAAAATACTTGTTTGCTTTGCTACTCCTTCTGTAATTTCTTGATGTAGGATTGCACCGACATCAAGTAGGCAACCTTTAATGATTGAATGTATGAGACACTTTCTAACTAAGGTTACCATGGTGCTGTGGGTAAAAGGCAGTAGGCGGCAGTTGATAAAATGGAACCAGACTTTACTCTGAACCGTGAGGAATTGGCGATGCATTGTATAGTTGTTGGGGTTGTTGTCGGTCTAGATGGCACCGTCAATGCACAAATCGTGCAGTAATAAGTCAGCACCCTCCTCTATCAGTTGTTCTAAGAAGGCAATGTGCTCATCTTCTCCCTCAACAATGTTGTACAATGCATTGATATGTGTAGCACTCCAAGGTAGCAATCCTTCTCGAGCAAAGACAAACTCTTGTTCTTTATCAACCAAATTGGCATACATTTCCCTGACAAGAGACGGAGAATACCCTTCAGGATGGTCACAAAAGTTTTCCCACCCCAAGCATGAGATATTTCTGTGGATTTATTTTCCCAGCGTGAGTAGTGGAGATAGCTAGAGTCCTTGCTTTGGGTGGCAGTTATACTTCAACATATTGTTATGGAAGCAATCTTTTACTGCTTTTGTGAGAAACAGTACTAGTTCGTTAGATCGCAGCTGCTTACATTGCGAGCCACCGTCGTAGAGGATTCAGCAACTGATTTAGATGCGGTTTTAGATCCTTTTGTTCTTGCCATAACTGTAAAATAGAAAGAGAATGAAAATCAACGGAAATTGGAAGGTTGAAGAAAAGAAAGTTTTACAGTAACAATGGTGATTGTGGTTGTGAAGAACACCGTCGACACAATGGGGTATTTTATAGGGGATGAAGATGAAGAGGCGTGGATTGCAGGGAAAGGACGTTGTGTCTGCATCCAATAAATGTAATGACATGGATTGTCATTTTTTCGAGTCAATCTGACGGTTGGGGAACAGGGTGAATCAATTGGCGTGATTCTTTCCTGAAACATTTCATTGTGATGAGTTAGCAAGTAAATTGCATTGATAAGTAGTGTTTTCTGTGCGTCGACAAAAAGGATAGCTTTATTCCTGCAAAAGAACTAAAAATATAATTGAAATAAAATAAAATAAAATACAAAAAATAAATAGAAAAAGTTGTAATGACATGTTAAGAAAATGTGACTAGATTAATGGCCTCGTTTTGCTCGTGGTCGTCTGTGCTGAGATAGTGCTTAAACCTTTGGCCATTTATCTTGAATTGGTGCCTATCATTTAGGTCTTTAATTGTCACCGCACCATGAGGAAATGCTTCGACAACTTCAAATGGCCCTGATCATCTGGAGTGCAATTTTCCAGGATGCAGTTTTAAATGTGAATAAAATAAAAGTACTAACTGACCTGCAAAAAATTGTCACCGCAAGATAATGTTGTCATGCCATCGCTTCATTTTTTCTTTGTATATGGCAGCATTCTCATATGCATTTCGTTAAATCTCCTCCAATTCAGAAATGTCCAATAATCGCTTTTGTCCAGCAGCATCATAATCCATATTCACTTGCTTAATTACCCACATGGCTTTATGTTCAAGTTCCACAGGCAAGTGATAGGATTTATCGAAAACAAGCTGATACGACGACATTCTTAATGGTGTTTTGTATGCGGTGCGAAGCGCCCACAATGCATCATTGAGCCTTGAAGACCAATTGCGTTTGGATGGATTCATCACCTTTTCAAGGATATTTTTTAATTTGTCAATTGAATATTTCAGTTTGGCCATTCGTTTGTGGATGATATGTGGTTGACATTCTATGTTTAACACCATAACACTTTAATGCTGTTGTAACTTGATTGCAGTGAAAATGAGTGCCTTGGTCATTGATTAATGCTCTAGGTGTGCCGAATCGTGTGAGGATGTTTGTGTGAAAGAATTTCAACATTGTCCTAGAATCATCTTTAGGGACAACAATTGCTTCAACCCACTTTGATACATAATCGACAGCAACCAGAATATAAACATTTCCAAAAGAATTAGGAAATGGTCTATGAAATCCATACCCCAGACATCGAAAAGCTAAACTTCCATAATAGGCTGTTGCAACATTTCATTGCATCGAGATATTTACTAGTACGCTGACAGTTATCGCATTGTTTAACAAAATTGTGGGCATCTCGAAATAATGTTGGCCAATAAAATCTTTACTGAATGACCTTTGCAGCATTCCTAATACCACCAAAATGACCTCCATAAGGAACATCATATAGGAAACATTTCTTCTTCAAGAACGCATCGACGAATAATATTGTCGGCGTATACTTTGAACAGGTATTACTCATTCCAATAATACTTTTCAACGTCTCGATGAAATCGTATCTTTTGGTGACCAATTGCATTTAGTGGTAGTTTTCCATAGACCAAATAATTAGCAACATCCGCATACCATGGGGATGCATCGACAGGAAAGAGCTTCTTGTCTGGAATTGCATCGATAATTTGTGAAGTATTTCCATCTTCACTCCCAAATTCCAAACGAGATAAATGATCTGCTACCTAATTTTCTGATCCTTTTCGATCTTTAATTTCAACATCGAATTCTTTTAATAACAGTTTCCATTGAATCAGTCTTGGTTTAGCATCTTTTTTGGCAAAGAGGTATCACAATGTTGAGTGATCAGTATATACTATAACTTTTGTGCTGATAAGATACGAGCGAAACTTGTCGAATGCAAAAACTACTACCAGAAACTCTTGCTCTATAGTCGTATAATTTACCTGCGCTTCAGTAAGAGCTTTGCTAACATAATAGATTGTATGAAATACCTTATCTTTGCATTGTCCAAGCACTGCACCTACTACATAGTCGCTCGCATCACACATAACTTCTAACGGTTGTGACTAGTCTGGTGCGACTATAGTAGGTGCCTGCACTAATTACTACTTAATTTTTACAAATGCTTCCAGATAGGTAGCATCAAATAGAAACTTTTTATTCTGCTCCAATAGTGAGCAAAGAGGTTTTGTAATTTTTGAGAAATCTCGATAAATCGTCGATAAAATCCTGCTTGGCCGAGAAAACTCCTTATTCCCTTAATATTAGTAGGTGGTGGTAGCTTCTCAATAATCTCCACCTTTGCCTTGTCTACTTCTTGATACCTGACAAGAGATATGATGCCTCTTGATGCCCAAGAACAATGCCTTCAGTTGCCATGAAGTGGCATTTTTCCCAATTTAGCACCAGATTAGTGTCCTTGCATCGCTTTAACACTCCAACTAAATTGTCAATGCATTTATCAAAAGTTTGACCATAAATAGAAAAATCATCAATGAAACCTCCAAAAAATCTTCAATCATATCAGAAAAGATTGCCATTATACACCTTTGAAATGTGGTCGGTGCATTGAATAGACCAAATGGCATTCGACGAAAAGCAAAGGTACCAAATGGACAAGTAAAAGTTGTTTTGCTTGGTCTTTCGATGTAATTGCAATCTGGTTGTAGCCAGAATATCCATCAAGAAAATAGTAATAAGCCTTACTAGCAAGCCTATCCAGCATCTGATCAATGAAGGGAAGTGGGAAGTGATCTTTTTTTGTGGCAGGATTCAAATAGCGGTAGTCCATGCAAACTTGCCAACCTATAGCAATGCGAGTAGGTATTAATTAATTTTTTTCATTACTTACCACCGTAATATTACTTTTCTTTGGAATGCTTTAGACTAGGCTCACCCGTGTACTGTCAAAAATTGGGTAAATAATACCGGCATCCAACCATTTGATGGTCTCTTTTTTTACAACTTCTTTCATTTTCTTATTTAACCTACGTTGCTGTTCGATGGACTGCTTTTCCTTGTCCTCCAGCCTAATCTTGTGCATGCAAAAAGAGAGACTAATGGCTCTGATATTCGCAATGCTCCAGGAAATGGCACGCTTATGTTGCTTCAGTATTCCGATTAATTTCTCCTCTTAACTTGCATTGAGATTTACTGAGACAATTACTGGCAGGGTATCATTTTCACCAAGGAAAACATATTTTAAATATGTTGGCAATGGTTTCAACTCCAAAGTTGGAGCTTCTTCAATAGACGGTTTAAATACAAGAATTGTCCTATTGGTTAGATCTAAAGATTCCATCTGCCAACGATGCCTATGCTCAACCATATTTGCTTCAGCCTTGCGGTTGCATTCAGGTAGGAAATTATCTTCAGTTGTCATCGTAATTTCTTCTAAAGCTATTGTACTTCGCTTATTAAACTCCTCTGTAATTAATTCATCAGTACATCAATATGGTGACATTGCTCTTTACTCCTGTAGGGAATTGCTTCAAAGACACTGAAGGTAACATGTTCATCATTGTGTTGCATGATTAACTTGCCCTTGAATACGTCTTTAAGAGTGCATCTTGTAGTAAGAAATGGGCGTCCCAAAATTATGGGTACCTCCTTATCAACTTCACAATTAAGAATAATGAAATCTACTGGAAACACAAACTTATCTACTTGGACGAGAACATCTTTGGTTTGTCTTCCAGGTTGCGCTAAGGATCTGTCTGCCAGTTGCAATGTCACCGTAGTGGGTCTCATGTGACTAATTCCTAATTTTCGGACTGTAGATAAGGGCATAAGGTTAATAATTGCTTCTAGATCACAAAGAGCCTTGCTTAAATAATGATTTCCAATTGAGCATGGAATTGTAAAACTTCCAGGATCTTTCATCTTGGGTAGCAATTTATTTGTCAGGACAACACTGCAACCTTCTATTAGCGCAATTGTCTCGATGTTGGTCAACTTCTTTTTCTTGGATAAAAGCTCCTTCATAAATTTCCCATAGCTAGGAATTTGCACAAGAGCATCGATAAGAGGTATATTAACATGTAATTGTTTCAAGGTGGCCAAAAACTTTTGATATTTTCTATCATGTTTTTTCTCCTTGAATCGTTGTGGAAATGACAAAGGTATAGAGACATTAGATTGTTGTGATACAACCAGTTGCATCGATATTGAAAATTGCATCGACAATCTTGTAAGTCAAATGGTTGGCATGGGTGTAATGACTAGTGGCTTCTCTTTATTATGCTCTACTGATTCTTCTTCAGATACAACTTTTTCTTTCTACTTTGTTTTATTTACGTCGACAGGTGCTGTATTGGAACTACTGCTTTGTTCAACAGTTTGCTTTCCACTCCGAAGAGTAATACCTTTGCAATGCTCCTTCCCCTTTTGAGTTGGATTTTCAGTATCACTGGGTAAAACACCTGGTGGTCTAGTGCTCATATTAGAAGCTAGTTGTCCTACTTGTGCTTCTAACGCTCGGATGGAAGAAGAATTTCCTCGCATAATATCTTCAATTCTTGTAATATGCTCACGCATCAAAGCTTCAAGGGTAGCTAAAGAATCTGCTCGCAGTTGGGAGTACTATTGTTTCTATTATTGATGATGTACTTGCATAGTTATATTTGTCAATGCAGTTTATTGTGGCTGCATACGAGCATGTGATTGCATCTGAGCATGTGACTGCATCTGATCATGATGTGCCTGCACTTTAGAATTGTGATTTTAATTTGCTGCTGATTGTAATCCCCTTGTCGAAAATTTCCTTGACTCAAGGAATTTCAATATCGAAATGTGGACGCATTTTAATTTCCCTAAGGTTGTTGATTTCCGGTTAAACTGTTATAAGAATTACCATACGAGTTTCCTCTGATGTTATTAACATAGAACACATTTTTTGCATGCTGTGGGCAGTCCTCATAGCTATGATTGTCATCGAAAATTTCACAACAAAATGTCGGGACATCCAATTGCTGAGCAACTTGAATAGGAGCAACGTCACTCGTCCCCTTCATGTTTTTAATCATGTTAGCCAATGAAGATACCTGTGCACTTAAAGCAGATATGGTGTCTAATTAAATAATGCCAAGATTCGTTTTTACTTGAGCAGCTAGAGAAATTGGGTATTGATAATCATTCTGTGCAATTCTCTCCAAAATTCGCATAGCTTCATCATAGGTGCAATCCAACAAAAGATCGTTTGCAGATGCATCAACAAGATTTCTTGTCTGCGCATTTTGTCCATTGTAGAAAATTTTGATTTGTGTTTCTTGTTGGATTCCACGTATAGGACAGCGTCGAAGCAAAGTTTTGTAACGCTCCCACGTGGTATGCAAATTCTCATCATCTAATTGGTGGTAAGCATTAATATGATTCCTTAATTGAGCATTCATCGTAGGTGGATTAAACTGGAAAAAAAATTGAGTTGCAAGTGCATTCCACGATGTAATAGATCCAGCAGGTAATCCAAGAAACCAGGTACAAGCCCCTTTTTGTAATGAATAAGGAAACAACTGCATCTTCAAGGCATTATTAGGAACACCATGCTAACTAAAAGAAGCACAAATTAGCAGAAAAGATTTAAGATGCTCTCTCGCATCCTCATGAGGCGAACCAAAATATTTTCCATTTGAATTTAACATATGAAACATAATTGATTTTAACTCGAAATTCCCAACTTGGATAGCTGGTCTAACAACCCCTAGTTGTAAGTCATCTAACATAGGAACAACAAAGTCTCTGATGTTCTGTTTTGTATTTGTTCTTCTTGTGGTAGCGGTGAGTTGTTTAAATTCTGTGGTTGTATTGTAGGGACAAGATTTTGTGACGGCAATTGTGGTATAGCATCATTTCCAGGTAAAGTCATATTTCTTTGTTCTTATCTTCTCCTTCGAATAGTTCTTTCAATTTTTGAATCTAAGCCAAAAATATTTTCAGGATTACTCCTAGTGGTCATAAAAACTTAAAAATTGAAAAATAGTCAAGCAAAAAAAAATAGTAATAAATAAAAATTAGGAAACAAAGAATAAAATCAACTACAAAAATAAACATCAACCAAACGCCATCCCTGGCAACAGTGCCAAAACTTGATCGTGCTATAAATGTCACAGTAATTGGTGCAAGCGAACACTGTTGATGCAAGTATAGTTGATAAGTTTTAGCTATCAGATATTGATCTCACAGAGATGGTTTTTGATGCTATAATTTTCGAAGCAATTGAAGTTACCATAAAAGGAATTGTAAGGAATAATGTCAGCACAATTAAATCACAGACTGCAAAATTAGAATGAATCGAAACTGTCAAAGCAATTGTTGTGAGTCTGTGATGCAATATGTCAAAACAATTTAATAAGAAAATGTAGTGAAAGTTTGAGATATTTTGTTGATGAAAAATAAGGAATTTAAAGAAATAAAACAATGATGATAGAATGGGAGGATCCTTGACTTCATAAGTCGGAAATCACTAAATGTGATCACAAGGTAAATGATAGATAAAATGTTGCTGCAATTAAGCTTATTGAAATCTTACTCACTTCTACTTCTCTGCAATTAAGCTTAATGATAGATAAAGTGTTGGCAATGCTTTGTATTGAAGAACAAGTGACCATAATTCTTTCATGTCTGAAGCAACTTCCGTTGTGTTGCTTGTTAATTTAACTTATCACTGCACCTTCCAGTGTCAGTGATTGTAATAACACTTTCGTGATCAAGCAATTAAATCGAAAGATAAACGGAAATGAGGAATTGAAAAGTGATCGATTTAGATCTAAAATTAAAAGGTACTTCCATACACAATTAAGTTCATCAGAATTTATCAACGTTTAAGAGGAAATAAAGAACAAGTTGAATCATTTTATTCCTAGCCTACTAGAACTCTTCCCTAATGCTTCTCTTGTGTCGCACTTAGAACACTCCTCGTCAGGAGCAGATGTTGCCTTCTCTTCACAGTCAGTTCACCCTCCAAGATGATTAAGCTGCCATGGAAGCAAGCTTAAGGAAAAAAAATAAGAAAACATAATTGATTTTTCACGAACTGGATTCTCCCCTTTCTTTTTCTCTTTCCTCAATATGTATCTTTATTGCCAAGTACATGTGTCCTTTTTCTCTCATATCTAACTTCCTTACAGTTGGACAAGTTAGTTAATCTAGTTGTACACTCACTCAGATCTGGTATATGCAGTAAATAATTACAGGTTGTCACGACATTTCTAAACGAAAATTTAGATTTTAATTTGCTGTGACAACTTTGATATCCTCATGCACTGGTGCTTTTGGATATGTTCACATAGTAAAGTCCCTGGTACAATCTAGAAGTGCTCATGCGGTGACATGTTTGGGCACAATTCTGGATTAAAATTGCGACGACAGCCTTGAACACTTTCCTCCTTTGATCTTTTAGGATAGATTCTTGCATTGACATCTCAAGACTAAATATTGACACTAAATGTAGCGACATTAGTAGCATAAGTATAATAAAATGAAAGAAAATTACACCAAACATCACTGACTTAGAAAATGCAATTACTAAATATAAAATGCTGAAAATGCACGCTAAACATGGTACAAAGGGAACAAATTATACTCCAAATCAGGAGAAATTAATGGTCTTTTCTAATGCTATCACCCACATAGAAAAAGACCATGGAGAAGTCATGACGTGAGGAGGAGTTACATGAATTTTGTCGTTATAGATTTAGCATTTGTGACATCTCTTAGCATAACAGACGTAATCTCATTTCATGGTAAACCAATAATATTCAAATCTTATTATTTGCCTAGCCATTGTAAAACCATTGGCATGTGTTACACAAATGCCCTCATGGACTTTTTGTAGGATTTTCTTGGCCTCGACATCGTCCACATATCTTAGCAAGACTTGATACTTTCCCTCTTCTATAGGATTTCTCTGTCTATTTCATACTCATTGGTTAGGCTTCTGAGCGTCTTTTTATCATTCTCGGTTGCTTGCTTAAGGTATTTGACCACTTAAAGGAAACCAACGCAAAACTTTCTTTTTAGATTTCATGATGCGCTTTGCGAGTTTTCATCTCGACCTTTTTTTCTGTTTCAAGATGCCTTTTACGGGTTTTCATCTTGACCCTTTTTTTGAAAAAGCGTAATGGGCCTCATTTTTTGAAGTTTCTACTAAAATTGCATTCTTCCTTTATAGAGAGCCTGTGTACCATGATGTTAGTACTTAGACCAAGCATGTTTTGGTAGGACCATGCGAACACATCTTTAAACTCTCGAAGCAATTTAATAAGATCTCGCCTTGTTTTTGCATGTCCCAATCTTTACCTCTCTTTTTTCATTTTCATCCCCTAAATTCACAATTTCTACTAATTATTTGTGAGGTGATATTTTTTTTCGTCTTGCTCGACCATCCGTAACAGATCGAGAGACAAGTTACATTCTTAATCATCTTCAAAGTCCTGAGGTTTTTTTGGACACACATCCTTCTCACAAAGGGCTCTGAGTCAGCAATAGTGTCACTCATATCCTTAATATTAAGGGACCCAACATAGGGACAAGAGGAAATACAAAGAATAAATGAATTCAAGAATGATTAATTACGGTATGAGATGAATGAAAAGAATAGTAAGATGTTTGCAAATGAGATGAAAAAATGCATCGTTTTTATTAAAATAACAGATAGTCGTCATATGCCCTTTACAAAAGGATCCCTATTGCTCTCGAGCTTAGAGCAATAAGTGTATTATGAATATTAGTCTGGAATAGTCTTAAAAACTACAGGAAACTCCTCCACAGTCTAGTTATCCAAAACACTTCCAAGGGTGTAGAGACAAATTCTCAATAGGTTCCCCTCTCCGTTTACTTCTCCAAATATGGTTTTAATGCTCAAAACTTTTTTAGCATTCCCCATTTTCTTGATTATCTTACTTTCTCTCAGTTTTCATTTAGAGTTGATAATACCCCTTTGACAATAATGTTTTAGATATGTGAGGATTTTTTTAAAAATTCAATGCATGTAATGAAATGCAAAGCTCATGAATGCATGTATGCATATGCAAGAAAGACATTGATTCTCAGTTCAATTATGTTAGAACAACTTTACAATAAAATGAAATTCTTTACATAAGGTAGATACAGTTCACATATATGGCCTTGCCCTAATGCTTAAAGTCTTAATCTTTTTAAGGAGTCAAGCTAACTTTTGGCCCTAATTTGACTTAGATTCATACTTCAAGCTCAAAACGTTGGCTTGAACTGCTAATGTCTGCAAGTGTTCTGCCACTTCTCACACTTGAGTCAAAGCTTCGCCCATAATTTAGTCTCTATCTCTGACCTGCATCTACGAATGTTAAAGTCTTCCCTCAATTGTTTCCACAATTCTTTCAAGGTACTCAATTCGTATCTTGCAACTCTGCAGCAAAGCTTCGAACTCTTCTACTCTCTTCTTCAGCTCCTCATTCTCAGCCTAACTTGCTTTCAATTTTATCAAAAAGTTATGACTGTGATGCCTATGCAAAGATTCTTTTAACTCAGTTACTCGGGCCCTTAACTCAGCTTTTTCCACTTGGCTTTCTAGCATCTTTCCTTTTATAGCATCCTCTTGAACTCGAGTATCTTGAAATTTCCTTTTCCAATGATCCGTTCTATCTCTTTTCTCTTGGATTTCCCGTTGCCATTGTTCTGACATCTTCCCTAACCCAACAGTCCTCATCGACAAGTGGAGTTTCTTGTAGTCTTTCTTTAAACTGTCCAGTTCCTCCTCAGCTTGATTCTTTCCTTTTCTAATCATTTCAACTTTTAACCTTTGAATGTCGACATCCAATCCCAACTACATCTTTTCTTCTTCCAACATCTTTATCTTTTCTCCCAGTTCAGAATTCTTCTTATTAAAATCTTGCTTTATGATATCTAATTCTGACGAGACTACCTAAAATGTTCCTCTATTAGCCTGATATTTTTTGGGTTTGGCATAAGGATGTGGTCATTGATTCTCTTATTTCTCCACCAGTGATATTCTAGAGTTGTCATGGGATTTGTAGCAAATTTCTTCATCCTATGAATTTGGTTCCATGCATTCAATATTACTCGGATCTTCTTCTTATAGTTGTCACCTTTATATATAAACTCGCATTGGGCCAAACCATGCGTCGCTGGAATGAACTGTCTCGATCTATACTGCCTCAGCACTAACAAAGGGGCATATCCTATAACTCCCCATATCAAGCAATGGAACTCAATCAAAACCTCTGCATTGATAAAGGATATCATCCAGAATTAACCAAGGTACTCGCCATTCGATGTCTTCGTCTTGGAGACTTTGGTGGATTGCCATCCATTTCTCCTCGGAGATATTCTCTTATCTTTGTGTAGTCACAAATTCCTTCAACAATGAGTAATGTTCGAAAAACACCCGATAAGAAACCTTCTCCACATTTCAAAAGTGGCTATGGAACCAGACCACCAAGAGTGGTGCACAACTGATGAATCTCCCTTCACCCTCTCATCGACACATATTTAACGACCTAAAGGTCTTAGCCAAAATTTTTGGAACGAGCGTGACCCTCTTATCAAGTTGGTCGAATAAATCAATGATCGCGTCCTCTACATGTCCTAATGCCTTAGAGAAGATGACTAACCCATATGCACTTAAGGTGAAGACGTCAACCTTTTTTCTTTGGATTTGGGTGAATCAAGATTAAAACTCACAAGCTCTTCACGTAATGCAGTTGTTGTCCTCTTTTACCTTGATCTGGGCTACAACCATTTTCTCACTCATCCCAATTATGTTCATCAATCTCTTGAGAAAATTTGGGACACTAGTTGCTCTAGAGTAAGCCTTATCAACTTGAATCTTCGGGCAACAGAGCAATGTATTGTACTCCTCTACCGTAGGCACCATATCCATGTTTCTGAATGTAAAGTAACTATAAGCTAGATTCCAATGTTGTGCAAGGGCTTAGAAAAGATGCTTATCCACCTTAACCTCGAGTAGATAAGGTAGATCACCATACTCACAGTAGAAAATCCGCTTCATTTAGTCGTCCTACTAGTCCCATATTTCCTTCAACTCTTGCAAACTATTTTGAGTCACTCTTATCCGTTTGTAATCCCAAAAATCTTATACGTGCCCCTTCGATAAGCTATCACCCTTTTCATGTTGTTTTTCCTATAACCACATATGCACAACTACATTATCCTCTACCTTATCAAGATACCCCTTTTCCATGATCAGTTCTCTACTAGTAATCGAGCACAAATCATTATCTTTCCTAATATGAGGATGTAATGCGACCAAAACAAAATAAGGGTATTAATAGTACAATCAATATAAGAATGAAACTTATCAACAAATTGCAATTAAAAACATAGAACAAAGAACATAAGCATATATTTATTTGGGTAACTGCTAAAAGTTCGGCATGGTTCTACTTAGGGTAGGCTCTTAGGGTCGATTACATGCGGCTTAGGTTCTAAAGTAGTTTCTCCCTTCCACCTAAAAGGTGCAGTAGAACAAATGCAATGCATGTGAAAAATATCCTATATCTTAGCAATATTAACGCAAATATTATCAAAGCAGCACATAAAGGATGAAATGCAAATGATCGCAAATTAATTTAAATCGAGTCTTCAATTTTCAACAAAAAGACAAAAAAAAAAATCAACTTGCAGCTTAACTCTCTTATTGGTCCTTAGTGGAGTCATCAAGCTATCGAAACCTTTTTTTTAAAAGTCCCGACTTATATTTTGAAAAACGAAAATAGAGTCGCCACCAATCCTTTTAAATTTGGTGTGATTAGATCACCTAGTAAAATATTTTAAATTATTAAAACGAATATTTTTGTCATCAAAATAAAAAAATGGGTTCAAGAGTTGAGGAAAATTGGTACCTAGTCGACTATTTAATGTCTTAGTTGCTGAAAAGCAAGAACTTGAGGAAAATTTAAAATGCGATCCTTAAATGCATGTATGATATGTTTCAATATCGTTCAAAAATTGAATTTTGTGAAGAAAGCTCATCTATTTCGAGTCAATCGAGAGGAAAAATCATGTCTAGTACGTTAGGGCACAACACCTCGAATCTTCAAAACTGAAGAGCATTTCTAATTACTGCCTCAAATCTTATATATTTTAATTTTAAATAGGGTATCCAATTACATCAACTTGAAGAGAAAATGATACCCAGCAAGTTACGACATAATTTTCTCGAGTTCCCGAAGTAAAGAACATTGCCTTAATTTTGAAAATTACTTATGCATTACATAAAAATTTAAAGTGTCATGTGATTTATTTATTTTAATATTAAACAAAAATGAATATGTATAAGCGTAATATACAATTTGATGATGACAAAATAAAAATACTGATCGCGTCTGTAATGTCATAGCGATTGTGCAAGTGAACACACATCGATGCAAGTATAGTTGATAGACAATTCTATCGGATATCGATCCAACGAGGAAATGGGTTATTGATGTTTAAATGTCGAAGCAATTAATACCGAAATTAAGTAAAATGTGAAAAAGGATGTCAGTGCAATAATGTCAAATCTGTATACTAAAATGGTTAATATTGTCAATGCAATCAGAGTTAAATGTCAATGTACTGAAAATAAATCAAATGTGTTGAGTGTTGAGTGTTGAATATTTAAATGCATGAATGAAAAGGTGATCAAGTGTAAAGGGTAGAAATAGTCCACTGATTATGCTAAGTTGCAACATTGGATACATCGACAAGGTAAAATATAAAGGGATTGTCGCAAAAATAAAGCTCTTTTGAATTCTTACCAACAACAGCTTTCTATTTAATCCAGACTTAAATACCCACAATCACTCCACCTCTCGGTGTGAGCAATGTTGTGCATTCAAGAACAAGTGATTGGATTCCAATCCCAAGCAGCTCTCACCTAACTTACTTGTTAATCCAACTTGTCACCGCATCTCCCAATGTCAGCAGACTACAATTTCACTCTCGTGCTTAAAGCGGTTAGAATCAAGAATAAACAAGTAAGCAGCAGAAAATAAGAATCAAAATGATCTAGCATTAAAAGACACTCTCGTATTCATTTAATGTTATCAAAATCCATTATCGTTTAAAAACAATTAAAGAGTACAATTAAAGCTTACTATGTTTAGACTACTAGAACTACTCCCTAATCGTTCCTCTTACCTTGCATCAACACCTCTCGTCAGAAGTGGTTACAGACTTGCTTCATCAGTTTCCCAATTTCTAGCTTAAATCTCCAAAATCACATAAAATTTGTAGAATTCAATCCCTTTAATTGTTAATGCTTTCTTCATTCTTCATTCTTCTATTTAAAGGCTCAAGAAATTGCAGATTTTCTTCATTCTCAAATCCAAATCTAGATTTTTGTAGCTGTCAAAGTTGGTTGGAGTACAGCTGTGCACTCATGCAGATTTGATGTTTGCTTCAGAGATTTGCAGGTTGTCATTGTATTGTTGGTCGCAATTTGAGATTGTAATTACGGTGACACCTGTGATATTCCTGCGTTGGTGCTTCCAGATGTAAATTCAACTTGAGTCTACTCATTTGAGGTTCAAATTCAATATGATGACATTTCTTGGTCGCAATTCCAAGCTGATCTTATAGCTGCATTCTGCCAATGTTGATCTTCTGGACTGAGCTCCTATACTGACAATTCTAAGATGCAAAATATCAATTGCTTGCATCGACATTAGTACAAAAATAGATAAAAATAACAAGAATTTAAACTAACTATTAATGAATTAGAAAATATGAAAACTGAGTATAAAATGCTTATGATGCATGCTAAATGAGATACAAAAGAGACAATTAAAACACTAAATTAAGGAGAAAATATATGTCATTCGTAGTACCATCACACCCCCAAACTTGAGTTTTTACTTGTCCTCAAGTAAAGAAAATTTAACAAAGTCACAAGTAGAAATGTCACTGTAATCATTATCCATACAACTTGAATTCTCTGAAGTCCTAATGTACAAATTATATTAATATGATAAAATAATGCACCAAAAATTTATAGAAATGAATATTTAAGAACTGTAACTTCATAAATGTTAGTGACATGCATTGAATCCTAATCTTCCTTGAACCAATACAGCATTTATCAAAATTTTCTTTCTTTTCTTTCTTTTTCTCTTTTTCTTATTATTTTGTTTTTTTCTTTTTCAAATGATTGAGAGATGTCATTGCATTACTCTACCTTTGTTCCTAGGAAGTAACGATGTCGTGCAACAAACCCCCAGGATGTATGTAATTGCACCAACACACACTCTTGCAGAGATAGCCTTTGGCTAGATATTTTCTAAACCTGTAGCGGAGTGCTCTCCCTTGGAAAGTCATAATACACTCATATTGGAGTATTTTTTATTAACACAATTTCACTGCAACTGGTCAATTAGCTCAAGATTCAAACATAAACACTAATTATTCATTACTGAAGCAATTTCAATCATTCATTCAAAAATAGCAGACTCATCATTCATTCATACTCTTCCAATATAAACATCAACATCCAAACAACTCAAGAATTACGCATCAAGATAAAAATTGTAAGCACATTTCAGTTGAAATTTTATGAATTGTCATTAACCAAAGAAACAAATAAAATTTAATATGTGAATGTAATTGCATTTCCATTTCACATTATCTCCCCCTCAAACTTAATGCTTGCATTGTCCCCAATGCACTGACAATATTATATATAAATAATGGAAATGCGACTACAATGCAGCTAAGTTAACAAAATGAATGCAATGACAAAATAAAATGCATGGACACTAAGAATGCATAAAACTAACTATAGAAATGTACCAACTCAGGCGTTAGCAACCGATGTAGAATACGTCGAAAATACGTGCTTCGATGCTTCGACAAAAATTCAATTTTTATTTCTGCAAGGAATTTGAAACAACACAAGGAAAAGTGAAACAAATAAAAGTAAATATAGAAATGTATCGACATTATTTAAATGTGACTAGATTGATGGCCTCATTTGATTCTTCACATCTGGGCTCACATAGTGCTTTAGACGTTGGCCATTCACTTTGAATTGTTGTCCATCCTTCTAATTCTCAATTGTCACCGCATCGCTCTGGAATGCTTCGACAACTCTAAAAGGGCCTGACCACCTTGATCGCAATTTACCTGGATGCAACTTTAAACGTGAGTTAAATAAAAGTACTAACTGACTAGGAAGAAATTGTCGATGCAAGATGATGTTGTCATGCCATCTCTTTGGTTTTTCCTTATATATCGTGGTATTCTCATAAGCATGGCGTCAGATTTCTTCTAAATCCGTGATTAACAATTTTTTCTTTCTAGCAGCGTCATAATTCAAATTCACCTGCTTGATTGCCCACATGGCCTTATGTTCAAGCTCAACTGGTAGGTGGCAAGGCTTACCAAATACTAGCTGATGCAACAACATTCCCAATGGGGTTTTGTATGTAGTGCAAAGCGCCCACAATGCGTCATGTAGCCGCGAAGACCAATCTTTCCTAGATGGGTTAACCACCTTTTCAAGTATGCTTTTAATTTTTCGTTTGGATACTACGGCTTGACCATTGGTTTATGGGTGATAAGTGGTAGCCATACATGCTTCACACCATATCTTTTTAATGCAGTCGCCACTTGATTGTTATAGAAATGAGTCCCTTGGTCACTTATCAATGCTCTCGGTGTTCCAAATCTTGTGAGAATATATGTATGAAAGAACTTCAACACCGTCTGAGCATAATCTTTTGGCACCGAAATTACCTCGATCCACTTCGAGACATAGTCAACAGCCACAAAGATATACACATTTCCAAAAGAGCTTGGAAATGGTCCCATAAAATCTATACACCAAATGTCGAAAAGTTCTACTTCTATAATCAATTGTTGGAGCATTTCATTGCACCAAGATATTGAACCAGTGCATTGACAACGATCACATTATTGTACGAAGTTGTGGGCATCTTGAAACAATGTGGGCCAATAAAATTCTGACTGTAAGACTTTAGTAGCAGTCCTTGATCCACCAAAATGACCTCCATAAGGGGCATCGTGGCAATATCGCAAGATTGAATTCATTTCTTCTTTAGGTACACAGCAACGAATGATGTTGCCGGTGCATACCTTGAATAGGTATGGCTCATTCTAGTGATATTTTGTAGCATCACATATGAACCTGATCTTCTTGTGACCAGTAATACTCATTGGTAGCTTCCCACACACTAGGTATTTGACAACATCCAAGTACCAGGACAATGTGTTGATAAAAAATAATTGCTCGTCTAGAAATGCTTCGACAATGTGGGATGTCTGTCCATCTTCACTTTCAACTTCCAATCGAGGCAAGTAGTCAGCTACTTGATTCTCAGATCCTTTCCTGTCCCTAATTTAAATATAAAATTCTTGAAGGAGTAGGATTCATCGTATCAGTCTAGGATTGGCATCTTTTTTGTTGAAAAAGTATTTTAATGCTGAGTGGTCCGTGTAAACTGTAGTCTTTGCGCCGACAAGATATGAACGAAACTTGTCGAATACGAAGACTACTACTAGCAACTCCTTCTTAGTGCGCTTTAGTTAGAGTTTTACTAGCATAATAAATAGAATGAAATACCTTCTCTTTTCGTTGGCCAAGTACAGCTCCCACAGTAAAGTCACTTGCATTGCACATTAGTTCAAACAGTTGCGTCCAGTCCGGTGCAACGACAATTGGGGCTTGTACCAGCTACTTCTTTATTGTTGTGAATGCATCTAAACATTTGTCATCGAATACAAACTTTTTTTTTTGCTCCAGTAATGAGCATAATGGTTTATCTATCTTAGAGAAATCTCGAATGAATCTTCTATAAAAGCCAGCATGTCCAAGAAAGCTTCTTATTACTTTGACGTTGGTGGGTGGTAGTAGTTTCTTGATGATCTCTACCTTTTCTTTATCAACCTCAATGCCGTGACAAGATATCCGATGCTCGAGGAAAATGCCTTCAATTGCCATGAAGTGGCATTTCTCCCAATTTAGAACTAGATTTGTGTCCTCGCATCTCTTCAAAACTCTCACCAGACTGTCAGCATATTGGTCGAAATTTTGTCCATAGACAGAGAAATCATGCATGAATACCTCTAAGGAATCCTCGATCATGTCCGAAAAAATTACCATCATACATCTCTAGAATATTGTTTGTGCATTGCACAACCCAAATGACATACGTCAGAAAGCAAAGGTTCCAAAAGGGCATGTGAACGTTGTCTTTGCTTGATCCTCCGACGTAATGGCAATTTGGCTATATCCAGAGTAGCCATCTAATAAATAATAATAGACTTTTCTAGGTAGCCTATCTAACATCTGGTCAATGAAAGGCAGTGGGAAATGGTCCTTCTTTGTGGCCGCATTTAGTCGACGGTAATCCATACATACTCGTCAGCCAGTTGCAATACGAGTAGGGATTAACTCGTTCTTGTCCTTGGTCACAACTATGAAACCACTATTTTTAGGCACACATTGGATGAGGCTCACCCAATCACTATCAAAAATAGGGTATATGATGCCCGCATCTAACCATTTGATAATTTCCTTCTTCACTACTTCTTTCATTTTTTTACTAAGTTTTCGTTGCTGCTTAATTGATTACTTCTTTTCATCTTTTATCCTGATCTTGTGCATGCAAAAAGAGGGTTATATGATACTATAGTGAATTGTAGATTGAAATGAATTGATTGCAATATCGTACTGATGTACTGATTAGGGTTGGGCCAGAAAAAAAAATCAAATAGCATAATCAGAGATGTTTCATATACTATGTATTGTTTGTTAATGGGTCTCATAATCTGTTTTCTGAAAGATTTTTGGGATTTCTTTCTAAATCTAAAAATGAAATAAACTAAAGATAAAAGATAAATATATTATATTTCATATAGAAAACTTAGTTAACAAGTTAAAAGAGACGTAACAGTGTATCTAAAAACTCAGATCATTTGTATTCCATAAAGACTAAAGATAAAAGATAAATATCTTATATTCCATAAAGGAAGACTCGTGACTCGGGATGAGCATGAGATTATATTTGAAGGAAGACTTATGACTAGCATAAGATTGTTAAAAAGGAAGATCTACGACTCAGTTGTTAAATGTCGTTGCAAGGCTTAATACTATGCTGTGATATAACGATTGTGAACTTAATAAGCTTAGAAAGCTTACCTGTTTATTGTTATTGTTTTGTAGATTTTGTTTTGCTGGTTGAAGATCGGATTACCTTGAAGAAAATCACACTATCTCGAGAGCGCGTTCGATAGTGTTTACATCACTTGATTATATGGTATGTACTAGGATGATGTTATCTTTTGTTTACTCATTCAAGATTGTGATGATCTTGTCATGTCTTTAATGAAATATTTAACTTAGCAATGTATGCATGTTCAAGATGAAAAATAGACTTAGAAGTACAATGTAATGACTCGGAAACTATGAATCAAGTATTGGTCTAATGCACTTTGGAGTTAGGCAAGGTAAGTATTGATAAACTTGTGTTTTGATAAGATTCATGAGATTCTGCATACTTGTTTTGGTAGAATTTATGCATGTACAGGTAGAAGTACATAGGAAGTGAGATGTAGGTTCTTGACTTGTGTTGTTTTGGTAGATGCAAGATAAGTATCGGTCGTTCTACGCATAAAAGTTCGATAGTCTGTGAACTTGTATCTGTAGAAGTTGTAGGTTAGAACTTCATAACTCTCTAGAGTTTTTAACATTGACAGAAGCATGATTTGTTTCAGTTGTTATGTCACATGTATCAATAGAACCATCTCGAGTATCGGTAAAACTCTGCATTATTTTTGAATAGTTTTCTTACTTGACAACTACTGATACTCATCCCACAGGTACCGATAGAAGTCTCCAAAATTTATGGAAATGACGTTTATGCCCTTATTGAGTAGTGATTATAATCAATTGATGATTTATAATGTGTTGGGTGAACACGTTTATTAAAATAAGATTGAATGAAATGAAAATTTAAGATGAACAGTGATAGATGAATAGTAAGACACTAGGACCCTGATCGGCGATGGTTTCGAGTTTTGGGTGTTACATAATCACAGTTCAATCAGGTCCCTGTTAAATTGAAATGTTGTAAAAGAGAATAAAATATTTAGTTGAATTGTAAACTAGTTTGATGAGTGCAACTATTTGAAATTATGTTTTGAATTGTAATGGTTCCGATTGTAAATGAATTGAAAAGCCTCATTGTAAGAATAATTGATATAGCTTGGTTGATAGCTGTGTATTATGGTTTGATGTGGATTATAGATATCTTGATGTGTGGTATGAGTATTGATTCTTTCTTGAAAATGTGATTGATTTATTTGTATGAAAAAAAAATCTTAAAGTTCTGTAAATCCCTAAGATCCTTAACAAGTGATGATTATGGATTTTGAGTGTTACAATTCAGTTGAGGATAAATACTAATGAGGAGATTGGGAAAATGGGATCTTCTTTCAGATATTTTCTCCTAAAATCTATCTTTGAAGCTTGCAACCATGGAACCTAGACTTCTCAAGGGTGAACCAACGTGAAGAAGAAGACAGATCTGCTCCTAACGAGGAGCCTCTAAGTGTGACGCAAGAGGAGAGTAAGATAGCAAGTCGAGTAGCCTAGGAATAGTATTCTCCATTTGTTCTTTTATATCTCTTTCTTAAACACTGGTGATGAATGTTTATTTCAAGTTTGTATGGAAGTACACTTGATTTCTAGACTAAATGGTATTTTATCCAAGCTTGCTTTTACTATTTAATCTTTGGGTTTGAATGTTTTGACCACGAAAGTGTTGTTGTAGTCACTGTCATTGGAAGATGTGGTTAGTGTGCATGTTTAAGTCTTATATCAAATAAAGGAGCCAAGTTTGGTAAGACATTCATTGTGACTTATTGTAGCGACAATCACCTGTTATTTTAAACCTTGTGAGCCACACTTAGTTTTCTGCTTACTATTCACGTTAGGGACCTCATTTCATTATTATTACAGTTCTTTAATTTCACAATATTGCTTCGACAATCACTTTTACAATTTTATTGCATTTAATTATTCATTTCACCATTATTAATAGACAACAAACATTCATCCTCGTGGGATCGATATCCGACAGATTTACATCTGTCTACTATACTTGCATCGACAGTGTACGCTTGCACATTATTGCTGTGACGTTCATAGCACGATCAAGTTTTGGTGTTGTTATCAGCGATGGCATTTGTTTGATGTTTAAACCTAGAAATTGAATGAACTATTCGAAGAAGGCATCAAGAACAAAGAAATATGGCTCCACCATGAATTGATGCAGCCATACCACCAATGCAGTAACAAGATCCTATTATACCTCTGATACAACTACAAAACGTTAATAATCCACCACTGCAACAAGATGATCAGATACAAATTTGAAATATTCGAGATTTTGTTGTTCCTGTTTTGTATGATTTGCAGTCAGGAGTTGTTAGAGTAGTTATTCAAGCTGGAAATTTCTAATTAAAGCCAGTCATGTTCCAGATGCTAAACTCCAATGGGAAGTATGCTGGACTGCCACATGAAGATGCGAGAGAGCACCTTAAATCACTTCGTTCAGTCTGAAAGGCATTCCTGATGACGCCATGAAAATGCAGCTATTTCCTTATTCATTGCAAGGACAAGTTCGTACCTTGTTCCTTGGACTACCTGCTGGATCATTCACTTCGTGGAATGCGCTCGTAACATAATTTGTCTTGCGTTTCAACCTGTCGACTATGAATACTCGTCTTCAAAATGACATAACTGCATATCATCAGCTGGATGATGAAAATCTTCATACCACATGGGCGCGTTATAAATCTTTGCTACAACTCTGCCCCATGCATGACATTCAACAAGAGACACAGATTGAAATTTTATACAAAGGGCTGAACGCACAAACAAGAATTCTTGTCAACGCATCTACTAATGGTCCTGTTGGACTGTACATACGATGAAGCTGATAGAATTCTAGAGAGAATCGCTCAGAATGAGTATCAATATTCGATCTCTAGAGCTACACAAGTAAAATCTAATCTTGGAGTTATCGAATTGGATGCTATATATGCTCTGAGTGCGCAAGTTTCTTTGCTCATAAACATGATAAAAAAAATGAAGGGAACTAGTGACGTTGCACCCATTCAAGTTGCTTAACAAATTTATGTTCCTACAATTTGTTGTGAGATTTGTAGTGACAACCACAATTATGAAGATTGTCCTCAGCACGCGGAAAATGCTTTTTATGTCAATATCTGTGGAAATTATTATGGTAATTCCTATAATAATTCTGCACACAATTCACATCCTTGGGTAAATCAGAATGCCACGACATTCAGATTTGG
This sequence comes from Kokia cookei, assembly GCA_039519145.1. NCBI lineage: Eukaryota > Viridiplantae > Streptophyta > Magnoliopsida > Malvales > Malvaceae > Kokia > Kokia cookei. The sequence goes on along the minus strand of CM076903.1, from coordinate 19,140,466 downwards.
GAATTCATCTAATCCAGGTAATTATAGACAAGGGAATTACAATCAACAGTAGCAGAATTACAACCAGAGTACTCAGATACATTTACATCAAGACCAGATATAGCCACATCAGAATCGTGTGCAGCCATAACAATCTTCAATGCCAAATCTGAATGTTCAAGGACAACAGAAACAATAGTACACACAACACGATCTGATCCTTTAGTAGCCCTCGAAGCCTTAATGCATGAGCATATCACTTGAACGAAAGTCATTGTGCAAAGAAATTATTCCTCTATTCGAGCATTGGAAACATAGTTGGGACAAATTGCTTCGAATTTAAACACTCAACCACCAGGTACATTACCTAGCAACATAGAAAATCTAAATTCGAAAGGAAAGGAGCATTGTAAAGCAATCACCCTTCGGAGTGGTCGACAAACTATCGAGCCACCTACTAACTCTACTGCAACACTATAGACACTAGTGAAGTGAATCAGGGTGAGAGAGTTGTATCTGAAGAAATTATAGATGAACCAGATAAGGAGGCTCCATAAATTATCACCCCGATGCCTATTATCCGACCAACAAAGATGTCCATGCAACTTGATGAATCCATACCCTTGCTTTTCCCATAATAATTTAAAGAAAAGGAGCATGGTAAACAATATCAGCAGCTTCTAACAACATTAAAGCAACTTCATGTTAATATCCCTCTCGTGGACATTCTTGTTAAGATTCCTAGTTATAAGACATTTATGAAGGAGCTCCTGTCTAAGAAGAAGAAGCTGAATGATATTAAAACAATTGCACTCATAGAAGGCTATAGTGCAATCCTGACAAATAAGTTACAGCCCAAAATGAAAGATCCAGGAAGCTTTACGATCTCATGTTAAATTGGCAACCACTAGTTGGGTAAAGCTTTATGTGATTTGGGCACTAACATCAACCTTATGCCATCGTCTACTTTTAGAAAGTTGGGAACTGGTCATATGAAGCCCACTGTAGTGACATTACAGTTAGCGAATAGATCCTTGGCCCAACCTGAAGGACAAATTAAAGACATCTTAGTTCGCGTGGATAAATTTGTGTTTCCGACAGATTTCATTATACTAGACTGTGAAGCAGACAAAGAGGTCTCCATAATCTTGGGTCAACCATTTCTATCTACCAAACGCACTCTCATCGACGTGTACAAAGGTGAGTTAACAATGCGACACAATGATGAAAATGTCATCTTCAGTGTTTTTGAAGCTATTCCCTGCAAGGACAAAGAAGAATGTCACATTGTCAATGTGCTGGATGAATTAATTGAGGAAAAATTCAATGATCAAAGCACATTATTGTTTGAAGAATTTGCGGTGACATCGGATGAAGAATCTTTAGCTGATTGCGATAGCAATGTTGAAGCGAATAACATTGAGCTTAGGTGGGGATGGTAGACAGAATCTCTAGACCTAACCAATAGAACGACTTCAGTTTTTAAGCCATCTATTGAAGAAGCTCCTATTTTGGAGTTAAAGCCACTGCTTGCTCATCTTAAGTACGTCTTTTTAACGACAACAATACTCTGGCAGTCATTGTCTCTACAACATTAGATGCGACTCAGGAGAAAATTTATCCATATCCTTAAGCAACAAAAACATGCTATTACCTGGAGTATTACCAACATTCGAGGCATTAGTCCATCTTTTTGCATGCATAAAATTAGGTTGGAATACGAAGGAAGGCAATAGATCGAACAACAAAGAAGATTGAACGAGAAAATGAATAAGGTGGTTAAAAAGGAGATTATCAAGTGGCTTGATGCGAGCATTATTTACCCAATTTTTTATAGTAATTGGGTAAGTCCAGTTCAATGTGTTCCTAAGAAGACTGGTATCATTGTGGTGAGTAATGAAAAGGATGAGCTAATCCTTACACGTATTCTTATGGGTTGGCGAGTATGTATGGATTATCGTAAATTGAATGCAGCCATAGGGAAGAACCACTTTCCACTTCCATTCATCGATCAAATGTTAGATAGGCTTGTTGGAAACTATTGCTTCCTAGACGGTTATTCTGGCTACAATCAGATTGCTATTACGCCGAAAGATCAAGCAAAAATAACGTTTACTTGCCCCTTTGGAACTTTTTCTTTTCAATGTATGTTGTTTGGTCTTTGCAACGCACCAACCACATTTCACAGGTGCATGATGGAAATATTTTCAGATATGATCGAGGATTCTTTAGAGGTAGTTCTAGATGATTTTTTAGTTTATGGGAATAATTTTGATCAATGCTCTAACAATTTAGCTAGAGTCTTAAAGTGATGTGAAGACACACATCTTGTGCTGAATTAGGAGAAATGCCACTTCATGGCAACTAAAGGAATTGTCTTAGGTCATCATATTTTCAATCAAGGCATTGAAGTGAACAGAGCTAAGGTGAAATTATTGAGAGCTACCTCCGCCAACAAATGTGAAGGGCATTATAAGTTTTATTGGGAATGCGAGGTTTTATCGTCGATTTATTCAAGATTTTTCCAAAATTACAAAACCCTTCTGCTCATTGTTGGAACAAAATAAAAAATTCCACTTTGATAATGCATGCTTGGATGCATTTATTCAAATAAAGAAGAAGCTAGTTAAAGCACCCATTTTCGTTGCACCGGATTGGTCTCAACCTTTTGATGTTATGTGCAATGCCAGTGATTTTGCTGTGCATGCTGTCCTAGGTCAACGCAAGGAAAAACTATTTCATGCTATTTATGATGCTAGCAAGAATCTTACATAGGCTCAAATTAATTTCACAACCACAGAGAAAGAATTATTGGTTGTAGTCTTTGCTTTAGATAAATTTCACTCATACATTGTCGGTGCAAAGGTTACTGTATTTACTGACCATTTAGCGTTGAGATATCTTTTCACAAAAAAGGACATAAAACCACGACTGAACGTTGGATCCAATTATTGAAAGAATTTGATATAGAGATCAAAGATCGGAAGGGTTCAGAAAACCAAGTGGCAAACCACCTGTCTCGTTTGGAAGTTAGCAGTGAAGATGGAAACATACTTCAAATTGTTGACAAATTTCCTGATGAGAAGTTTTTTGCTGTCGATGCAACCCCGTGGTATGCGGATGTGGTTAATTATCTGGTATGTGGGAAATTACCCTTAGGTGTCACAGGCCACAAGAAAGAAAGATTTCTTCGAGAAGTAGAGAAATACTATTGGAACGAATCGTACTTATTCAAGGTATGCAATGACAATGTCATTAAGGCATTATGTTCCGGAGGGAAAGATGCTTTCAATCCTAAAGCATTGTCATGATGCTCCTTATGGAGGTCATTATGGTCGCATGAGAACTGCTGTAAAGGTTCTTCAATCAAGATTCTATTGGCCATTATTATTTAAGGACACCCACAATTTTGTGCATCAATACGATAAATGTCAACGCACTGGTTCTATATCTTGTTGTAATGAGATGTTACAACAACCAATCATGGAAGTTGAACTCTTTGATGTTTGGGGTATGAACTTCATGGGACAATTTCCAAGTTTATTTAGAAATGCCTATATTCTAGTTACTGTTGACTACATATCAAAATGGGTTGAAGCCATTGCAGTCCCAAAGGATGAAGCAAGGATAGTGCTTAAGTTTTTCCACAAGCATATACTCACCCGTTTTGGCACACCTAAAGCATTGATCAGCGATCAGGGTACTCATTTCCATTGCAACTAGGTGGCAGCCGCACTGAAGCGGTATGAAGTTAATCATAGAATGGTGACCACTTACCATCTGCAAACGAACAGACAAGCTGAGGTATCCAATCGACAAATCAATACTATTCTCGAGAAGGTGGTGAACCCCTCAAGAAAAGATTGGTCTGCTAGACTTGATGATGTTTTATGGGCACTGAGGACATCGTACAAAACCCCACTAGGGATGTCGTCGTATCAGCTTGTTTTAGGAAAAGCATGTCACTTTCCAGTTGAATTGGAGCACAAGACAATGTGGGTGATTAAGCAAGTGAATATGGATTATGAGGTTGCTGGATAAAAGAGGCTGCTAGACATCACTGAATTTGAGGAAATTAGGCAAAATGCCTATGAGAATGCAGTAATTTACAAGGAAAAGACCAAGCGATGGCACGATAAAATTATTTTGCAGTGACAATTTACTGTGGGTCAATAGGTGTTATTATTCAATTCTCGACTTAATTGCACCCAGGTAAATTGCGCTCACGTTGGTCTGGACCATTCGAAGTTGTCGAAGCATTTCCTCATGGTGCAGTCATAATTAAATATCTACATGATGTGCACCAATTTAAAGTGAATGGACAACGACTGAAGCATTATTTTGGCCCTAATGATCACAAACAGGAAGAGATCATTAAATTGGTCAAATTTTTCTAATTTTTCTTGACATTTTTATCATGTAATTTTATTTTCTTTTACTTTTGTTTAAGTTTATTTTACTTTTTATTTTTTGCAGGATAAAGTCATCTCTTTTGTCGACGCATGTAGATCTCCTTGTCAATGCAACTCGTCTGCCTGTACTAAAAATTGAGTTAGTTTTATTTCAATTCTTAGCTTAAGTTTTCATTCATAACATGTAGCTGTAATTTGTAGTCTTTAGAAAGCATTGTCATCACATTCCCGTTGTCATTACATTTTCATTTGTCATTAGAATTTAGTGATAGTGAATTCGGGACAATGCAAACTTTAAGTTTGGGGGAATTCATACGTGGTTTGGAAATGAAATTGCACCCACATTTTAAATTTTTTTAGTATAATGAAGCATGAAAGGTTTATTGGTAGTTAACGCAAATGTGTGTGGAAATTTTTGTTACATTCGATGCTTAATTCTTGAATCATTTGAACTACCAATGAATGAGTTGGATAAATTTGACTAAATGTTGTACCTTCAATTCTTCGATGAATGACTTAGATTGCATTAGTAATGAATTTCTAATATCATTCCTTGAATCTTGAATGAATCTGCCCTTTACAGTTGCTTATATATATATATATATATAGTTATAAATAAGAGACACTCCAATGTGAGTGTATTGTGAACTATTCAAGGGGGAACACTCCAATGCAAGTCTAAGAAAAATGAATCTAACCAAAGGCTATCACCGTAAGAGTGTGTGTCGGCGCAATTACATACTCCCTAGGGGTTTGTTACACTCCATCGTTACTTCTCAAGAACAAGGGTATAATTATGCAATGACATCCCTCAGTCATAAAAAAACGAAAAAGAAAAAATGTATATGTATATATTACTGTACAAAAAATGTTGTATTGGTAGATAGAATTTAGGATTTGAAGCATGATGATGGCTTTAATGAAGTTGCAATTTTAGTTATTCATGCTTATGAATTGTCAACGCAATATTTTGTCGTTTGAATGTGATTCATTCATTGGGAATTTAGATGAATCAAGTTGCTAGAATGATCATTTTCCTTGATAAAATTTTGTATAGCCTTGCTAGTTTTTGTTTTACTTGAGGACAAGTAAAAACTCAAGTTTTGGGGTGTAATAGTACTAGAAAGAACCATTGATTTCTCCTTTCTTATTGTTTAAGTTGATCTCATTTAGTCATCCTTAGCACATATTTTCTAGTTTAGTTTATTGCATTTTCTAACTCAATGGACCTTAGCCTAGTTGCCCTTAATTTTGTTATATTTTACTACTAATGTCACTGCATGAGCATTTCCAGAATTGTTGTCGCATCTGACAGCTGTCTGGATAAAAAACCAAAAATGCGTATGTTGTCCAGTCTGGTGTAACTAATTGGTACGGCCAAAGATTGCTAGATTTGGAGGAAATGACACTTGTACTATTCAACTGAGGATAAATACTCATGAGGAGAGAGAAAAAAAGGGTCTTCTTTTGAATATTTTCTCTTAAAATCCATCTTTGAAGCTTGCAGCCATGGAAACTTAGACTTCTCAAAGGCAAACCGATGTGAAGAAGAAGGTAGATCTGCTCCTAACGAGGAGCTCCTAAGTGTGACGCAACGGAGAGTAAGAGAGCAAGTCGAGTAACCTAGGAATAGTATTATTCATTTGTTCTTTTATATCTCTTTCTTAAACGCTAGTGATGAATGTTTATTTCAAGTTTGTATGGAAGTACACTTGATTTCTAGACTAAATAGTATTTAATCTAAGGTTGCTTTTAATGTTTAATCTTTGGGTTTTAAATGTTTTGACCACAGAAGTGTTATTGCAGTTACTATCACTGGAAGGTGCAGCGATAATTTAAACTAACAAGCAAGACAACAGAAGTTGCTTAGGGATTGAAGGAATTTAATCCACTTGTTCTTGAATGTGTTGTATTACCAACACTAGAAGGTGTGGTTAGTGTGCATTTTTAAGTCTTAGATCAAGTAAATGAGCCAATTTTGGTAAGACATTCATTGTGCCTTATTGCAGCGACAATCACCTGTTATTTTAAACCTTGTGAGCCACACTTAGTTTTCTACTAACTATTCACGTTGGGGACCCCATTTCATTGTTATTACAGTTCTTTTTTAATTTTATATTATTGCTTCGACAATCACTCTCACAATTTTATTGCATTTACTTATTCATTACACCAACATTAGTAGACAACAAACACCATTCTCGTGAGATCATCCGACAAATTTACATCTGTCTACTATACTTGCATCGATAGTGTACGCTTGCACATTATTGTTGTGACGTTCATAGCGCGATCACACCCCAAACCCAGCCTAGGAGAACATCTAAGCTAAGAGCATCATAAGATACTAGGAGAGAATGCAATGAAAGCAAGCACACAGCTATATCATTAAAATAACAAAATGTTCAACAACAAGTTAAAAGTAACAACTTAAGTTCGAAGTCACATTAATATGTTCCTAACATAGTATAAGATAGCTAGCCTTAAGTCCTACGAATTCTAAGATGATCGAGCTCCCCATTTGCCAGCCATCAAGTCTGTGAAGTCCCTAAACACCATTCAAAGAGTTAGTACTATTTACTATACCCGGCTCAAAAGATACGATCGGATCTAGAAGATTATTTAAGTAATTTACCCACACCCCAACTCGACAATCCAAAATCATCCACATTCATTCTAAAAAATAAGCATAAATATTCATAAATGAAGATTTTAAATCTATAATTAATAATAAAATAAATTAATTAAGCTTCCCGAAATAAAATACCAAAAGTTCCAAAATAAATTATATTTACAACCCAAAACACATATTTACTAACATAGTATGTTAAAATTCCAAAATCAAAATAATAATAATAATAATAATAATAAATAAAAGAGAATATCATAAATTTTGCAACAAAGCCTCCAGGTACCAAGTCACCTAATTTTCCAAATACCTGAAATGAAACTGTGGAGGTATGAGCTATAAAGCCCAGTGTGTCTCTAAAGTAAATACAACCTAATGTTATTATAAATCAACATAACAATTTATAACTCAAATAGTATATTTCACACACAAGCACAATGCAATGCACCCATACTCCATCACACCAACACAATGAAAAGGTTCCCCAGAACCCTTTCCCAGCCAACATCACCAATCGTAGTGTGGCTTTAGTATCAACCTTAAGAGGAATTTTAACCACTTCTTCCACCTTACAATCCCGCCCCATGAACACACAATGGTATGATCACATGATTATCAAATATTCATATTTTTCCCCAATCTCAATCTCAATTAATATCCTACATATCACAATCACTATAGCATAGTCACATTAATTATCCGTCACATGCTCAATGTATAAATGTATATGTATGCATGACATTAGCATCATACACTTGCACAACTTAATTAATCATACCATTATTTAAGTCAAACACTACACAATCATCTCAAGATTAACATACCTTAAACAGCATGAAATCACATAATCACAACAACATCACAAACATTAAGATATATTACAGTTAGAAACACACCTCAAGCAAATAAAACTCTAGCTAAAACTATCAAAACGGGACTTTCGGGTCAGAATTTGGCAAAACGGATAGCGGAAACGGACTCAGGACGTCAAAAAATGGTAGGGTAAGGTTTTTCGAAAAAGTCAACGGTCAAGATCATGGTCAACGGTCAAAGTCAACAGTCAACAGCCGATCAACGGTCGATCAACGGTTTGACTTGGTTTGGGTTTGGTCTTGGTTTAATTGGGTTTGGTTTGGTTTTTTAAAGGGTTTAGGTTATTGGGTCTAAATTTGGCTTAAGGATTTTAAAAGGATTTGGGTTATTTGGTTTTTAATGGTTTTGTAAGGTAATTGGGTCAAAGTTATGGGTCACTAATAACTATCTTGATTTGGGTCAGAAATTGGGCTCACAAAAGGCATGCTATTGGGTCACAATTTGGGCACCAACATTGGCCTGCCTCCTTTGACCCAAAACTCCACTTGACAACACAACAACACCCTCCACACACAACACCCTTTGCCTACCAACGGCACCACCACACCACCACTATGCACGGTACTCCACCACAATTTTACAAATAAAAACTCTCAAATTCAACAACAACATAATTTTGCAACTTACCAACACCCAAATCCAAAGAAAACACAAAAAAACCACAAAAACAAAAGCCCAAAAGTTTTGACTCTTGAATCTCACGAACGGTGGTTTGAAAAGAAGGACAAAAAGGCACGATTTACTCACACGCACACAAGGAACGAATTTATGGTGGTGGTACAAAGCACAAACAGTAAAAAAAATCGAGGTTTGAAGGTTGAACCAAAAAGGAAAGAATAAAAGAAGAGAGGAAACGGCAGGCAAGAAGCAAAATGGAAAAAAGAAAGGTTGAAAAAGAGTTAAGGTGTTTTTATATCTAAGAATATGGTTTATTTCCACAAAGGTCCTTAAAGTATTCTAGGGTTATCAAATTGACCCCAAATTTTCACATTCATCACAAACAAGCCTAACTTCCTCAATTAACGAATTGTTTACCTAATAGGCCCTTAAAATTTTGTAATCACCACACTTAAATCCCTATAACTTCTAGTGTGTTACAATTTATAGTAAGGTTTCGTAAGATTTTATAATAATGGCATGTAAAACAAACACCGTTTAGTCAATATCCGTCAGTATAGCATTACGGTGTTTACAGTGTCACCATTAATTCAGTTGTATTGCAATGTTTACAGTGTCACAGCCAGTTCAGTATGGTATTACAACGTTTACAGTGTCACTACTAGTTCAGTATCGTATTGCAGTGTTTACAATGTTACTACCAGTTCTGTATCGCATTGCAGTGTTTACAGTATCACTTCTAGTTCTGTATCGTATTGCAATGTTTACAGTGTCACCACTAGTTCAGTATTTTGATAACTTTCAACAGAACACAGATGTACATATGCAGATACATTGCACATGATCTGGCACAGAACCATGTGTTAGCCCGTGTGTGTCACATGACCTCACTCATGCCCGTGTGTCCAGCCCATGTAACTCACTATTTCTGATTTCACAAAATAAATATCCACACGGTCTGACACACGCCCGTGTGTCTAGCTTGTGTTAACTCACTTTTTTGATTTTACAAAATAGCATGTTCACATGATCTAGCACACGCCTGTGTGCCCGGCTCGTGTAACTCACTGTAACTTGTTTATATGGCACATGGCCCGGACATATACCCGTGTGCCAGCTAGTGTGGCCTCAAACATAGGCAAAACTGGGTAAATTTATAGAAATATACAGAAATCCAACGAGGGTCGATACCCTACCTGTCAAGATGTTGAAATTACGCACGGACGATAGTTTAGAGGCCTATAATGACACAAACACAACCAATTCCACAATAAATTCACACTACATTGCTATATTAAATATGTACTCAACCATTGAATCGTACAAAACCAACTCTTAAAACATAACCAAGATACCTTCGATCAACAAGTCACTCATTCCGTACACTAGAAGAACCATGCTCGATAAAATGATCACCTAAAAATAACACAATCACGTATGAACACAAATTCTACTCATTTCTTCAAAGAACCCTGTCGAAATGTTTTTTTTTAAAAGGAAAAAACTGTCTCGAAAAATATTTTAAAAATCGAAAAATGAGAGTCGCCACCAATCTTTTATTCGGTGTGATTGAATCACCACAAAACATTTAAAATCAGTTTTGAAAAACATTTTGGTCTCCGAAATCTAGAAAATGGGTCCGGGAGTGTGAGAAAGGATTAGCACCCTCACCAGCCAAAATTTGTACCACGTCAATTATTATCTAGTCTTGATTTGTTAAAATTTTGAAAACTCGAGTAAAATTTAAAATACGATCCTTAAATGCATGATTTATTTGATGTACACGTTTAGGAAGGAAAATCAAATTTTGTAAGGAAGTCTCGTTATTTCAAAATGATCGAGGAAAAAAGTCACGTCCAGTGAGTTAGGACATAACATCTCGAGATCCAAAAATAACGAGCATTCCTTCGTTGCAAATTTCAAACCTTTAAAAGGGTATTCGATTATTCCGTTTTGAAGAAAATTCGCACCTAGTAAGTTAAGGCACAATTTATCCAAATCCGAAATAAAAGAATATTGTCTCGATTTTAAAATATTTGTATTTTAAGAGAAAATCAGAAAACAAATTTAATTTTAAAGATGATTGTGCAACATTAAATAGAACAATTAAGCAAATAAGCAAATGCAAAAGTTAAACATAAGATAAAAACGAAATATGATAGAATCGTGAATCAAAATAAAAAATAGAATTAATTAAAAATACGAAGAATAATAATTAAAATTTATATACAGGGTTGAAAAAATGAAGTTTCGGAGGATACAGGGTCAAAACATAATTTTAGAAAAGTCTGAGTTGTAAAAATGTAATTTTAGGAAAGTTTAGGGTTAAAATACAATTTTAAAAAGTTTAGGTGTTAAAATGAAAATTTGAAAAAGTTTAGGGGTTAAAATGTAATTTTGGTAAAGTTTAGGGGTCAAAATGTAATTTTAGAAAAGTTTAAGGGTTAAAATATAATTTTGGAAAAGTTTGGGAGTTTAAATGTAATTTTTTAAAAGTTTAGGGGTCAAAATGTGATTTTCAAAGAAAATATGGCTTAATCTGTAAATAACCAAAAAATGTGACACGTGGCAACTTCTCATGCATTCTGAAGTCAAATGACTAAATTAAAAATAATTTAAAATTGTTAGGTAAATTTAAAACAAATTAAAAAATGTAAAAAAAAGGACGAGATTGCAGAAATAAAATAAACGGAAGGACCAAGTGGGTAAATAAACGGAAGGACGAGATTGAAAAAGAATGATCTTCAAGCTTGTATTCAGATCTGTTTTTTTTTTTGCTATTTTTCTTAATTTCCTGTGAAAATCAAAGGGAAAAAAAGGATCCGCTTTACAATTATTATTGGCTTTTTATAGCCATTACAATACAATGTACTTGGTTGTTCCTTGTCTTATCTTCTTTGTGTTTGCAGGTGCAACAATTGTGGCAGCTTTCAGTGGTGTTGGTAGTGGTGGGTGACGTGGCAGCAACTGATTGCTGAAAAAAAAATTTTGGTTTGGGCCTTTTGGGCTCTTTGAGTATTTGGGTCATGTAATTGGGCTTTTAGGTTTAATGTTTGGATTTTGTAGTTTTGGACTTGGAATTGTATTTTCGACATTTTTAAATTTAAATTTAAAATTTATTTATGGTTATTCTTTCAAGTTGAGTCCGGACAAAGTGGGGTCCAACATCTACCCCTCTTTGCTTGTTGTCGTGTAACGGGAATGGAGCAAAGAACAAAAGGAGACCCAATTTCATCATGTCTCAAATCTTTGACACTCTTCCTTCAATTAGCCTACCCTTCACTTTATTGGTCGTTCAACTTCACTGTATCCGCTTCTCTACAACCATAGGAAGATAAGATTTAGTGTCGTGATTTCCCTTGCCTTAAGGTAATTCCAAAAAGACAAAATTTACTGCTGTAGCTTCACTCAATTCCACTACAACTTCAGGGAGATTCACTTCTGTGAGATGATAGCTTCAATTTGGCCCTCTTGATTTAGAGGTAGAAGATTGGATGATTACAATCTTCCCTTGTCACGGGGTAAGAGATTTTTTTTTAATGACTGGGGTAAAAGATTCGATGGTTGCAATCTGCCCTAGGCTCAGGGTAAAAGATCGAATGACTTTGATCTGCCCTAAGCTCGAGGTAAGAGATTGGTTGATGGTGATCTGCCTTAGGCTTAAGGTAAAAGATCAAATAGCTACAATCTGCCCTAGGCTCGGGGTAAGAGTTTGGCTGACAATGATTTACCCCAAGCTCAGGGTAAAAGATCAAATGGCTACAATCTGCGTCAGGCTCAGGGTGAAAGATCGAATGGCTGCAATTTGCCCCAAGCTCGAGGTAAGAGATTAGCTGACGGTGATCTGCCCCAAGCTCGGGGTAAAAGATCAAATGGCTGCAATCTACCTCAGGCTCGGGGTAAGAGATTAGTTGATGGTGATTTTCCTCAGGCTCGGAGTAAAAGATCGAATGGTTGCAATCTACCTCAGGCTCGGGGTAAGAGATTGGCTGATGGTGATCTGCCCTAGGCTCGGGGTAAAAAAATGAATGGCTGCAATCTGCCCCAGGCTCGGGGTAAGATATTAGATGACAGTGATCTGCCTCAAACTCGGGGTAAAAGATCGGATAACTGTGATCTGCCCCATTATCGGGGTAAGAGATCAGAATCTTCAATCTGCCCTTCTTGTTTAAAGGTAAAAAAACTGGAATGACGTAGTTTGAATCCAACTCCATTGCAACTTCAGGAAGTAGGATTTGATGTCGAAACTTCATCTTGCTCTTACTGTAACTTCAGAGAGATAAAGACTTGGTATTGTAGTTTGATATGATCCACTATAACTTCGAGGTAAAAGATTCATTGTTACGGCTTCAATCTACTCCTTTTCATTTTTAGGGTATAAGACTCGCTATTGCAGCCTCAATTTTTCCCAGCATGTTTTCTAAGGTGTCGGGTTTGCCATTTTGACCTCAACCTTTCCCTTCAAATCTTCATGGTACCGAATTTGTCGTTACGGCCTCAATCCTTCCCATCACATCTTCTAAGGTATCGAGTTCGCCTTGCAGCCTCAACCTTTCCCTTTAAATCTTCATGGTACTGGGTTCGCCGTTGCGGCCTCAATCCTTTCCATCACATCTTCTAAGATATCGGGTTCACCGTTGCGGCCTCAACCTTTCCCTTTAAATCTTCATGGTACCAGGTTCGCCGTTGCGGCCTCAAACTTTTCCATCACATTTCATTGTACTAGATTCGTCGTTACAGCCTCAATCCTTCCCATCACATGTTCTAAGGTACCAGGTTCACCGTTGCGGCCTCAACCTTTCCTTTTAAATCTTCATGGTACTAGGTTCGCTGTTGCGGCCTCAACCTTTCCCATCACATTTCATGGTACTGAATTCGTCATTGCAGCCTCAATCTTTCCCATCACATCTTCTGAGGTATCGAGTTCGCTGTTGCGCCCTTAACCTTTCCCTTCATATCTTTATATTTCCTCGGTTTATTTCGCCATTTTGTGGTAATGAAATATGTAAAATATGTTTTAATGGGCCTCTATATAGGCCAGATTATTTAGGATGTCATGATCAGGATGAGTGAAATGCTCCTAAATAAATGAGTATGGATGCTGAATGAAAAAGAAATGTCATTTTTTAGAATGATTTTATTTTTCGTCCTTAGTCAACATCGTTCATCGTTAGTCTAAGTCCTATCACTGATGTCTTATCATGTTCTTCTTTGGTATGGTATCTTTGTCGTGGAACCTAAAGAGGTAGTCATAATTTGAACTATTTGTTTCAAGACCCTTCTAACCCTCAAGTTTGTGTTATTTCCAACTAGTGGTCCTGTTTCAGGTCCCTGTATTATTTAGAAATTTTCTAGAACAATATTCAGAAATCCTTTTATTCCTTATATCGTTTAGACCACTAACCGTCATTTCAAATGCAAAAATGCTTGAATGAAGGTTGTAAGGTGGATGAAATTAAAGGCAAAGCTCGAATGAAAAGATCATTGGTCCATTAACTGTTATTTTGATGTGAAAATGCTTTGAAAATGGTCACAAGGCGAATAAAATTTAATTTCTTAGAGGCAAAGCTCACATGAAAAAAAAGGATTAAAAAATGACCCGTACTGGTCAAAAGTTGTCAAATATAAGGTGAACAAAGAATGAAGTTACGTTCCCCAGATATCAAAGTATGAGCTTCACTAAGCAAACTTGATGAGGACCATTCTGAGCTTGACATGTGTTCATGAAACTTAGGATACTTCGTCAATGCTTCAAGGCGTAAAGTTTCTCCACCTTGCCAGTTTTGAGAGAGAAGACCATTTCATACTCTTTTCTTCAAAATTGAGCCGCCCTTTCAGGTTTTCAACTCAAGTCTCCTTAAGTTTCGAGATGCCCTTTACAAGTTTTCACCTCGATCTCTCCTTTTCTTTTTCCCTTTTTTCTATTTTCTTTTTCCTTTTTCTCTTTTTTCTCTTTTCTTTTTTATTTATTTTCCTTCATCGAATCCGGGTTCACGAAGTTAGGCAAGTCTTTGCCGTCCATTTCGATCAAAATCAAAGCTTCTCCTAAAAAGACTTTCTTCACCTCATAAGGCCTTTCCCAATTCGACATTCACTTTCCTTGGAAGTCTTTTGTAAGCAAGATCCTTTTCAAAACTAGAGCTCTCGAAAAATATTTTAAAAATCAAAAAATGAGAGTCGCGACCAATATTTTATTTGGTGTGATTGGATTACCACAAAACGTTTAAAATCCATTTTGAAAAACATTTTGGTCTTCGAAATCTAGAAAATGGGTCCGGGAGTCGGTTACATGTGAGGAAGGATTAGCACCCTCACACGCCCAAAATTGGTACAACGTCGATTATTATCCGGTCTTGATTTTTAAAAATTTGAAAACTTGAGTAAAATTTAAAATACGATCCTTAAATGCATGATTTATTTGATGTACACGTTTAGGAAGGAAAATCAAATTACGTGAGGAAGTCTCGTTATTTCGAAATGATCGAGGAAAAAAGTCACGTCCAGTGAGTTGGGACATAACATCTCGAGATCTGAAAATAACGAGCATTCCTTCGTTGCAAATTTCAAACCTTTAAAAGGGTATTCAATTTTTTCGGTTTGAAAAAAAATCGCGCCTAGTAAGTTAAGACACAATTTATCAAAATCTGAAATAAAAGAATATTGCCTCGATTTTAAAATATTCGTATTTTTAGAGAAAATCAGAAAGCAATTTTAATTTTAAAGATGATTGCGCAACATTAAATAGAACAATTAAGCAGATAAGCAAATTCAAAAATTAAACATAAGATAAAATATGAAATATGATAGAACCGTGAATAAAAATAAAAATAGAATTAATTAAAAATACGAAGAATAATAATTAAAATTTATATACAAAAAATTGAAGAGAAAGGAAAAAACGGGGTTGAAAAGTGAAGATTCGAAGGATACGAGGTCAAAATATAATTTTAGAAAAGTTCGAGGGGTAAAAATGTAATTTTAGGAAAGTTTAGGGTTAAAATACATTTTTAGAAAAGTTTGGGGGATCAAATATAATTTAAGAAAAGTTTAAGGGTCAAAATGTAATTTTGGAAAAGTTTAGAGGTTAAAATGTAATTTTGAAGAAGTTTAGTTGTTAAAATGTAATTTTGAAAAGTTTGGGGTCAAAATATAATTTTTAAAGAAAATAAGGGCTTAATCTAAAAATAACCTAAAAACGTGACATGTGATAGCTTCTCATGCATTCTGAAGTCAAAGGACTAAATTGAAAATAATTTAAAACTGTTGGGTAAATTTAAAACAAATTAAAAAATGTAATAAAGGACGAGATTGCAAAAATAAAATAAACAGAAGGACCAGTTGGGTAAATAACCCATTTTTTTTAAAAAAATCTAATTCCCGTAGAGTAGACCAAAACGACGTCGTTTTGAGTGTTTTAAATCATGTCAAACTTCGTTTTGAATAGCCTATATAAACCCTTTAAGGATTTTTTTTGTTTCGCTTTTCCACTCTTTTCTTCAAAAAAACTCAAAAATCCTCTCAACTCTCTCTCCCCTTTCTCTGCTCTTTTTTTGGTGAGCCTTTCTCTTGCCGTCGTCTGCCGTGCACGGCAATCTCGAGGTAATATTTTTTCTCTTTTTATATATATTTTTAAGAAGTAGATCGAGGTTAGATTTATCGATCTAACCGCTCTAATCTCAAAAAGGTTTAAAAAATAATTCATTTTATTTTTTTTCGAAACTGAGTTTTTAGGTTTTCTTTTACCCTTTTTTCATTTGTTTTATTTTTTTCTTGTTTTTGTATATATTTTTGCTTTTGAAAACAAAAATAAAAAGGTTAAATAAATAAGTATGTGCGTATATATATATATGTAAAAAAGTTGTATACCTTGCAAAAGAATGATCTTCAAGCTTGAATTCAAATCTATTTTTTGCTATTTTTTTTTCTTAATTTCCTATGAAAATCGAAGGGAAAAAAAGGATCCCCTCTACAATTTTTGTTGGCTTTTTATAGCCATCACATTACAATGTACTTGGTTGTTCCTTGTCTTGTCTTCTTTGTGTTTGTAGGTGCAACAATTGTGGCAACTTTCGGTGGTGCTGGTGATTGTGGGTGATGTGGCAGCAGCTGATTGGTGAGGGCGAGTGGCGATAGCAGATAAAGTTACAAACTTAGGGTTTACTGAATTTCTTTTTTGTTTGGGCTTTTTAGGCTCTTTGAGTATTTCGTTAATGTAATTGGGCTTTTAGGTTTAAGGTTTAATGTTTAGGTTTTGTAGTTTTGGACTTGAAATTGTATTTTGGACATTTTTTAATTTAAAATTTATTTTTGGTTATTCTTTCAAGTTGGGCCCGGACAAATTGGGCTCCAACAAACCCAAACAAGATTCAACTATAGATAAATAATTTAAGTTGAATTCTCAATACTAACTCAACGATTCACAGTTCTTACCCTCAATAACTAACAACGTTAACAATTGCGACTAGGATCAACAAACAACAGTGCAGATATGACTATTGGAAGCAAAAATGAAAAAAAATAAAAAATTTTCATAAAGCATTTTCTTTTGACAGTAGAGGAAGATGGTTTCGTTAGTTTCCAAAACTAAGCAAATAAAAACTAAAAATAGAAGAACCCATACACTGTGAGGTTCAAAAACAAAATATAACCACGTTTGAATGCACAGGGATTCGAATATCTGACTTGGAAGCAAATAACTAAACAATTACATGACTATTGAACCATTAGGCTCATCGTTGAAACAACAGTGTAAGAAATCGAAGTTATAAAACAAGTTCAAGCTCTACAATTTAGGAAAAGGAATGCAACATCGCAAAAGATAGGACTCGAACAATAAATCTCATGCTGACAATTCTAACACTTAACCACAGAAGCAGAAATAGTTTCAAGTGACACAACTCAGATGGATGGGTTTAAATTTTTAGGGCATTACAACTTTCTCCCCCTAAAAGAAATTTTATCCCCAAAATTTACTTAAATCGAATAGGTGAGGATACTGCTGAAATCAAATCTTCAGGTTCATAGGTCACTTCCTCAGTGCCGTGATTCTGTCATAGGACCTTATCCAGGGGTACAGTTTTCCTTTGAATGACTTTAACGTCAGGTAGCTCAAGTTGATACGCCATTGGTCCAACCCGTTTCGAAATTCGATAAGGTGTGATGAAACGTAGACTCAATTTTTCCTTCCGTCCAAACCAAAGAACCTTTTTCCACGATGATACCTTCAAAAATACCTGATCACTAACAAAGTATTCGATGTCTTTTTGTTTCAAGTCTACATAAGACTTTTGTTGGTAGAAGGCCGCTTTCAAGCGTTCTCGGATCAGTTTAACAGTATTCTCGATTTTAGACACTAACTCGGGGCCCAATAAGTGCTTTTCCTCGAGTTCAGTCTAACACAGGGGAGTCCGACACTTAGGACCATACATAACTTCTTAAGGTGCCATTTAGATACTAGATTGAAAGAGGTTGTTGTAAGCAAACTCAACTAATTATAAATGATCCTCCCAACTGCACCTAAAGTCGATTACACAACTCCAGAGCATATCCTCCAAAATCTTAATGACTCGCTCTAACTTACCATCCGTTTAAGGATGATACACCATACTAAAATCCAATCGTGTACCCAATGCTTCATGTAGTTTCTAGAAACGAGAAGTAAAACGTGGATCTCGATCCAAAATAATCGAAACCAAAACTCCGTGCAGTCTAACAATCTCATCTACATACAACTTGGCTAGCTTCTAAAGTGGGTAATTAGTCTGAATCGATAGGAAATAAGCTAACTTGGTTAATCAGTCAACAATAACCGATACGGATTCTTTCTTAGTGGGGGTTAAAGCAAGCCACTGATGAAGTCCATTGTCACACGTTCCTATTTCTACTGGAATTTTAACCAGTTACAACAATCTCGATGGCAACTAATGTTCCGCTTTAACCTTTCGGCAAGTCAAGCAATGCGAAACGAAGGTAGTCACCTCACATTTCAACCTAGGCCACCAATACAGCTTGCATAAACCACAATACATCTTATTCCCACCTGGGTGCATTGCATAGGGACTATTATGCGCTTCCTGTAGTATCGATAATCTCAGTTTTGGGTTATTAGGTACACAAACACGACCCATGAAACATAAAACTCCGTCACTGTTCAACCCAAATTCAATCTTACAACCCGATTCAATCATAACAGACGTTGAACCAGAGATTTTTCTTGCATTTGCTTCAATCGAATCTGTTCAATTGAATTTGATTTCAACTGAAGTTTAGCCATCAAACTACCATCATCCCTTATACTTAATTGAGCAAATAGTGTTCGCAGTTTAGTCATCGCCCAGTGACTAAGGGCATTAGCTACATATTAGCAGGTACATAAGACTTTTATGGTACAATCATAATCCTTGAGTAACACAACCCATCTAGACTGTCTGAGATTCAACTCTTTCTGAGTTAGCAGGTACATAAGACTTTTATGATCCGTGTAGATCGTACACCTCTCTCCATAAAGATAATGTCTCCTGATTTTTAACGCGAACACGACTACAGTTATATTAAGATTATGGGTAAGGTAATTACCCTCATGTGTCTTAAGCTGTCCGATTCGTACGCTACAACTTTGCCATCCTTCATCAACACGTAACCCAAGCCGACATGTGATGTATCACTGTAGACCATAAACTCCTTACTTGCTTCTAGTTGGACCAACACCGGAGCTTGTGTCAAAATAGATTTGAGCTTCTCAAAGCTCGACTGGTGCTCCTCAAACCAGTTGAATGGAACACCCCTACGTAGGAGTTTAGTCAAAGGTGAAGCTATGAGGGAGAATCTCTCGATAAACCTTTAGTAGTAACCCACTAACCCAAGGAAACTTCGAAGTTCAGATACATTCTTCATTGTTTCCACTCGACCATGGCTTCAATTTTCTTAGGATCAACTCGAATTCCCTCGGAGTAACTACTTGTCCCAGAAATGAAACATCGAATAACCAAAATTCACACTTGCTAAACTTTACGTACAGTTTCTTCTCGTGAAGTATCTGTAGTACAATTTGCAGATGCTCATCATGTTCAGTTTCGATTCTAAAGTAGATCAGGATATTATGGATGAAGACTATGAAAAATCGAACCAACTACGATTGGAACACGTGATTTTATCAAGTCCATGAATATCGCTGGCACATTTGTTAGACCAAATGGCATAACTAGGAACTTATAATGGCCGTAGCGTGTCTTAAAAGCTATCTTGTGCAAATCCTCATCCCTAACCTTAAGCTAGTGATAACCAGACCGAAGGTCTACCTTTGAGAACATCGAAGCCCTGCGAAATTGATTGAACAAATCGTCAATTCTCGGCAGAGGACACTTGTTCTTAATGGTAAACTTATTCAATTAACGGTAGTAAATGCACATTCTCATTGCTTCGTCCTTTTTCTTAACAAACAGTACCGGTACTCTCCACGGAGACACTCAGTCGAATGAACCCTCGATTGAGATGTTCTTGCAATTGAGCCTTCAATTCAACAAGTTCCTTCGGTGCCATACGGTAAGGAGCAATAGACACCGGTGCAGTACCTGAAAATAAGTCGATACCAAACTCAACCTCTTGGGTTGGCACTACACTTGGTAGCTCATCAGGAAACATATCTGTAAAATCCCTAACAGTCCGAATGTCGTTAACAGCTAACTTGGCAAGTGCAGTATCAGTAATAAAGGCAAGATACACCTCACAATCTTTCCTTACCAGTTTCTCAGTCGTAAGAGTAGAGATTACATTGGATAATTAATCCTGACGCTCACCAATCACCATAATCTCCTCACCCGTTTCTGTTCTCAGAATGACCCTGTTTGACGCAAAATCCAAACTGACCCTATGCTCTACTAACCAATCCATACCCAAAACCAAGTCAAACTCCCTAAATGAAAAGCTCCATTAAGTCAACTGGGAATATAACTCCCTGAACCTGTAACGACACCCATTTGAATACTTTGTCAACCCGAATAGATTGACCCAAGGGATTAATCACAAAAAAGATGTTAGCAGTATACTCAGCCAATACATGCAGTTTCACAGATACAATACTAGAAATATAAGAATGAGTTAAGCCAATATCAATTAAAGCATAGTAAGGTACAGTATGAATATAAAACGTACCGCAATCCCATTAGTGTCATTCTTGTCTTCGCGAGGTCGAGCCGTATAGATAAGAGGAGGCTGTCGAGCTTCAGTCTAAGTCACACCTCTGTTTGATGCTCCTTTACCAACCTGGCCAAAATCTCGACCTTTAGTCAGCTGTGGAATCACTCTCGAAGACTGTACAGTGCTTGTAATTGTAACCCGTGTCAGAGCTGGCATTTATTCTGATTGTTGAGGACACTCTCGCACCCTGTGCTCTAGCGAGCCACATCGAAGACATCCTCTTGTCTACCTCTAACACTCTCTTGGATGACGTGTCCCACAATAATTACAGTACGCCACTGCGCTGGAACCAACGGATGCCTCAACTCTCGGAGGTCCATTGAACCTTCCTCGTTTCTTAGGGCGTGTAACATTACCAATAGATCCAACCTCTGTCATGATCTTACCCTAAGCTTTCTCTTGCTCTTTCCTCTCGCGCACAATGCGCTTAACCTCCTCGATAGCCTTTACCTTATCCACTAACACGGCAAAAACCCACTCCCTCTGGGAAGCTATCAGTACTCTCAGCTCATACTGTAATCCTTCTTCAAATCTCACACACTTTTATTTTTTAGTAGCAACTACTGCTCGAGCATACATGCTCAACCTCAAAAACTCGACCTCGTATTCAGCTACGGACCACTCACCTTGTTCCAAACTCTTAAATTCCCTACGATGAATCTCGATATAACTGGCTCCAGCATGTTCTGGAAGGAATTCTTGAAATACTCCCATGTTACTAACTCTGGCTGAGTGCCCTGCTCCATGGTCAGCCACCATTGATACACCTCATCCCATAATAGGGATACGAAACCTTTGAGTTTTATGTTGGTGTACAATCAATGTCATCCATTATTCATTCAGTGGCCTCGAGTCAGTATTCTACCACTGTAAGAGGTACTCCAACCACAGCCTTGAATAACTCGACCCTATTTGAATGAAGTTGCTTAGTAACGGAAGCTCGAGGTGCGAGTCCAACACGAGTTTCAGCGACCCTCTCTAATACCCTCAACATAGCATGAGACACAAGATCGTCCCCAATTAGCTCTACCTAAGGCTTGGTCTCAATAGTAGGAGTACCAATAGTTTTAGTAGTCTTTGAGATAGGAATGCTTCCACGTTCACAACTTCCTCGTGAACTCATCTGTTAATGTCTACAATATCTAAAGTACATAGATCAGTTCAAAGCTTAATTAGACTTTTCCCCACTTTACTTGAGAGTTAACAGTTCAATCACATAATAACTGATATCAATTCAGTTAGAAATTTGTTTATAACAGTTCAATATTAGATCAGTTAACATTGTACAGTATGCATATTAATGTTTAAGAGGCACTTACAAGCACGACGTTGGAGACTCATTCTTTCTAAATCAACTATTCAATTCCTATTCTAACAGCTAAACCTGGCTCTGATACCACTAAATATAACACCCTAAACCCAACCTAGAATAACAGCTAAGCCAAGAGCATCACAAGATACTAGGAGAGAACGTAATGAAAGCAAGCACATAGTTATATCATTAAAATGACAAAATGTTCAATGGAAAGTTAAAAGTATCAACTTAAGTACGAAGTCACGTAAATACATTCCTAACATAGCATAAGACAGTTAGCCCTAAGTCCTACGAATCCTAAGATGATCGAGCTCCCCATCCGTCGATCATCAAGTCTGCGAAGTCCCTGAAGACCATTCAAAGAGTTAGTACTATTTATAATAAGGTTTCGTAAGATTCTATAATAATGACATGTAAAACAAACATCGTTTAGTAAATATCTATCATGTTTTTCGGTTATAGAGACAATAGTAGTGTAATTCGATATTAGTCTGGTAGTGTTTACAGTCTACAACCTACTCATAGCATTACAGTTTTTATAGTGTCACCGTCAATTTATATTGTATTGCAGCGTTTACAGTGTCACTGCCAGTTCAACATGGTATTGCAGTGTTTACAGTGTCACTGCTAGTTCAGTATCGTATTGTAGTGTTTGCAGTGTCATTGCAGTTCTGTATCGTATTACAGTGTTTACAGTGTCACAGCCAGTTCTGTATCGTATTACAGTGTTTACAGTGTCACTACCAGTTCAGTATTTTGAGAACTTTCAGCAGAACATAGATGTACACATGCAGATAAATTGCACACGGTCTGGCACACGACCATGTGCTAGCCAGTGTGTGTCATACGGCCTCTCCCACGCTCGTGTGTCTAACCCGTGTAACTCACTATTTTTGATTTCACAAAATAAATATCCACATGGTCTAGCACATGCCCTTATGTCCAACCTATGTAACTTATTGTTTCTAATTTCACAAAACAGCATGTTCACACGGCCTAGCACATGCCCGTGTAAGCAACCCGTGCAACTCACTGTAACTTATTTTTACGGCACACGCCCGCGCTGGTGTACCCTCGAACATAGGCAAAACTGGATAAATTTACAGAAATATAGAAAAATCTAATAAGGGTCGATACCTTACTTGTCAAGATGTTGAAATTACGCACGAATTGTAGTTTAGAGGCTTATAATGACACAAACACAACCAATTCCACAATAAATTCACACTACATTTCTAGATTAAATATGTACTCAACCATTGAATCGTACAAAACCAACTCTTAAAACATAACCAAGATACCTTCGATCAACAACTCACTCCTTCCGTACGCTAGAAGAACCGTGCTCGGTAAAATGCTCACCTAAAAACAACACAATCACGTATGAACACAAATTCTACTCATTTCTTCAAAGAACCCAAACAAGATTCAACTATGGAGAAACAATTCAAGTTAAATTCTCAATACTAACTCAATGATTCATAGTTGCTACCAACAATAACTAACAGCGTTATCGATCATGACTAGAATCAACGAACAACAGTGCAGATACGATGATTGGAAGCAAAAATGTAAAAAAAATCAGAAATTTTGCATAAAATGTTTTCTTTTGACTGTAGAGGAAGATGGTTTCGTTAGTTTCCAAAACTAAGCAAATAAAAAATAAAAAAAGAAGAACCCATACACGGAGAGGTTAAAAAATAAAATATAAGAACGTTTGCATGAGTAAGGATTCGAACATCTAACTTGGAAGCAAATAACTAAACAATTACATAACCATTAACCACTAGGCTCATCGTTAAAACAATAGTGTAAGAAATCGAAGTTATTGAAAAAGTTCAAGCTCTGTGGTTCAGAAAAAGGAATGCAACATCGCAAAAGACACAACTTGAACACTAGATCTCATGTTGACGATTATAACACTTAACCACAGAAGCAAAAACAATTTCAATGACATAGTTCAGATGGAAGGGTTTAAATTTTTTAGGCGTTACAAATAATAAAATCAAATAAATAACATTAATAAATAATACAATTAATATAATAAATAACACAATTAATAAAATGATAATAAATGAAGTTGATAGTATGTCTATGAAGATAACTGCAATAAACACTAATTAATAATGCTAATAATAATAAGTAAAAAAATATCATAATCATGGTAAAAGACAACATAATTAAATCAAAGATAAAATGAAAATGTGCAATTAAGAAGTAAAAAAATGTAAATTGTGAAAATTAAAGTGCAAGAAATAAATAAATAAATAAACAAATAAAATAAAAAATAAATATATAAAAAATGAATAGATAAGCAAAGGATTAAATTGTCACTTAAAAGAAATATAAAGGGACAAAAATGTAAACATCAGAAAACAAAGGTGCTAGAAATAAATAATAAAAGTAAGAAAGACTAAATTGAAAATTAAAAGAAATTTAATGGGGTGAAAATGTAAATACCCGAAAATAAGAGTGCTAAATATAAATAAATAACCAAAATAAATAAATAAATAAAAATAAAATAAAATAAATATGCAAAGGATTGAATCAGAATTGGAAAGATAGTTAAAATAATAGCCAAAAACAATAAAACATAAATGATTAAATCAAAAGAAAATGAAAATTTTAAGGACAAAAAAAGCAAATATCTCGACCCTAATACACGTGTCCTTCCCAAAAAGTTCAACGATCAGAGGACTAAATTGTAAAGAAAATAAAATTAAAGGGTAAAATTAAAAAATGAAAAAAAATAAAACAAGGACGAAATTTAAAATAAGCCAAAAGCGGAAGAACTTAGGAGCAATTAGCCCTTTTCTTGAAAACACGAGGATCTAAGGAGGATCTAGGTTGGGTCTTGGGTTTGGCTCAAAATGACGTAGTTTTGAGGTCATTGAAACAAGGCCTAAAATGACGTCGTTCCAATAGCCTATATAAATATATATTTTTTAAAACTTCATTTCCTCTTTGTGTTTTTTTTTTTAAATTCTTTCCTCCATTTTTTCTCAAGGCATCCTTAGGCTAGTCATCAATCTGATGGGTGTCTGCTACTGGCCATTGATCATCAGCGTCAATGACTGCCCGAAAATAATTTTTTAAAAACCCATTTTAGCCCTAAACCCAAACCTAAGGTTAAAACCCCTTAAAACCAAACCAAAATTTTGAAAAAGAAAAAAAAGTAACTACGACCTTTCGGTCTTCCTCTTTACAATGAGGCCTCGAACAAAATTCGAATGGATTTGGAGCCACTTACAATGGCAGTGGAATCGAAACGACGCAAGATAAAAAAATAAAAACCCCAGATCTATTTTTATGTATATATTATTATTTATTTATTTTTTGCATTCGAAGAAAAATACCTTGAAACTTTTGCTTTTCGATTTCAGTATATTCGTGTCTAAAAAATATAGAGAAAATTAGTGCCATTTTATAGCACAATTTTTACATATTTCCTATTTTTTATATTTTTTTATCTGTCCTTTTTTGTTTTACAGGTATGGAGTCGATCTAGAAGGCACCCTTACGTGCGAACGTGGCGAGAGACCAATGTCGATGTTGATGTGACGCTAGAACAGCCTGTTGACGTGGTGAGGAGGAGCGGTAACGACTAGAGGACAACAACTAGGGTTTCTTCTTCTTTTTTTTTTGTTTAGGTTTAGGTTGTATAGGCTCGTTTGTAATTTGGCTTGTATTTTGGGTTTGGGTGTTTGGGTTAATTGTTTTATTATTTTTTGTTTTTGGACTTTGGGTTTATTCTTTATAATTGGACCTTGAATTTTTTATGTAAGTGAAATTATTTTTATTTGGGTTTTATTTATTTTTGGACTTTAATTAATTTTATTAGGTTATTGGGTGGGCCGATCAAAATTAGGCTATTACAATGGTTTTCCTACCTTTTTCTATCAGAAGTTTTGGCATACTATAGGGGATGATGTAGTTAATTTTTTCCTCGACGTGTTGAATAATGGGAGAGCAATTGAGGACATTAACAAAACAAATATAGTGTTTATTCCTAGAGCAGGCTCATCGAAGAATATGAGTCAGTTCAGACCTATAAATTTATGTACTGTGTTATATAAAATTATTTCTAGAATGGTAGTCAACAGATTTAGAAGAGTACTATGTCTCTGTATTGATGAAACACAAGGCGCATTTGTACTGGGGAGACAAATTACTTATAACATTTTGATTGTCTGTGAAGTATTGCATTCACTTAGAAGGAAAAAAAAAGGGGAAGGGTAGGATCTTTTGCTTTAAAACTTGATATTAGTAAAGCATATGATCGAGTGGAATGGTCTTTTCTAGAAAAAAAATGAAGATAAGTTTGGGTTTTTGTAATGAATGGGTATCATTAATATCACGGTGTATTAAGAGTGTTTCTTATTCGGTAATAATGAATGGAGCAAGAGGAGAAAAGTTTAATCCTCAAGGGGCTTAAGACAAGGGGACTCGTTGAGCCCGTATTTATTCATTATATGTGTAGAGAGTTTTTCTAGGTTAATGGATATTGCAAAGCATGAAGGAGAGATTAATAGTGTAAAGAAGGAAGAAGAGGGATTGCAATTTACTCACTTATTTTTTGCAGATGATAGTATATTATTTGAGAAAGCTACATCAAAGGGAAGTTGCTAAATTTTGATAAATCCCTAATCTACTTTGGTATCAACGTGGAAGGTAATGTTAGAGATCAAATAAGACAGATGCTAGGGGTGCGCATGTCCAACAACCTAGAGAAATATCTAGGATTGCCTATGATGGTGGGAAGATGAAAGAAAAGCGCCTTTGTAGAAATAAAAGAAAAATTCGTTAAAAAAATGTAGTGATGGAGCATTCGCAATTTGTCGATAGGAGAAAGAAGTATTTTTTAAAGTCGTCTTACAGGCTATTCCCACATATTCAATACAGTGTTCTAAGTTATCAATTTCTATTTGCCATGAGTTAGAAAATTTAATGAGCAGGTTTTGGTGGCTAAACTCAAAAACAAATAAAGGAATACATTGGTGCGACTGGAACGCATTGTGCATCCCGAAAACACAAGGGGGTTGGTTTTAGGGATCTTCCAAAGTTTAATACTACCTTGTCATCGAAGAAAGGGTGGAAACTAATTACCAACCCTGATAGTTTGCATGCTAGAGTCTTAAAAGAAAAATATTATCTGCAAGCAGAATTTATGAGTGAAAGATTATGGTCTTACCATTCTTTTACCTGGCATAGCATTTGGGATGCTCAAAGTTTGTTGGAAAAGGGCTTGGGATAGAGAATCGGTAATGGAAAATTACTGAACCTCTAGAATGATGTGTGGATACCAAAATTTGGAAATGACAAAATAGATGCTCAAATCATAGATATTAGATTCACTGCAGTGGCAGATCTAATCGATGATGAAAATTTTACATGGAAAGAGGGGGTGATAAGAAACTTGCTGCAACTTGAATTGGCTGATAGTGTCCTTAGTATTCCTCTACTAAACCCCATGTGAATGGATGAAATGGTGTGGCGAGGAGATAGCACGGGTGAATCTTCAGTGAAAAGTGGATACAGATGGCTCATTACAGAGGAACAAAGTGGCCAAAATTACAATAACCCAGCACAAGCAAGTAATACAAACCAATACTTTACTAAAATTTGGGAACTTAAAATTCCTAGTAAAATAAAAATAAATCTATGGAGAATCACTAATAACTATCTCCCACTACTAGAAAATCTGGTAAAGCGAAGACTAAGAACAAAAGCATTATGCCCTGTTTGCACATAGGTAGATGAAATAGTTGCACATCTGTTCTGGGAATGCACATTCACCAAACGAGTCTTTGATGAGTTAGGGCTACAACACACAAGGAGAAACTTGCAACAAGATTAGAGAGAATGGTTAGTAAAAATCTTTCACAATAGTAGTACAGAATAGTGTTCAACTTTGCTATTGCTTTCTGGGCTATTTGGTTCAATAGAAACAAAATCTACAATGAAGGATTACGAAAATTTGTACGAGGGGTAGCAAGTTTTATTATAGCCTTCAAATCATTATAGCCTACAAATCGAAAATAGATAGCCTGGAAACACATTTAGCTAGTAGACCGACTGTAGAAGAAAAACAGTAGGAAACTCTAGAAATAGATAAGGTCAAAGTAAATTTTGACGCTTCGTTTAATAATTACTCAAAAATAACAGTTGTAAGGATCATAATAAGAAATGTATCAAGGTTTGTTATGTGTTCTTGTGTTTACTCGTGAGATAGGATGAGTGACCCAACCACAGCTGAAGCCATGGCTTGCTTGGAAGTTGTTAGATTTATGGTAGATCTGGGTTTTAAAAGGGTCTACATAGAAGGGGACGCATCAATGGTTATAAAAAACACTCAAATTGGAGATCTAAGATAAATCGGTGATTTGCAACATTATAAAAGGAATTCAAAGTCAACAAGAAAGATTTTGACACTTATCTTTTCAATTGGTCTGAAGATCTACGAATGGAGTAGCGCATGGTTTGGCTACTTGGGGACACCATTTTGATTCTCCGATGTACTAGGTGGAAGAGATACCATCAGAGTTGGAAGACGTTCTAAGGTTAGACGACAAAGAAAGGTAAGCTGGAAAAAGTAGTGGTTTTTTTTACTGAGACCGGAGGAAGTTTGTAAGGAAAGGCCTTCGATGACCCTCAATGTATATGGGTCTGGTAACGTGGATGTTCACATTGCAGATTAAAAAGTGGAACGTCAGGCTAGCACATTTTTTCATCTAATGCAAGAATGGACGAAAGAAGAGAAGAGGGAGAGTTTTTTTAGGGTTTAGAAGTCTGTTTTATTTTTTTTTAGGATGGTTCATTTTCTTAATTTTCTATTGTTTTTCTTAAGCTCTGTTAATAGATATTATTTATGATTTGGTTTATTTCGTTTTTTTAGAAATTAGGAGCCCAAGACACCATCTAGTTACCCATTAGTAAGGTGACAGATGGAAAGGTCAGTCAAGGGAATCGGTTTTGTACTTTTCCCCTTATTTAATACATGCATCAGAAAGTATTTTCAAAAAAAAAGAAAAAAAAGAAAAGAAAATTATTTTAAAAGTAAAAAAACTTTTCAAAAACTCAATGTTTCCATATATATATATTGACAAAACTTATAATGATGACATTTATTAAGCTAGTAGTTACATCCCACCTAACCAAAACTTGATTGGTTACAAGGGTCAGTACCTTAAAGGCACTTTAATTGGAAAAAAGAAATTAGAAATGAAACAAAAAACAAGCATTAAAAAAACTCCCTTCCCAATATGTAGAAATGAAATGACCTTTACAAATTCTTCCATCCTGACCTATCATCAATCATCAAATCGAGATTTCGACCTTCCCACATCATCGGATATGGCATATATCTTATTAAACCTAATCCGCTCCTTTTGATTTACCGTATTTGGAGTAAAAAATCGAGCAAATCCTCCAACAATAAGAAAATCTCACCTTGCACCTTGCATAGCTTCTCTATTCATTTCTGCTTGGTGCCTCCTTTATCCGAAACATGGGAGTCGCATATCTTCTTCCTTTTTCTGCCAACAAGTGGGTTATCTCATTCCCTTGGCGCGATATGTATATTAATTCCACTGATCTAAAACTATTAACCCATTCTTTAATCTTGTTGGGGATCGACCCAATGAAGCAATGAACAAATAAAAATAACGGAAAAAATTGAGAAATTGAACACATAAATTTAACATGGAAAAACTCCTCCGAAGAGGATAAAAAACCACGGGCAAATATAATTTTTTTTATAATGGAAAAAAACAAAGATTACAAAAGATGGAGATAAAAACTAAACCTTGAAACCCGAAAACAAAGAACCCTTAAAACGTAAATACAAAATTCTCCAAAAGTGTTATGAGTTATAATCTTTAATGAGTGTGTTTTCTAATGTTGTAAAAGTGTCTATTTATATGATAAATTCATAGGTCAAGTAATAATAAAATAATCTAGACTAATCAGAGTTTGACTGAAACAAATAAACAAAGTTTAACTAGAAGATTATTTCTCAAAATTGACTAAAATATGAGGCATACTCAACAAATCTCCACCTTGACTCATATTTCCTCAACGCCATCTTTGCCAAAGTCCGCCACAGGCATATCTTGAACTATGCCGGGAATCGACTGAGTCAAATTTGTGCTTAGAAGCTATGAGACTTCTAGCCTTTGACTTGTGCATTGCCAAATCAAAACTAACCCAGGTTTGATTTTCACGAACACAATGCCCTAACTTTTCAAAACTTGCATCCAAAAGAGAACCTTTCTTCAATGAAACGGTCATACCTTTTTCACTCTTATGACCAAGTTGACTTCGACTCCATAACAGACGAGGGATGTTTGGTTTTACTGGTCACTATAGACCCTTCCAGAATATAAAGACTGTCGATCTTGTTACCTTTTAACAAAATAAGAGTCCCATGAGACATCTTAATGCTTCTAGACTCGAAGTTGATCTTGCAACCTTTCGAGTCTAAAATACTCAAGGAGATGAGATTCTTTCGTATTATAGGTACATACCTGACATCTAAGAGTGTCCTAATTGTCCTATTGTGCATCCTAATTTTAACAGTACCAATACCAATTACCTTATTGGAAGAATCGTTTCTGATACACACAACTCCACCTTCAAACAAACTATATGTGGAGAACCATTCTCTATTTGGACACATGTGGAAAGAACATCATCCCGAATCTATGATCTACTTGGACACAAGATCAAAGCTTTCGCTCACTGACACTAACAAGAAATCATCACTGCTTTCATTGTTCAAATTAGCACCAGTTACAACTTCTTCGTTACTTTAGCATCCCTTTTATTTCACAGTTTATAACAATTTGCTTTAACGTGACCTAACTTCTTACAGTAGTTACACATTTTGTCTCGCTTCTTTGATGCTACCAAAACAGAAGCTTGCCTATTTGTCTTATTATCCGAACAAAACTAATTATCGATTTTGTTTTTACTCAACAAATGACCCTTCACATTCTCGAACGTGAGTTTATCTTTTTCATAAATCAGGGTCTCATTAAAAGACTTGTATGAATGGGGTAAATAACACAATAATAGCATAGCTTGATCTTCATCGTCAATGTGAACCTCAACATTATTTAAATCATTTTAAAGGGTAATGAATTAACTGATGTGATCTCTAAGAAACTCATCTTCATCCATGCGAAATGTAAATAGACGTTTCAAAACTATATGATTAGCCAGACACTTAGTCTCATAAAGAGTTTCTAACCTTTTCCACAAGGCGGATGATGACTTCTCCTTCTCCATCAATACCTCCTACAATACCATATTTGCGAGGCATAACTAGATTGTAGACAAGGCCTTTTCATCAAGCTTTTCCCACTCTATCTGATCTAGATTCTCACACTTTTCTTGATAATGACCTTTTTCAAGCTAGTTTGAACTAGAATTGTCATCATCCAAACTTGCCATAGATTGAAATTTGTGACACCATCGAACTTCTCAATGTCAAACCTTGTTATGGCCATCTCTAAATAGGTTAATCTATGGAAATTGAATTAGGTTTGATACCACTTATTAGGGATCGACCCGATTAAGCAACGAACAAGTAAAAATAACAGAAGAAATTGAGAAATTGAACACATAAATTTAATGTGAAAAAACCCCTCCAAAGAGGATAAAAAACCACAGACAAAGATAATATTGCTGTAGTGACAAAAGAAGGAAGAGTACAAAAGATGGAGATAAAATCTAAACCCTGAAACCCGAAAACAAAGAACCCTTAAAACATAAACTCAAAATTTTTCAAAAGTGTTATGAGTTCTAATCTTTAGTGGGTGTGTTTTTTATGGTTGTAAAAGAGCCTATTTATAGGCTAAATTCGTTGGTTAAATAGTAATAAAATAATGTAGAATAATCAATTTTTGATTGAAATAAATAAACTGAGTTTAACTAGAAGATTATTTCTCAATTTTGACTAAAATATAAGGTATACTCAATCAATCTCATTCATCAAAACACTTACTATCGATCTGTCTTTCTTATCAGACTTTAGTTTTTTAATGATTATCAGTGCATCCCTTTCAACGATGATTTTTGGAAACCCAAGCTCTTCGACAAATGTTATGGCTTGCAAACATGCTTTGGATTCTACTATTGTTGGATCTGCAACATTTTCAAATGGGTATGTACATGCAACCATTATTAGTCCCTCAATATTACGAACTAAGGCCCCAACTATCGTATGCTTTGAAAATCGATGAAATGTTGCATTAAAATTAACTTTTATTATGTCTCTTATTGGTGGCTCCCATATGAAAATAATCGATTTGTTAAATGGTTGACATCAATCCATTCAAATTCTCAAGTTCTTGAACATAAGCTTTCACAAAAGCTATCACCCTAAATGCATTCTGATGAGCCCCTTCATGGTAAATACTATTGTGATTATGCCATACTGCCCAAAAAATAATCCCCCACGTTTTGCGTGTGGCTAAAATGTTATTCACAAATTCCTAGGCTAACCACAACTTCCAATTGTTTATTCTGTTGGAGGATGAAAATGGCACCTCCAGCTCTTGTAGAATTTGGTTTGTGCTTGGGCACTCCTAAACACATGCTCGACCGACTCCTTAGTCCTTCGATAAATAAGATAACAGCTCACCACAACAATTCTCCTTGTCTGAAGATTACCAAGAGTGTGCAAATAATTATTAGAAATCATACAACATGTAATTTTTATTTTGCTAGCAACATCTAGGCTCCATAGCTTTTTGTAAAAGCCTTTACCATTGTATTTTGATTTGTTGCATCATTTGTTGTTGTATCATCGTTTTGTGCCATAAGCCACATGTAACCGGTCCTGGCCGAATAAACCTAGTTTTTAGATGACACAATTCTATTCACCTACTCACTATCAAAAAACTTATTCAACAAACCAAGAATGTATAATTAATGACTACAATTCTATTCACCTACTCACTATCAAAAAACATATTCAACAAACCTAGTTTCTAGGTAGCCGAATTTACATCAATCAAGTCTGCCATTAATGTATAATTAATATTAATGTCCTGACCCCTTACCCTTCCCTATCCAGGTCTTGGAATCCATGAATCATTCCATATATTTATCACCTCCTCACTACCTACCCTCCACTGATATCCATACTCTAATAGCCTTCGAGCGCTCTAAATGCTCCGCTAAGTACATGAAGGTTAAGACCACAATCTTAAACTAATAAAATAAACTATCTAATAATATTTAACTCTCATAACATGAGTAAACAAGCTATCTGGCTTCGTCAATAGTCTCCATGCTTGTTTCACTAATAATGCAAATTGGATTGTCAATAGTCTCTAGGGAAGTTGCGAATTGGAGTTCGCTAGTTGAGTTGCAAACTAGAGGATCGCCAATCAAAGATACAATCAGAGTCAAATTAGGAAATAAAGATATAGTGTATCTAGGAATACTTTACGTGTAAGTAACATCTTTCCTAAGTCAAGTAGGGTATCCCTAGATTACCAAGACTCTTAGGTCTATAAATACGACCCTTAATTTTGTGATATTCTTCCGTCGATAATCTACCGTCAAAGTCTTTATACTAAGTTCAGTTCGTAGCACTCAGGGTAAGTCTTTGTAATTTTAGGTTGGATTTTCCAAAAAGCTAAGTTCTCTTGCATGTGGGATTTCTATAAGTTTTGTCTGTTTATGTATGTTGTGAATCGATCGAACAATCTACTAGCAAGGATAAAGGCAAAGCCAAGATTGTTTAAGTTTCTCAATTTTTGATGAGCGATATGGGATTCTTCAGAAGTATGTTCATTACCATGTTTTTAGTATGAATATTTAAGGTTCGTATCTTGTGTGAGAACTGTAATGGTTTCAAGTACTTTATTTTTACACTAAATATCAAAAAAGTAAATCTTTTAGAAAACCTTGTTTTTAACTCTAATACTCTATTTTCAAGATTATGTTTTTAAGATAATGATTTAAAAGACATGTTTTATACGAGCTCTTAAGTGATCGATGTTTTTAAGTATGCTTTTGGATACAGTTTTATAAACTATGTTTTCACGAGCTTTTTGTGTGAACTTTATCCAAGTGTTTTTAAGTAAGCTCCCTATGCGAGCTCTCTGTGATAAGTCTTTGTGCGTGCTGTTTTGCGAGCCATGTTGGATATATTAGTATACTAAAGGATTATGAGTACTCACCCATAAGCTTCTCTGTTAAGTTTTTTTGTGATTTTGTGCGTTGAGGCCTTGAGACATGTGGAGTGATAAGGGAATGTCGAGTTGTGCTCCATTCATTGGGGCATGTTGGTGTACAATGTATTACCTCGCGCTACACTTATGGAATAAGGACGCTCTAAGTCATTCTAAGGCATTATAAGGAGGTCCACATATCCAATGAGACTAAGATAAGTGAGCGCTTGAACATATCTTATGTTCCTCAACCAATCTGATAAGTATGCTAAGTGCGAGAACATATTTTATGTTTCTCAGTCATTTTGATAAGATAAGCATGTGAGCATGGTTTCATGATGTATAAAGCTCTATTTTTTTAAAACAAAGCATAAGCTAAGTTTTTAAGTATGACTTTCATCAACACATGCGAAACTATTTTTACGAACTTATATTTTCTGACAGGATCTACGAATTGGGTCTCGTAACTTCACTCACGAACCCAACACGCAAAATGATTTTAAGCTTTAATTTAAGCTTTGTTTTTAGCATACCATGTTGGTTCTTGATTATTCATTGAGTTCACAATGAACTCAATAAGTCCTTTCTTACTTCGTATGTAAATAGGTCGCGGATAGCGAGTAACGAGGTTGATGACTTGGCTAAACCCATTCCTGACTTGATATTGGTAAACCTGGGAAGATAGGTGATGGGGTTTACTTTATGTGGGTTTTAGATTTGTTATATTTTAATTTTGATATTCAAAAATATTCTATATAATATTAGTTACATTGTTTGCAAATCTTGTAGAATATTTGATAACCTTTCATGGTGAATGAAGATTGATGTTTATTCATGTATGAGTGTTAAGTATGTTTTCTTTGCCATAGTATGAAGGTCTATTTTGTTGTTGAGCATGGTTTTCCTACGCCCAAAAATATTACATGCGTACCTTTGACTTAGCGAACACATGTATGCATGCGATCCCCATTAAAGTATGATAACCCTTGCATATATCTTTCCTAGTTTGCAAAGTTTGTTTGTTTGAGGAACTTTATTGCTTATTACGAACTTAAATACTATACGAACTATTTAAAAAATCTTTAATATTGTATGCAAACATATGCTTTGAGTGTGAACTTATACTTTGTGTGAAATTAACTTATGCTAAATGATATTATGCGAACTTATGTTATTTAATATTTGCGAACTCTTAAGTCTTGATGCTATTAAGACATGCAATCCTTTCTTTATGGTTTTGTAAGCTCGCATGTTTCCTTTTGTGTGCAAACTATTTCTACTGTAGTGTCTAAATTAATGGAGATTCACTTTGGTGGATAATATGGCACACCGAATTCGGGTTGAACCTACTCAGTCGGGCTTGAGGTGTTACAATTACACTCTAAACATTAGTATGTTTGAAGGCAGTCAAAGAGCCAATAAGTTGTCTGGGTGTGATCCCGTAATGGTTCAACACAATACAGAAGAAGGAATGTAAAAGAAGGTGGAAGCCTACCCCCAATAAGTATAGCGAGAGGATAAATCAATTGCAAGAGTCACTCAACCAAAATTCCCCTTCTACAATTTTGAAATCATAGGCAGAGTTGGGCGCTGATCCCTCCGATTGATAAAGTGTTTAAACATTTCTTTAGGAGTGGTCGTACATTTGTAAATCAACAACTCTACCAACATTTTAGCCTTACAATTTAGTGGCCTATAGCCACTTGCTGTAATAAACCTACTACTCTAACCTCTTTGATCCCGACCACCATAAATCTTTCTCCTCTATTTGACATTAGCTTGATTCGAGGCATGCCGAAGCTACAGTAAACTATAAATTAAGAAGGAATAAAGGAAGATTTACCTTAAAGTTGGGTAATACCGAAGGAGTGATAAACTCCTATGAGATAAGCTAAGGAAGAAGAGGAAAAGAGTGGAAGAAAGGAAACCAAAGACTCTGAAGGAAACTTAATCGGTAAGAAAAGGAAATTTGATTTTTAGTGAAATGAATTCATTCTCTTTATGTTTCGATTTAAATAGCCAATCTTCTACAATAAGTTGAGTTTGAAATTGCCATTGACAGTTCAAGTCTCCTAACCAATACTTAACACATGTTAGCCACAGGGTGGTTTTCTTAAACCCCTCAATAAATAGGAAGACATGAATATCTAAGAGAGCTAGATTTTTAACGAGTACCCGCCAAACGGTTTGCTTCAATATAGAATCCGCCAAGTAGCATTATGTTGAGCCACTAATTGATCCAAGATGTAAGCCAAGGATTCTGTCGAGATAACAATAAGGTTATTCGTATGTAACTATTCGTTTTACATGGAATACAAACAAATCCGCCATATAAGCGAGATAGGTTTGAGACGAGTCTGTGAATATGTGACCAATGCTAAAGCATCAGGAAAGAATAGAGGATAGAGGTGTTTACCACTATGTTATTAAGGAATCTGTTCAAGAAAGGAATAATTACTAGAGTCCACTTATAGAATTAGTCATGTGAGGAAATTTCGAGGACAAAAGTTTTTGTAAAGGTATGAGAGTTATCACACTGGATCTTTCTAAGTCTCGAATTTAAGGAAGAGTTAGGAGTTAATTGAATAAAATGGTAAGTTGGTAGGCTCTACTGGAAACTCGAGAAAGTTTTGTGGCTGATTAATGAATAGTTGAGTTTTGATCCTGGTTCAATTGAGTTAGAATCGATTACTTCCTTAGTGGGAGATAGAATGATTAGTGAGGAACGGTTGTTTTAGACCATGGAGATCGTGCAAATGGGAATATATATTTAGGTGAGAAAGGATATTACTTTAAAAGGAATTCTTCTCAATTTTGTTTACAATTTCCTTCTTATCTGTTTTGTCTTCTTCAGTTTCTTCGAAGAAGAGGAAGTTAAGGAGAGTGCTATATGGGGTAGTGATCATGGTATTTGAAGTTTGAGAGTAGAGAATCTAAGGAATTGGTAAGCCTTTTTACCTTTCTATACTCACGGATTAGAGGAAGAGAGAGAGTAAGGATTCCTAATAAGTTTATGTATAATGGGTTCTAGGTTTTAAGGTTTGAACACCTTCGAATTAACTGATATATGGTTTTCATGCTTAGCTGTCGAGATATTGGAGGTTCTGACGATTGGAAAAGCTAAGCTGACGAGGATAAAGGAGTTCAAGTGAGTTTTTGTACTCTACCTATAGATAGTTCTTGATGATGTATTGCTTTTATGATCTACGTTTGTGTTTGTTCTAAGTTTGTTAAAATTCATGGTCATGTATGAAAATGGTGAATGAGCATGCTATGAATGCATAACCATGTGTAAGTATGTGTACACTTGTAAGTATGATTATTGGATGTCAAATGGTTGTGAATTGACGTACTATGTTATGGTAATAAATACCTTGATTTGCATGAAAGACATGCTTATAATATATGCAGAGTATGGGGAATTACCTTAACGGGGTAGATGAAGATAGGATAAATTGGCGTGTTGGAGGAATGGATAGATTGAAAAGGGATTCAAGGAAGTTGGGGGGCATCGTGGAATTGTTACGTACCAACTCTATAGGGCAAATGACTATGGTCTATCGACTCTATAGAGCGACACTAGGATGATGTTACTATGTATCATCCCGATTTCAGTAGTGTCGAGAATAGTGGTTTGAGACCACACATTCCGACAAAAGACCTAGTAAATTTTATTATTTTAATGTTCACAAGTGCTCGAGTAAGGTCATGGAAATTTTTAATTTTTATTTTGAGATTTAGATGTTAAAACTGTTAAATTTGGAAAGAGGATTAAATTGTAAAAGTTACAAAAGTTAAGCTCCATAATTAAAGGTATCTAACAACCAAGGATAGAGGATTAAATGGACTAAAGTGGTAATTAAACCATGTTTAAGAGTTGTGGACGGTAAAGCCAACCACTTCTGATATTTTAGACAAAATTTTTATTATAAAATGTATTAGTGGGATTAGGTGAAGAAAAAAAGAAAGAAATTTAGTGTTTAAAATTCTTCTCCATCTTCCCTATGGCAAGAACCTCTATTGTTGAGCAAAGGATGGTAGGGTTGAGCTTTCTCTTGGTTGGGTGAGATTTTGAGGTTCATTTTTAAATGAATTGGTTATTTTGGTAGAATTTGAGTGTTAATCGAATGAAATTGTTGTTTAGATCAAGAATCACAATATGTGGAAGACATGCAAGGCAAAGGAAAAGTCGTCAACTAGACTTGTTTGATTGAACCACTTAACAGGTAAGTTTCTAACAATTAACTTATTTTTATTGAGTAATAATGTTGGTAAAGTTAAATATATATGTAAATATATACATGTGTAATATGTAAATATATACATATGTAATATGTATATTGCAAAGTAAATAAATATGTAAAGTAAATTCAATGGATAAAATAAAGGTTTCAAACACAATGTTTCTTATCTGATAAACTGACGAGCATAAAAGTATATAAGCTGATGAGCATAAACGTTTATAAGCTGACGATCGTAAATATATATAAGCTGACAAGAGTAAATGTATATAAGCTGACGAACGTTAATGTATATAAGCTGAAGAACAGAAACAAGGCTTCATAAGTTTAGGGACTTGAGAACATAACAAAAGACGAGGGGACTCAATCGTCTTCCAAAAAGAGATGCAATTATGTTGAAGAGACAATTATCTCGCTTGCAAACAAATCTGGGTGAGATTAAATATATGACAAGATTGCCTGATATTGTAATCATCGTTGATCAACAAGAAGAATATACGACTCTTCGAGAATGTATCACTTTGGGAATTTTAACAATTTGTTTAATCGATACAAATAGCGATCTAGATATTGTAGATTTTCGATTCTAGCAGATGGTGACGCTATAACTTCAATTTGATTAATTCTTAAAAATTAGTAGTCGTAATTTGCAAGGGTCGTTCTAGCTATATAAGAAATCTTTTATTAATAACAAGATAAATAAATTATTTTTTGGAACTACATAGATTTATGGAATTGGTAACTATGTCCTGAATCGCGCAAAAGAGATAAAAAAAACTGTGAATATTGTGTGATTCATTTAGTCGGTGTCAAAAATATAGAATTTTAGTATGCAGGAGAAGATTGAATCAAAATAATTCCTTTTTTTAAGTAAAGTTCTATTTCTTTCAAAGGGCAATATGAATGGTATATCATGTTCCATCAACGCACTAAACGGGTTATACGATATCTCTGGTATGGAAGTAGGCCAACATTTTCATTGGCAAATATCTGGTTTCCAAGTCCATGCCCAAGTACTTATTACTTCTTGGGTTGTAATTACTTCTTGAGTTTTGCTTTGGAATCCACAAACCATTCCAACCGCCGGTAAAAATTTCTTCGAATATGTTCTTGAATTCATTCGAGACGTAAGCAAAACTTAGATTGGAGAAGTATATGGTTCATGGGTTCCCTTTATTGGACTATGTTTCTATTTATTTTTGTGTTTAACTGGTAAGGTGCTCTATTACCTTGAAAGATCATACAATTACCTCATGGAGAGTTAGCCGCACCCACGAATGATATAAAAATACTACTGTTGTTTTAGCTTTACTCACGTCAGTAGCATATTTCTATGCGGGTATTTCAAAAAAAAGGATTGGGGTATTTCAGGAAATACATCCAACCTACTCCAATTCTTTTACTATTAACATTTTAGAGGATTTCACAAAACCCTTATCACTTAGTTTTCAACTTTTTGAGAATATATTAGCTAATGAATTAGTAGTTGTTGTTCTTGTTTCTTTAGTACCTTCAGTCGTCCATATACTTATCGTGTTCCTTGGATTAGTTACAACTGGGATTCAAGCTCTTATTTTTGCAACTTTAGTTGCGGCTTATATAGGCGAATCAATGGAGGGTCATCATACTTACTTCGATTAATTTATTTTGTAGATTTTTGAACTTTTGATACTTTGTGGGTTGGGACACCGGAGCATACATATCTTTCTGCACCTCTCTTCGGTAGTCTTTGATGCCTCGACTTTTGGTTAATTATGGCATGTATATAAGATGTCTTGTTATAAAAGCATGAATTAGGCTATGCTTTTAGTTTTGTATACCATCTTTACTCTAGTCCATGTATGTGTTGATATCCTGAAATGATCTTTCGAAATTGTAGATATGTTACTTTGAAATGGGTAAATCTTGGTTGATGGGGTATGTTAGTATGCTCATTTGAAATGTGACTTTATGTAGGTGATTTTATGTAGCTTAAATGGTAAGTAGTATCATGTTTTGGATGTTTTTGGGTGTTTTTAAAGTTATGGTAAAGTTGTGGTATGAATTTGTTTAGGTACCTAATCAAATATGTGATGGTTGAGCTTCGTTCTAAACATTTTTGGACACACATGGCCAGCACACGGGCGTGTGCCTTTAGTGTGTTAGCTATAGGGTTCCCACGGGCTAACGCACAGGCAGGCACACAGGCGTGTGGCCCAAGTTAGTATAGGCA
Source organism: Kokia cookei (assembly GCA_039519145.1). Taxonomy (NCBI): domain Eukaryota; kingdom Viridiplantae; phylum Streptophyta; class Magnoliopsida; order Malvales; family Malvaceae; genus Kokia; species Kokia cookei. The sequence continues at coordinate 19,099,807 of CM076903.1, read as the reverse complement.
CACAGTCTGGCACACGACCTAGTATACAGCCATGTGGATTTTGTAATTTAGGTGCAGTGGTCACATGGTCTGGCACATGATCTGGTACACGACGGTGTGACCCATTTTCCCAAGTTAGTATAGGTACCAAGTCATCACCCTCCTACTGATAAGATATGTAAGCGTGGAACTTAGGAATTTCTTGAGCTTTATAATGATGATCCTACTAAAGCAGTGTATTGGTTGGTGAATGTAGAACATGTTTTTGATTAATTAAACTTCTTACCTGATGATAGTCTAAAGTGTGCTATTTTTCTTTTGAAAGGATATGCATATCAATGGTGGATCACTTTGACTTTTGTGGTTCCCCGTGAACGAGTAATGTGGAAGTTCTTCCAAAATGAATTTAAAAAGGAATATGTCAGTTAATTAAACTTGGAAGATAAGAAGCAGGAATTTTTCGATCTGAAAAAGGGAATATGTTAGCTGTAGAGTATGAAAACAAGTTTCTGAATCTGAGTAAGATGCTCGAGAACAATTGACTTCTGAAACTGAGATATGTGCTATATTTGAAAGAGGACTGAATGAAGACATCCAAGTCATGGTAGGGATGATGGAAATTAAAGAATCTGTAGTGTTATCACAAGGTGCTCAAAAAATGGAAGTAATATGGAAAGGGAAGAAATGAGCCAAGGCCAAGAAAGGAACCCCGAGTAAACGAAGTGAATTTAGAAATTTCTCTACTCCTCCACCAAAGAAGCTACGTGAATTTAGTGTTCAATTCGTCCCTACTCTGGGAAATTCGAGAAGAAGCACATTTAACCAAATTCCTTTGAAGTCCTAATCCACTTCAGTGGCTAGTGCTGGCGGTGTACGAAATATAGATATCCCTATTTGTAAGTTGTGTGAAAAGTCTCAGGGGGGAGAGGTGTAGAGTCAAAACCGAGGCTTGTTTTTGCTGTGGGTCATTTGAACATCAATAAAAGAGTGTCCACTTAGGGGTGAGTTTGGTTTGGAACCAGTAATGAAGCCTATGAATACCTTTCAAAGGGATAAAAAATCAAGATCAGGGAATACTTCTGATGTGAATCGTAATGAATCACGTGATACGACCTTTAGATCTAAAGGTCGAGCACTAGCCAAAACCTATACAATTTGAGCTAAGGAAGAGGCTACGTCACCTGACGTCATAACTGGTATTTTTACTCTTCTTGATACTACTATTTTTGCACTAATTGACCCTAGATCTACACATTCTTATATATGCACCACATTAGCCTCTGAAAAGAAAATACCTATTGAGTCTACTGAGTTTGATGTTAGAGTGTCAAACCCAATAGGTAAGAGTATGATTGAACAAAATCTGTAGAAATTGTCCACTAAAATTTGGGGTTATGAGTTCTCTACTGATTTGATGTTATTACAATTTGATGAATTTGATGTTATATTGGGAATGGATTGGCTAACCGTTCATGTTGCGGTGGTTAGTTGCAAGCAGAAACAAATTATTCTGAAATGTTTGAATGGAAATTCAATGAGCATTGAAACAGAGCGATCTAATTACGCATCTAATTTGATATCGACTTTAACTGCTCAGAATTTTGTTCACAAGAGCGATGAACCTTTTCTATCTAATATTTTACACACTCGGTACCTAAATCGAAGATAGATCTGGTTCAAACGATACGGGAGTTCGGGGATGTCTTTCTCAAAGAATTACTAGGTTTACTGTCAGAAAGAGAAATTGAGTTTGAAATCAATGTAGTACCAGGAACCACTCTGATGTCTATGGCACTGTGCATAATGGCCCTAATGGAATCAAAAGAATTTAAGTCACAGTTGAAAGAGTTATTGGACTACGAATTTATTCGATCTAGTATGTCACCTTGGGGAGCTCCTATTTTGTTTGTTAAGAAGAAATATAGTACTTTGATAATATGTATAGACTACCGAAAACTGAATAATGTGATGATTAAAAATAAACACTCGTTACCCCAGATAGATGATTTGTTTGATCAGTTGAAAGGAGTGATTGGGTTCTCAAAAACTTATTTGCGATCAAGGTACTATCAGTTATGAGTTAAAGAATCAGACATTCCAAAGATAGCCTTCAGAACTCGATATGGTCATTATGAGTTTTTAGTTATGTCATTTGGTTTGACAAATGCTCCTGTCGTATTCATAGACCTGATGAACAGGGTATTTCAGCCACATCTGGATGGCTTTGTAGTAGTGGTTATTAATGATATTATGATTATTCGAAGAATGAAAGTGAGCACGATCAACATTTGAGAATGGTACTAAAAATTTTGCGTGAAAAGCAACTTTATGCAAAGTTTAGCAAGTGTGAGTTCTGGTTAATGGTATTCATGTTGACCCAAATAAAATATCAGCAATTGTGAACTTGAAGTCTCCGAGGAATATCACTGAAGTATGAAGTTTTTCAATTATTGCTTTGTGAAGAGCTTTTCAATTATTGCTTTGCCGATGATGAAATTACTACAGAAAGGTGTTCAATTTGTTTAGACTAATAAATGCCAGCAAAGCTTCGAGCAACTGAAAAAGATGTTAACCGAAGCTCCGATTTTGACTCAACTTGAATCTGGAAATGAGTTCATAATCTTTAGTGATGCTTCGTTAAATGGATTGGGTTGTGTACTTATGCAAAAAGGTAAAGTAGTAGCTTATGCCTCTCGACAACAAAAGACTCATGAAAAAATTATCTGACACACGACTTGGAGAGTTATCTGCGATCGTGTTTGCTTTAAAGATTTGGTGACATTATCTTTACGGTGAGAAGTGTCACATTTATTCGAATCACAAGAATTTGAAATATTTAATGACTCAAAAAGAACTCAATCTTCATTAGAGGAGGTTAGAACAATGAAAATGTACAAGTGTACCCAATTGTATCAAGCAATAAAGTGACAAGTAAATGTCAAGTTATCGTACCTAGAGGAACTGTGTTAAAAAAAAAAATTGTGAAATAATTAAATTAACAAATTGGTGATGAAAAATATATTGATTTTGAGAAGGATTTAATAAACTAAAATTAATCTAAGTAATTAACTAAAATAAAAGAATAATATAAAAGTACATTTTAATGCTAAATTTAAAGGTTTTTAATCAATATGACATAATGTGTTAGATCAATTGTATTCTTAAACTTAGTATTATCATAATCATGTTCATGCCTATTACGAATTAAATTCACGGCAATGCATATACATACTTATTAAATTAAATAATTTCTTAACATAATCCTATATCAATTTAAATAATTAATTAATTTTAATAAGCAAGTATAAGATTAAGTGAGGTAACAACAGACATCTGTGTTGAAACAATTTAATCACAAGAATCTTGCAAGTTATGCAAAGCTAATGTACCTTTTAATACCGTCGCTAATTTAACCTTCAACTACCGTAGAAGATTAAACATTGACAAATTAAATATTGCATCCATTAATCATAATTTCAATCCAGTTAATGATTAATTCATTCGTTATGTTACAAATGTAATGTAGTATAACATAAACATGAATTTATTTAATTAAACAAATCAACAAGGCCTATAACAACACAAACATGATTTTTAAATAAATTAAGCAATCGAACATAATCAATCTAACACGAAATTAAATTAAGTCATTTTAATTAAATCAATAATAGCAAAATAAATAGTATTAATCATAACAACAGAAATTTAAAAGAGAAAGGGACTAGAAACAAATCCAGTAGTTCTATAAAGCTACTAGCACACTCCTCTTTGTTTCTGCTCGTTCTTGTCAGATCGAGGTCTCTGATGAACACTTGAATGATGCTACTCCAAGTTTGAAGAACTACTCTTTTTCAAGAGGGGAAAATCGACAAAGGGAAGAAAAGAATGAAATGGAAAACTAGAGAGAAAAATGAGAGAGAAGAAGAGATGTTGTGGATGAGTTGAGTGATGAAAATGAGTAGCAAAGCGGGGTATTTATAGGTGGGATTAGAGGCTATTTTTAGCAAGGAAATTTCAGCCACTCACCTCTCCATGGTCGGCTACCACTCAAGCAAATTTGACTTGTTCAAACATTGTTTTATTTAGCTTGGGCAAATCTTCAAAGGCACAAATAATGGAGGGGTTTGAATGGAGTTTGAGGGAGCTTTAAGGGCTGTTTTGCAAGTGTAAAAATTAGCTGATTGGGTCAGTGACTACCTCGAAACGTACTCCAATTCAATATAGGTTTTCAACTTTCGCAAGTATATGGGTTGGTTGTAAACTAGATTTGTACAACGAAATACTTGACAGTATTCCACAGATCGTAGCCAAAGGAGGCTTAAAATGATAGTGAATTAAATCCCTGCAAAGAAAAGAATCAATTAGTACTAAATCTAGGATTATTGTACAAGAATAAAATAAGAGAGTTTGTTGCGAAAAACATATAAAGAAATAAAATAAGTAAAGGATGAGATTAGGTTGCTTTAATATGATTTCTTCAATTGTTGGGCTTTGGGAATTTTTCTTCAATCAACTAGTTATTACCCTAGTTGGATCTTTCGATCTTTCACTAGCATAACAAGTCGATAGAGACTACTTATCGTTAGATGTCACAATCTAAACCATTTTGTGGAAAAAAATTTCACAGATAAGCAATACCAATTTTGTATTCATTCTAAAATGACTTTCTAAGGTCGTCAGGCCTAGTGTTTGTTTAATTCTCTTCCTTTCCCAAACAGCTGATCCAGTTGAAAATCTCTGTTTATACAACAATTAAATATTCATACTTTCACTCCTTAATTCCCCAAAATGGAATTAGTTCCTCATGGTTTTCTTAAACATCATAAAAAGCAATAATATATTAAGCATAAAATTAATTTAATGAAATAAATGAAACTTAAATTTTATTGGCAATCTGTTGGGAAATAATTCCTTGAATGTCTATGTGAAAATTATAATCACGTTTCTAAATGAAAACAACAAAGTAAAACTAAAAGCTAAGAAAAGGTGTGTTTAACCCTAGTGCTAGAGGCCCTATTTATAGCCTTGTCTGTCCGTTTTCATCAACCCTAGGTTAGCTGCCATCCTTCATGTTTAAGTGGCATTGTTAAACACCGTTCACTCGATATGGAAACCACGTCCAGAGGTTGATGTCGCGACACACCAGGACTTGTGTCACGATGAAGAAGTCAGTCCCCTACTTAGTGTCATCGTGTAGGCGTTGTCGCGACATAGCCTATGTATGTCGCGACAAAGAAGTCAGTCCCCAAAATCTTCAAGTTTGGTCCCTTTGTTGCGATGTAAAACATCCTATGTAGTGATGAAGTGATCAATTTCATATTTGTTAAACTTCTCATGGTGTCCTGCACACTCACGAAGTATGTTAGCTAACCTTTAGGCCTCAATCGACCTTAAAGACAATAAAGTATCCTTTTAGCACTTAGTTTACATAATTTATTCAAAGGTAAAAACTAAGTATAATCCTATAGAAATATAAATAAAATGCTTAATTACAAGCTCTTCAAGTGTGAAAACTAGTACAATCTGCTAGGTATAAAACCGACAGATCAAACTCCGCCACACTTAAGTCTTTGCTTGTCCTCAAGCAAACAAAAAAAGAAAAACAACAAGAAGTTAATAAAATAAGAAATAAAAGAAAAGGAGCTTGAATATGTATTATACAAAGATTAGGTTCGCAACATCTACTCTAGGCATTATGTATTTCTCAATAATTATAACATGACGAGTGAGCAATTTTACCATTTTTTGGGTTAAAAATAATACAAGTTCAATAAGTTACAATAAATAAAATATCAAAATTTTATTGATATTAATCAATCAATGCCTAATATAAGTACTTTGATTATCCTAATACAATTCAGATAGTTATAATGAGATCATACAATTTTCATATCTATTCATGCATAGACTTGTTTAAGTCACATAGGACTTTCCTGCTTGTAACGTGTTGAGGCTTAAGATAGGTATTAAATTCAAATAACAGTTAAGCACAAAAGGTTACAAACACGAAAATAGTTTGGGAAAATTGTATTGTTCCCTATTCTTCCCCTTAATACCGCATTTCATCTCACTCCCTTATCTATACTTTTCTCACCTTCCTTTTCTCTCCAATTTAGGAATCTCAATATAGTCTAATCCCTTTAGCTAGCCTATGAGTATTCTTTTGTATCTTGAGTAAGATTTCTTATTCTTCTTTTTGGTAACCTTGTGACTTTGTCACTTTTCACATGATTTCTTACTCACGAATTTTACTTTTTTTATTTCAACTCATTTTTCTTTTTCTTTTTTTATTTTTCACTATTTCTCTCTTTTTGGCTAACTAAAGTTCATATACCATATTGATTTTCCTATTTCACTCTTTATTTTATAACCTCCACCATAATGTGTCTACTTATCCTCAATACATATGATCATACGTCTATTATAATGCAAAATAGGACCAAAGAATAGTATACACAACTCATCATTTTAGGCTTTAGAGACTTGTAGTATGGTTCATTAAGAAGGGTTATAAGGCTCAAAGATGGGTACTAATTGGAAATTTAGAATAGGGTTTGACTTTTTAGCTCTAGATGCAACCAAACAATGACTTAGGTCATCCCTAAACACCTCAATATGCATAAATATCAATTTAGTCACATAATTCTCAAAATTACTATCTATTATCTATACTAGCATGCTCGTTTCCTCATGTCATTCACATCATTTGGTATCAATAATACTTTTCTATTTATACTTAATGTAACCTATAGAACTTAATAATTTCATGCTCAAAAATTAAAAAATTCCTTATCATCATGCTAAATTTATCAACAAATACACTCAACCTAGTATACATGCTCCTAATCAATCACTTGTATTTCTACAAGCTCAAGCACACATCAAAAGAAAAACATAAAAACTAAAAACTATATGAAAAATTTTCTATGTTACCCCCACACTTTAGAAAACACATTGTCCTCAATGTGTAGGCTCTTAATTAATAAGGAAGAAGTTACCCGATTGTTGGTGAGAGTCCTCTTCTTCTCATGGTGGTTGTCCTTCTCCCTTTTGATGTGAATAGCTCAAAATTTTTGTGTCTTTATAGTGTGGCATACCTACATAAAAATTAGGGCATATATATGCAATAATGATAAATCCTATATCTACAAATTATAAGTCTTAAAAAAACAAAAAATCATCCCAAAATTACAAGTCTTAAAAACTAAACTCAAAGTCTTGAAAATTGTTCAGAACACTTCATTTGTCCTCATCCATCTATTCCTTCACCTTATCACTGTCGTTCCCTTCTTCCATTCCTCCTCATTATACTCCTCATTCACCATCCCAAACATGTTTGGTGCGTAGTTAAGGACCCTAATGTTGTGTTACTGAGCAAACTCTTGAAACACTGACCTTGATTCTTGCATCCATTATATCATCCAATCGAACTTTGGGCTAGTGCCAACCTTTGTGTGGAAGTTGGTGTAGCTACCAAGTCTCATGATTTCCTCTTCCCCTCTTTTAGTTGTTTAGCACGAAGCTCCACATATTGTTGGAAGAGTGAGTCACCAATGAAACTCCTTGACAGCTTCAATGTCTGCTTAGGGGATGTCATAGGCACTCCCACCCTTCTACACAATGTCGTGATTAAGTGAGGAAAGAAAATCCCCACTTTTTGGCTTCCCACACATCGACTCATGTTTTCGTGGATCCATTTCCCTATACAAACCTACTTTTTCTATAAAATTGTGAATAATAGTACTGCTTGAAAAGCATTAACATTAGAAACATATAAAGCATGTATCATACAGGTACACACTAAATTGAATCCACATTTTAGCTTCTGGGAACATAATGTCTTGGTTGAATGAAGTAGGGATACTAATGCTTGGCCTAAATTTCCATCCCCCTTTCCCTCAGTTAAATATGTAATTACCTTATTCATATCAATATCATGAAAAGATTCTAGATCAGTTTGGTTTAAGAAATCCTATTCATAATATGGATCATTAAAGAATTTACATATTATTTTTGGGGTTACTTTGAAACTAACTCCTCTAATCACTAAGGTTTCCTAATTGAGTTCATCACTAGTCTTAGAGATAAAATCTTTTAAAGCGGCATAAAATTCTTGGACTACTGGGATAACTATAGGCTTTATGGGGATTGTCCAAAATCGTTCCCATTTATGGTACCTAACTAGAAGCCAGATTTCTTTACATAAAACAATAAAAGGGTCCAAACGCCTCTCTTGAATAAATGTCTTCCCTTGAAGCTCATTGAAATGTCTTTTCCACATTTGCATTCATATAATTTGAAAGGTTTGTACCCAATGATAGTTCATTTTCTACAGTTTGTCTAACATTTCTAGGAGGCATTTTGAATAAAAGAGTATGAAATAGGAACTTTAAACCTAATTTGGTGTGCTTCTCCCCTTACTTTGATATTTTTCTTGCTTTGTGAGGAAAACCTAAAAAATGAAAAAGAGAAATAGGAAAAAGAAGGATTTTTAGGTTTTTTGAAAGTTTTTGGAGAGTTGAAATAAGATGAAATAGGTTAGAATAGTGCTTTAGTATATATAGAGGTTAGAAACTAGGGTTTTAAAGTGTTAAAACACGAAAAAATAGATCTTCAACCGTCGAGTTGTGCAATCGGGTCAAGAGGATCCTACAAAAATTGCAATCGATATCGTGACACAAGGAAGTTGTGTCGTGACAAACTCATCAGTTCCACTTTGTCGCAACATACTTAGGGCTTCGTTGCGACATCTTTCTCAATTTCAAACATCACCCAATTTGTACTCTTTGTCGCGACATGGAGAGATCTTCGTTGCGACATCGGCTTAAGCCTCATTTTTTCTTGATTTTGTCTCCTATGTTGCGACACAAAGGATGGTGTGTCGCAACATACCCCTGTTTCCTGTTAATTGCTAAAAAAACTTGTTAAAAATATATACAATAATCTACGGAAGTTAGTATCACTGTTTTACCTTTATGTTTTACTATCGGACTCATCCAGTGTGCTTATCCTATTCAACGAGTCCAATTTTCTTCTGCTTTAGTCCATCTCCCATCAAGTTTTTTCATTTCCTTTAATCGATTCCTTTATTTAAACTTATTGATTTTTTCTTTGCTTATGAAAGAGATTTTACTGGATCCTTCGCTTTTATCCAGATCAAGCAAGTGGTAGCGCTTATTATGTTTTTTTGTTCCATCGTTTTTATCCCCACATTTAAAAGTCTCTGTGTCATAATTGATTCTCATTTTCAACTCATTGGAGTTTAAGTCAATGGTGGCTAGGAAAGACCTTCCTAGCAAAATGGGTATATCCCTATCCTCCTCAAAATCTAACACCATAAAATTCGCAGGGATGATGAAACTTCTTACTTGGACTAACACATCCTCTAGAATTCCCTTCGGCCTTACAAATGATTGATCGACTCGTTACAAAGTCACTTAGGTAGTTTTCAAATCTCTGCTCCCAAGTTTCTTAAACACCGATAGGGGCATCAAGTTTATGCTTGCTCCAAGATCACATAATGCTCTATTAAACTGAAGGTTCCCAATTTTGATTGGAATTATAAAACTATTGGGATCCTTCAGCTTTTGTGGAATTGTTTTAGAAATAATTGCGCTTCATGATGTATTTACTTCCACTTGCTCACCTACCTTGATCTTCCTACACCTTGACATAATCTCTTTTAAGAAATTGGCATACTTTGGTACCTTTTCTATAAGTTCAATAAAAGGTAAGTTGAAATTTAAATATTTAAAAAGGTGTAGAAAGCTTACAAAATCGTCGTCATCTTTTTTATTTTTCTCTTGTAACCTTTTTGGAATTGGAATTGGGGTACCTTTATCTTCCTTTGGAATATCTTCTTTCTTATCAAGTGCCTCTTTTGTCGGTACCTATTTAGGTATTATGACTTCAGTGTCATTATTAGAAGGGATGTATGTAACCTCATGAGAATTGTTGTGTTCTTCTCCCCTTTTGGGCTGTTCTGGGTTACTCAGTACTTTGCCTAGAGATAGTATATTCTGATGTATTCGTTAACTCCTTTCTTATGGATGATGAACTATTATTAATATTGAATGAATACAAGAGTATCTTTAATTATTTGATCCCATTGATTCTTATTTAATGTTGTTATTCTACTTATTCTTGGATCTAACTACATCAAACACGAGAGTGGCTTTGCAGTCTACCGACATCAAGAGATGCGGTGACAAGTTAGGTTAACAAGTAAGTTAGGTGAGAGCTGCTTGGGATTAGAAGAGATTCTAATCACTTGTTCTTGAGTACATAACATTGTTCACATCGAGAGGTGGAGTAATTGTGGGTACTTGAGTCTTGAGTAAATGGAAGACTGTTATTAGTAAGAATCCATTGAAGCGTTATTGCTGTAATAGTTTATCTATTCAAAACCTTGTTGACGCATCCTACATTGTGACTTTGCAAAAATTAGTGATCCACTCCAGATCTTCGCACTTGATCACATTTACAATTCGTGCATTTAAATATTCAACACTCAACACATTTGATTTACTTCCAATACATTGACATTTATCTTTAACTGTATTAACAATATTGATTATTTTTTTTGTGCAGATTTGACGAAATTATACTGACATCATTACTCACATTTTACTTAATTTCAGTATTAATTGCTTCGACATTTAAACATCAAAAACCCATTTCCTCGTGGGATTGATATTCATAGAATTATCTATCAATAATACTTCCATTGACGTGTGTTTGCTTGCACAATCGTTGTGACATTTCAGACGTGATCAAGTTTTGGCACCATTGTCGGGGAGATTGGTGTTTGTTTGATGTTTATTTTTGTAGCTGCAATTAATTCTACTTACTTAACTTTTAATTTGTACTGATCTATTTTTTTTTTATTATCTTTTTTTTTAGTTTTATAAGTGTTGCATGTCCATAAGGAGAAATCTTAAGGACACTGTGAGCTTTGATCCAGAGTTTGAGAGGACATTAGGGAGAAGGCAAGAACAAAGGAAAATGACTAGTAATAACAACAACAACAATTTACCCCCATTGCTGTCACAAGATGGAGTTCCTCCAATGCTGCCACAAATTGTTAATGATATACCACCACCACAACCACAAGAAGAACAAGTATAAAATAGGACAATAAGAGAGTTTATAGTACATGTACTTGATGATTTACAACCAGGGGTTGTGAGACTAGAAATTCAAGCGAGAAATTTTGAGCTCAAACCGGTGATATTTTATATGTTAAATTCAAATGGACAATATTCTGGTTTTCCTTATGAAGACACAAGAGAACATTTAAAATCATTTTTTCTTATTTGTGCATCCTTTAGTCAACATGGTGTCCCTGATGATGCCTTGAAAATACAATTATTTTCGTATTCGTTGCAGGGTAAAGCGAGAACATGGTTCTTGGGATTGTCGGTGGGATCAATTACATCTTTGAATGCATTAGCAATGTAGTTTGTCTTGCGTTTCAATCTGCCGATAATGAATGTGAGGTTACGAAATGATATTACTGCATATCATCAGCTAGATGATGAGAACTTACATACAACTTGGGAGCGTTACAAAACATTGCTTCGACGCTGCCCAATGCATGATATTCAACAAGACACCCAAATAAAAAAAATTTATAATGGTTTGAATGCTCAAGTAAGAAATCTTGTCGATGCATCTGCTAATGGTCCCTTGTTGGACTGTACCTACGATGAAGCTGTAAGAATTCTAGAGAGGATTACTCAGAACGACTATCAATATACAATCTCTTGTTCTGTACAAGTAAAAAATAACCCTGGAGTTCTTGAGTTAGATGCTATTTCTGCTTTGTTAGCACAAGTATCCTCATTGGCCAATATCGCAAAGAATATGAAGGGAACAAATGACGCTGCTCCTATTCAAGTGGCCCAGTAATTAATGCGCCCATATTTTCTTGTGAAATTTACGACGACATTCATAGTTAGAAGGACTACCCACAACATGCAAAAAATGCTTTTTACGTCAATAACATCAAAGGAGGTTCATTTGGTAACTCATACAATAATCGATCTCAACAACCTTGGGGGAATCAAAATGCTTCCACATTTAGATATAGAAATTCCTCAAATCAAGGAGACAAGGGAGTTACAATAGCACCGGAAGAATTTTAGATGGCTACTCTAGATACAACCAAATTTCCATTGCACCAGAAGATCAAGCAAAGACCACGTTCACATGCCCTTTTGGAACCTTTGCATTCCAACGTATGCCATTTGGGTTGTGCAATGTGCCAGCAACATTCCAGAGGTGTATGACGGCAATATTCTTAGACATGATCAAGGATTCCTTAGAGGTATTCATTGATGATTTCTCTATCTATGGACAAATTTTCGACCAATGCGTTGACAATCTGGTGAGAGTTTTGAAGAGATGTGAGAACACAAATCTAGTTTTGAATTTGGAGAAATGTCACTTCACGACAACTAAAGGCATTTTCTCGGGCATCGAGTATCTTGTCAGGGCATTAAGGTTGATAAAGCAAAGGTAGAAATCATCAAAAAACTACCACCAATCACCAACATCAAAGCAATAAGAAGCTTTCTTGGACATGTTGGCTTTTATAGAAGATTCATCCAAAATTTTTCCAAGATAGCTAAACCATTATGCTCATTGCTGGAGCAAAATAAAAAGTTTGTGTTCGATGACAATTGTCTAGACGCATTCATGACTATAAAGAAGCAGCTGGTACAAGCCTCAATTATCATTGCACCAGACTAGATGCAACTGTTTGAACTAATGTGCGATGCAAGTGATTTTGTTGTGGGAGTTGTACTAGGCTAAAGAAAACATAAGGTATTTCACTACCATTGAGAAGGAGTTGTTAGTAGTAGTCTTCGCATTTGACAAGTTTCATTCATATCTTGTCAGCATAAAGATTACAGTATACATAGACCACTTCTGCATTGAAATATCTTCTTACAAAGAAAGACGTCAATCCTAGACTAATACGATGGATCTTTCTCATTTAAGAATTTCATATTGAAATCAGGGATAGGAAAGGATCTTAAAATCAAGTAGCTGACTACTTGTCTTAACTGGAAGTTGGAAGTGAAGATGGGTAGACGTCCTAAATTGTCCAAGCATTTCTAGACGAGCAGTTATTCTTTGTCGATGCATTGCCCTGATATGCTGATGTTGTCAATTACCTTGTGTGTGGGAAGCTACCCCTGAATACTACTGGTCACAAGAAGATCAGGTTCATACGTGATGCTGCAAAATATCACTGGAACAAGCCATACCTATTCAAGGTATGCGCTGACAACATTATCTGTCGCTGCGTACTTGAAGAAGAAATGACTTCAATCCTGCGACATTGTCATGATGCCCCTTATGGAGGACATTTTGGTGGTCCAAGGACTGCTGCTAAGGTCTTACAGTTAGGATTTTATTGGCCCACATTATTTCGAGATGCTCACAACTTCGCATAACAATGTGATCGTTGTCAACGTACTAGTTCAATATCTCAACGCAATGATATGCTCCAACAACTGATCATGGACGTAGAGCTCTTTGATGTTTAGGGTATCGACTTCATGGGACCATTTCCAAATTCTTTTGGGAATGTGTACATCTTAGTTGTTGTTGACTATGTATCTAAGTGGATCGAGGCTATTGCGGTGTGAAAAGATGATGCTCGGACGGTGTTGAAATTATTTTACACATACATTCTCACAAGGTTTATAACACCAAGAACATTAATAAGTGACCAAGGAAGTCATTTTTATAACAACAAAGTGGCGATTGCGTTAAAAAGATATGGTGTGAAGCATCGTATGGCTACTACGTACCACCCACAAACCAATGGTCAAGCCGAGGTATCCAATCGTCAAATCAAAAGTATACTTGAGAAGGTGGTTAGTCCATCTAAGAAGGATTGGTCTTCGCAGCTACATGACGCATTATGGGTGCTTCGACTGCTTATAAAACCCCACTGGGAATGTCGCCATATCAGTTAGTATTTGGTAAGTCTTGTCACTTGCCAGTTGAGCTTGAACATGAAGCAATGTGGGCAATCAAACAGGTGAATATGGACTATGATGTTGCCAGAAGAAAAACTTTATTGGACATCATTGAATTGGAGGAAATACGTTGACATGCTTATGAGAATGCCGTAATATACAAGGAAAAGACAAAGAGATGGCACGAAAATATCATTTTGCATCGACAATTTAGCCCTGGTCAGTTTGTGCTTTTATTTAACTCACGTTTAAAATTGCATCCAAGTAAATTGCGATAAAGATGGTCAGGCCCTTTCAAAGTTGTCGAGGCATTCCAAAACGGGGCAGTGATAATTGAAAATCTAAAGGATGGACAACAATTCAAAGTAAATGGCCAACGTTTAAAGCACTATGTGAGCCTAGATATCAAAGAACCAAACGAGACCATCAATCTGGTCACACTTAAATAATGTCGACGTATTTGTTTATTTACTTTTATTTGTTTCACATTTACTTTTGTTGTTTCAAATTCCTTGCAGAAATAAAAATCGCATTTTTGTCGAAGCATCAAAGCGCAAATTTTCGACGCATTATGTGATGAGTCAGCATAGCTTTTTCAGCAAGAATCGTGCCGATTTATCTCTTTTCTCTCCCAGTCATCCAATCAAACGAAATAGTACAATCTGCAGAATGAAAATTAATAACTACAAATGCAACGATTCCCCATAATTTTTTCAATCACCACGATTAGTTTATAAATTCTCTTTCCTGCAGATTTCTCTCTACTCTCATCCTCCATTATTGCTACAACTTGTCCCTTTCATTGCCTCTATATTTCTTTCCCGTTTACAAGCTTTCTTAATTTCTACAAACTTCTCTAATTTCCTTGATCATTAACAATGGAAAAAACCCGAGCATCGAAAAACCCTTCCAAAAACACCCCAACAACTTCAACTACGTGGCTCCGAACACAACACCATCTCCGTCTACAGGTCCAAACCTATTCCTGACGACTGCAGTCAAGGACCGCTACCAGAATATAATGCTAAAATGAAACTTCCACCTTGAACAAGGTCTCCAACTATCTCCGCATCAAACCTTGGGGAGATAGGTTGCCCATACTATCAGTTACCTTGGGTGGGGTAGGAGTTTTTGGGAGTCTTTCTGTGAGCATCCTTTTGGTTACTCCCCTACACTAGTCAAGGAGTTCTGTGCCAACCTGGTGGATCTGGAGCAAGAATTCGTTTTTGTAAAGGAAGGACTCATTCCATGGAGCGCTGCTCAAATCAACGTGCTGTTGAGGATACCTAAGCGAGTGGACGACCACTCACCGTTTATACATTGCTTGGACGATGACAGCACCGCTCAGATGATGAAAGAACTTTGTGTCGATGGAGCCACATGGACTAGTAACGAGTTCCATAACTACACCATGCATCGAAGGCATCTCACAACCTTCTGCAAGGTATGGTTTCATTTCATCAACAACCGCATCATGCCTTTAACACATAGCACTACGACGACATTAGACCGTATGTGTTTTTGCATTCTATAATTCACTTTTGACACATCGACATCGAAGAGATCATCCACGATCAAATCGCGAAAGTTGCTGGCAAGCAAACTGGTATACTTCCATTCCCCTCTCTAATCATGTTCCTTTGTAAACAGAAGGGCATTGTGCCAAGAATGGTGAGGAAATATTAGAGAACAAAGGCCCGATCAATGATATTTTTGTTTAATGAATGACTCATGGCCAGTAGACACTGGTGGCCAAAGAAGCCTCGAAGAAGAAAGATAGAAACAAAGGGAAAAAGAAGGAAAAATAATCCGATGCGCCCACAAATTCACAAGTGGCGAAGAAGCTGGCTTTAAGTGAAGTACATCTCAACTGTATTGACATGCGCTCAATCCACACTGATGGTGTTGTCGATGATATGGATTATAGGCTACATAAATTTTATGCTTACACAAAGGCCTAGAACGAGACCATTATCGCAGCACTACGCCAAATCAGCCCCACTTTATTGCTAGACTTTCCATCCTTTCCATCCATCTTTCTCTAGATGCAGTACTTATCATTCGATCAACCTACACATGATGGTAAACCTGCCCTTCTACCAACACGAATTCGCATCTCAAATAATGACAAGGAAGAAGGGCACTCGCAATCTAATGAGGACTGTTATCGCACCATTGCTGATTTGTTCTAGGAAGAGTTCTCCGACAGTCTTGGAGTGAATATGGCTGAATGTGAGGATGTTCTAGATAAAGATGTAGACGTCGGAATGCGCTAACATTGTCCCAAAAGAACTAGAGTAGCATGAGGATGAAGGTGTGGATCATAGAGATAACCTGTTGAAGAAAAAGGAAGAAGAAAAAGAGGAAGAAGAGAATGAAGAGAAAGACCCTGCCGAGGTGTAGGAAGAGAAGGAAAAGGATGCCTCGACAACACTTGCTGAGGATGTTGTCAGCACACCAAAGAGTGTGGGGGCATCTAGTTCTGAAGAAGCTCGACCTGATTCAAGCCAAACTGAGGTTGTTATGAGTGGAATCAAGGAACTAAATCCTCTTGCTATTGTGCCTTATGTAGCACCGGTCAATAAAATCCACCCATCAGACGTGACAATCAATGAGGCTACCACCCAACCTATTGAGGAGGAGCAATTCGCTAAGCCGGTTGGTACAACGGATAAAAATAGGAAGAGGCGCAAGGAAAAATAGAAGAAGAAGCACAAAGACGAGGGGGAGCACCCAAAGAAGAAGAAAAAGAAAACAAAGATAGTTTTTGCATCGGCTGTTGACGAATAAGTTGGTACATTTCTTTTTAGATAGTTTTCATGCATTTTTATTGTCATTTCATTTTATTCTGTTACTGCATCCCTTTTGTTAACTTAGTTGCATTGTAGTTACATTTCCATTATTTCTGTATACATATTGTCAGTGCATTGGGGACAATGCAGACATTAAGTTTGGGGGAGATAATGTGAAATGGAAATGCAATTACACTCACACATTTGAATTCTACTTATTTCTTTGGTTAGTGAGAATTGACCAAATTTCAATAGAAATGTGCCCACAATTTTTATTTTTATGCATAATTCTTGAATTGTTTGGATGATAATGAGGAAATTGGATGAATATGAATGAATGATGAGTCTACTATTTTTGAATGAATGATTAGAATTGCTTTAGTAATGAAATGATACTGTTGATGTTTAAATCTTTAGCTAACTAACCAGTTGCAGCGACATTATATGAATAAAAGACACTAATGTGAGTGCATTATAACTTTCCAAAGGAGAACACTCCGCTATAAGTTTAAAAAACTCAAATAGCCAAAGGCTGCCACTGCAAGAGTATGTGTCGGCATAATTACATACCTCTTAGGGGTTTGTTGCACCCCATCGTTACTTCCCAAGAACAAAGGTAAAGTAATGCAATGACATCTCTTAGTCATTTGAAAAAGAAACCAAAATGTGAAAAAGAAGAAAAAGAAAAAGAAAGAAATTTTTTATAAATGTTGTATTGGTTCAAGAAAGATTAGGATTCAATGCATGTTACTAACATTTATGAAGTTGCAATTTTTAATTATTCATGCTTATAAATTGTCAGCGTAGTATTCTATCAAATGAATACAATTTGTACATTAGAACTTCAGAGAATTCAAGTTGTATGACTAATGATTGCGATGACATTTCTACTTGTGACTTTGTTAATTTTTGTTTACTTAAGGACAAGTAAAAACTCAAATTTGGCTCCCTAATTTAGTGTTTTAATTGTCTCTTTTGTATCTCATTTAGCATGCATCTTGAGCATTTCATACTTAGTTTTTACATTTTCAAATTCATTGTTAGTTAGCTTAATTTTGTTGTTATTTGTATCTGGTTTTGTACTAATTTCAATGCAAGCAGGCTCCAGGAGCTTAATTCACAATGGGAAGCACCAGTGCAGGAACATCACAGATGTCGCCGTAATTATGGTTTCAAATTGCGTCCAGCAATGTATCGACAATCTGCAGATCTCTGAAGAAAGCATTAAAACTGTGTGAGTGCGCAATTGTACTCTAACTAACTTTGAAAGCTACAAAATCTAGATCTGGATCTGAGAATGAGAGCATGAAATCTGCAATTTCTTGAGCCTATAAATAGAAGAATGAAGAAATCGTCAAAAGTTAAAGAATTAAATTTGCTAATTAAATCTGCAATTGTTGGAGACCGGAGAACTGATTGAGTCGATGAGCAGCAACTCCTGATGAGGAGTGCTTGATGTTACGCAAGAGAAGCAGTTAGGGGGTAATTCAAATAGCCTAGAGATAGTATATTTTGATGTAATTCGTTAACTCCTTTCTTATGAATGATGAACTATTATTAATATTGAATGAATACGAGAGTATCTTTCATTATTTGATCCCTTTGATTATTATTTAATTTTTTTATTTTGCTTATTCTTGGATCTAACTACACCAAACACAAGAGTGGCTTTGCAGTCTACCGACATTGAGAGATACGGTGACAAGTTAGGTTAACAAGTAAGTTAGGCGAGAGTTGCTTGGGATTAGAAGAGATTGTAATCACTTGTTCTCGAGTACACAACATTGTTCACATCGAGAGGTGGAGTAATTGTGGGTACTTGAGTCTTGAGTAAGTGGAAGACTTTTATTGGTAAGAATCCATTGAAGCGTCATTGCTGCTACAGTTTATCTATTCAAAACCTTGTCGATGCATTCTGCGTTATGACTTAGCAAAAATCAGTGATCCACTCCAGATCTTCGCACTTGATCACATTTACATTTCGTGCATTTAAATATTCAACAATCAACACTCAACACATTTTATTTACTTCTAGTACATTGACATTTAACCTCTAACATTTAACTTCGACTGTGTTGACAATATTGATTATTTTATTGTGCAGATCTGATAGAATTACACTGACATCATTACTCACATTTTACTTAATTTCAGTATTAATTGCTCCGACATTTAAACATCAAGAATCCATTTCCTCATGGGATCAATATATGATAGAATTATCTATCAACTATACTTGCATTGATGTATGTTTGCTTGCACAATTGTTGTGACGTTTCATACGCGATCAGTGTCATAGGCCATAAGAAAGAAAGATTTCTTTGTGAAGTAGTGAAGTACCATTGGAACGAGTAGTACTTATTCAAGGTATGCAATGATGATATCATTTGGCGTTGTGTTCCGGAAGAAGAGATGCTTTCAATCCTAAAGCATTGTCATGATGCTCCTTATGGAGGTCATTTCGGTGGCATGAGAACTGCTGCTAATGTTCTTCAATTGGGATTTTACTGGCCTTCACTATTCAAGGACGCCCATAATTTTATGAATCAATGCAATAGATGTCAGCGCAGTAATTCTATGTCTCGATGCAATGAAATGTTACAGTAGCCAATTATGGAGGTCGAACTGTTCGATGTTTGTATGGATTTTATGGGACCATTTCCAAGTTCGTTTGAAAATCTTTATATACTAGTAGCTATTGACTACGTCTCAAAGTGGGTTGAAGTTGTTGCAGTCCTAAAGAATGATGCAAAGACAGTGCTTAAATTCTTCCACAAGCATATACTCACCCGCTTTGGCACACCAAAAGCATTGATTAGTGATCAAGGTACACACTTTCATTGCAACCAAGTGGCTGTCGCACTGAAGAGGTATGGAGTTAATCATAGAACGACTACTACTTATCATGCGCAAACCAATGGACAGGCTGTAGTGTCTAATCGAAAAATTAAGAACATTCTTGAGAAGGTTGTGAACCCTTCGAGGAAAGATTGGTCTTTTAGACTTAATGATGCTTTATGGGCATTACGGACAACATACAAAACTCTATTAGGGATATCGCAATATCAACTAGTTTTTGGGAAAGCATGGCATTTGCTAGTTGAATTGGAGCATACGGCAATGTGGGCAATTAAGCAAGTGAACATGGATTATGTAGCTGATGGAAAGAAAGACTATTGGATATCACTGAACTAGAGGAAATTAGGCAAAATGCCTATGAAAATGTGTAATTTACAAGGAAAGGACCAAACGAAGGCTTGATAGAATTATTTTGCGCGACAACTTATCGCAGGTCAACAAGTTTTATTATTCAATTCTAGGTTAAAATTGCATCCAGGTAAATTACGCTCACATTAGTCTGGACCTTTTGAAGTTGTTGAAGCATTTCCTGATGATGCAGTCACTATTAAAGATTTACATGATGGACACCAATTCAAAGTGAAGGGGCAGGGACTGAAGCACTACTTTGGGCATAGTGATCAAAAGCAGGAAGAGACCATTAACTTGGTTGAAATTTTTTAACTTTTACTGAATTATTATTACGTAATTTTATTTTATTTTATTTTTGCTTTTGTTTAATTTTGTTTTATTTCTTATTTTTTTTGCAGAATAATTAATTCTCATTATCGACGCATTTGGACTTCATTATCAATGCAATTCGTACAGCCATACTACAACTATTGACTCATGAAAAATAGAGCATATCAGGGATTCAGATCCTATCGTTTCATCAATAGTCACCCAGCCGTTGGATCTGTCTGAGCATGCTAAATTCTCATTTGATGCATTTATTCCCGCCAGACTTTATGTCCTTTCGCTTAATCACAAAAAAAAAATCACAACTTTCCATCTTCCCCTTTCACTCGCTATAAACCCCCTTCTCTATGTCGACTATAACAACCACAAAGCAATCATTTTTATTCACCAAGCTTGCACCTTTACACCTTACTCACAAAAACATGGCAAGAACTTGAGGAGCAATCAAGAAAGCAACCAAATCTGTCGAAGAACACTCATCCTCTGCCACAGTAGTTCATGAAGTAGAGCCCTCCATGCCAAGAGATCCGGTGACATTTTTAATGAAAAAGGCCAAAGACTGATTTCAAGACAATATACTGAAAAGAAATTGTCACCCAGAACAAGGCTTTTTCTTGTCGCGATAGCAAGACTTGGGGAAGCAAGTCTACAAGAACATCTTAAGGCTAAAATGGGAAACCTTTTGCACTCAACCTAGAAGTTACTCTCCATCTCTGATACGTGAGTTTTATGCTAACCTTATTGACTAGGAGTCAAAGTTTGACTTTATTTGTGAAGGATTGATCTCGTGGGATGCTCAATGAATCAATGAGCTGTGCAACACTGAGGTGGATAGGGATGAACACTCATGTTCATTGAAGAGATCACTAATGATAAGACAGACCTCTTGGTAAAAGATCTTTGTGTCGACAGAGCAACATGGACGTGTTCAAATCATAACAATTACATCATGCACAGATACTTCTTAACGCTGCAAAGCAAAATCCGGTTTCATTTTGTAAAGTGCAGACTTAAGCCCTCTACGCATAGCACCACAGTCACCCTTGACCGAATGTGTCTGAAAGATTCTATTATTAAGGGTAGGAAGATCGATGTCAAGGCAATACTACACCAAGAAATTGCTAAATGTGCTATAAGGCAAATGGGCATCTTGGTTTTCCCATCACTGGTAATGCAACTATGCCAGCAGAAGGGAATCGTGCCCCGAGATGGTGAAGAAATCTTGAAGAACAAGGGCCCAATCAATGAAACCTCGATTGAGAGAATGGCTCATGGTAAGGATACACCCACAGTGAAAGAAACATAAGCAAATAAAAGGAAGGGCAAAGCAAAAGTAGAAAACAAAGGAGAAAATCTGACCGTAGAGACATCCTTGTGGCGCAAAATGAAGGATGTTGAACAGTTAGCCACTTCCATCAGTAACAAGTAGATCAAGCTTGTTGCTACAATCGAAGACATGGACAGAGTGCAAAATTTGTTTTATGCCTATACTAGGGCTTGGAGCAGTTCCATTGTAGCCATATTAAGGCAGCTAAGCAAAGCCCCACTCCCAAAATTCCCAGTATTTCCACCAATCATCAGGGAGTATGAGCTTTCATCAGAAGAGATTGACTTAGGGGACAAAGACTAATCAGTAGCTTCCCCTCCTATGGTGCACATCTCTGATGATGAAAAGGAAGCGAAATCAAGGGATGTTGACGAATGCTTGCGAAAAATTGAGAGCTTGTTCGAAGATGATTTCACTATTGGTCAAGAGAAGCATGTTGCTGAAGAGGAAATTCCTGCTGGATAGGAAGAAACCCATTGATGATGAAAAGGAGAAGGATGAAGAAAAAGATGTTGAGAAAGAATCAGTTGAAGAAACTGTCACTGCACTCGAGGTTGTGGGTGCAACGACTAAGGACTTGGCAAGTCAGGCGGAAGCTGTGGAGGAAACCAATGAGGAACACCACAATCCTTTAGCAATAGTTGTCTACACTAGACCACTTGAGGTTATCCATCTGACACAAGACGCAGCTGATGATTCTGAGGTAACACCAGATGTTGAGGAGCAATCCGAGGACCTGGCGAAACCCAAAGGAAGGAAGAGAAAGCACTCCAAGGACAAAAAGCGCAGAAAGGAAAAAAAAGAAGAGAAGGAAGAAGAAGCATCATGTAGCCACATCGACGGCTGTGGAAAACTGAGTTAGTTATTTTAAGTTTTTAGTTGTAGTATTTATGCATTGTATGTAGCTATAGTTTTTATTTTTTTAGTGCACATTATCATTACATTTCCATTGTCATTTTATTTTAGTGTTAGTGCATTGGGGACAGTGTAAACTTTAAGTTTAGGGGAACGTGTATGGGGTTTGGAAATGAAATTGCACCCACAATTCAAAAAAAATATTTTTTGAATTTAATGAAGCATGCAAGGTTTATGAATGGTTAATGCAAATATGTTTGAAAACTTTTGTTATATTCGATGCTTAATTCTTGAATCATGTGAACTTTCAGTGAATGAGTTGGATAAATTTGATTGAATGTTATATCTTCAATTCTTTGATGAATGACATAGATTGCATTAGTAATGGATGATTAGTATCATTCCTTGGATCTTGAATGAATCTGCCTTTTATAGCTACTTATATATATATATAGTTATAAATAAGAGACACTCTAATGTAGGAATATTGTGAATTGTTTAAGGGGGAATACTCCAATGCAAGTGTTAGAAAAATGAATCTAGCCAAAGGTTGTCGCTGCAAGAGTGTGTGTCGATGCAATTACATACTCCCTGGGGGTTTGTTGCACTCCATCATTACTTCTTTGGATCAAAAGGTATAGTAATGCAACAACATCCCTCAGTCATATAAAAAAAAGGTAAAAGAAAAATATATATATATATATCCTATTGTACAATAAATGTTGTATAGGTAGATGAACTTTAGGATCTGAAGCATGATGCTGGCTTTGATGAAGTTACAATCTTAGTTATTCATACTTATGTGCTGTCGATGCAATATTCTGTCATTCGAATGTGATTCATTCATTGGGATTTTAGATGATTCAAGTTGCTAGAATGATCATTTGCCTTGGTGAATTTTTGTGTAGCCTTGCTAGTTTCTGTTTTACTTTAGGACAAGTAAGAACTCAAGTTTGGTGGTGTGATAGTGCTAAAAAAACCATTGTTTTCTCCCTACATTTTGGTTAAGTTGTTCCCATTTAATCATCCTTAGCACATATTTTAGCACTTTTTAATTTTGTTAATTCATTTTCTAACTCAATAAACCTTAGCCTAGTTGCCCTTAATTTTGTCATATTTTTGTACTAATGTAGCTGCATGAGTATTTTCAAATTGTGTCCAGGATTGTTACCGCATCTAACAGCTATCCGAATAAGAACAGAAAAGCGTGAGTTGTCTAGTCTGGTATAACCAACTGGTACGACCATAAACAGCTCGATTCTGATGAAAGGACACCTGCACAATTTGGCTGAATATAAATGCTCACTAGGAAAGAGAAAAAAAGAGGAGAGCTAATTTGGAAAAAGAGGCAGAATAGCTTCTGACGAGGAGCCCTAAGTGCAACGCAAGAGGGAAGTAAGAGAGCAAGTCGAGTTGTCTAGGAATAGTATTCTCTATTTGTTCTTTTACATTTCTTTCTAAATGCTAGTGATTACTGTTTATTTCATGTTTGTATGGAAGTACTCATGATTTCTGAACTGAATGTTATTTTATTTAATCTTACTTCTACTGTTTAATCTTTGGGTTTGAATGTTTTTAACAAAAAAGTGTTATTACAATCACTGTCACTGGAAGGTGCAGTTATTGAAGTCACTGTCTAGGAATAGTACTCATGACAATGGAAGTTGCTTGAGGATTAGAGGAATTTAATCTACTTGTTCTTAACTGTGTTGCATTTCCATCATCGAAAGGTGTGGTTAATGTGCATGTTTAAGTCTTAGATCGAACATAGAAGTTAAGCTTGGTAAGATATTCATTGCACATAATTGCAACGACAATCACTTATTCTTTCATACCTTGTGAGCCACACTTAGTATTCTGTTGTATATTCATGTTGGGGACCTCATTTTACTATTATCACATTTCGTTTTTATTTTCAAGCTATTGCTCCGACAGCAACTCTCACAATTTATTCCTTTTTACTTATTCATTGCATTGACACTAATAGACAAAAAGACAGTCATCATCGTGGGATCAATATCCGACAGACTCACATCTGTCTACTATTCTTGCATCAATAGTGTACACTTACACAATATTATTATGATGTTAAACAGTCGATCACTTTCCTTTTCCTTTTTCTTTGCTTTTTGAAGGTCCTATCGATTTCAACACTTCAACCATACATATCACACACATACACAAGCAAAAATCAATCATCCACACATCTCATACAGTCATAAACAATAGCTTAAGCTCTGTTCTCTTAAACCAAAACCTTAAACCTAGTAAACTTTAAACTCTAATATCTCAGTCTACACCTAACATTTTTGCATGAAATGAATATTTTTCATCTACATATTTACCCACGACTAATTTCCAACCTTTAAACCGCTTAAAACTAAACGTTTTAAAATACCGAATATTTTCGACACACAATGTCTATAATAATGAAAATACATTAAAACTCTAGAAATACTTAACGAAACTTCAAAGTAACTTTAGAAACCTTCTAATCATGTTAAAAAAGTTAAAAAAAACTTTAAAACCATGTTTTAATCCACAATTTTGACATTCGCCATTAACAACCCAATTTTAGGCTTTTATTTAAAACATGCGTTTTAATGGCTAAAAATTCAGTTTAAGAGACTAGATATCATTTAAAACTAATAGAATGATGATTGGTTACCTTTGATGAAAGAAAAATGAGCTTCGACACAAATTCGAAAAAACCCACGTTTGGAGAAGTTGATGAAGAAGATGAAGGTGATGAAGGATTTTGGGTGTTTCTCTTGGTTTTTATAAGCGTATAAAGTTTTAGGGTTATTAAAATTCAAATGAAATTAGGAATTAGAAGTATAAATCAATTGGGAGATATGGAAGAGTAAGGGATGACAAACACAAATACTAACGTGAAACTAAAACTTTAAATGGGGGTTTTAGTTTGAATTTTAAATTTTGGTTTAATTCATCATAAAAACTCTAAGTTTTGACTATTTTACAAATAAGTCCTATTTTCAAAATTAAAGGTCTTTAAAACTATTTTTTCAAAAATTGATTTAATTTTCTAAAAGTCATATTCAAAAACATTACCAGTTACCATGCTTGCAAAATTCCAAGCATATATGGTCCAAAATATCTATTATACCTTCAAAACTTCTAGGCTTAATTTTGGGGTGTGACATAATATGTTGGAATTTTAAGTAGAATTCAATTATTTTATAATTAAATTATATTTTTCAACAATAATTACTGCGAAATTGCATGAATTTGAGCTAGAAAATGCATGAAAAAGTCTATAATTTCATGTTTCCACACCCCCAAACTTAATTCATTACTCGTCCCGAGTAATGAACAAATCACTAAAAAATTATTCAAAATCATCATTTCTCCTCATAATTATGAGTTTAATGTAATTAAGCAAAAGAACAAAAATTCTGATGTTATGTAGCTCAAGTATACATATTATTCAAATTAATCTCTATTATCATGCTAATAGAAAATAGACTAAATGTTTTCTTAATTAAGATATGTCAAAATCTTACCAATTGATTTTCATTCCCTTATTTAAGACCAAACTACAATCACTAAGTTTAACTTATGCCTTCATATGTTGAACATAGAAAATTTCTCTCTACTAATGTAGGTGTAGCATAGAAATCTGAATCAAATAGGTCTTTTATATAGGTTGTAGTGGGGCTAGGATAGGGGTAGGTAAAATAAATATACTTAAGCTAAAAACCCTAAACTCAGTCACCTTCAAATTCACCAACATTTTTTGAACTTGAGTACACATGCTCTTTGTATATCTATTTCTTTTGAGTACATATGCTCTATTCTCTCTTTTTTCTTTTTCTTTTTCGAGCATCGTACTGTATGTACTACAATTTTTTGAGTGTTTGGTACTTCTTCTCAACTCTCCCAAACTTATTTTCAAAAAATATTCTTGATAGATTGAGTCTAGTGTTTGGGACAATTTGGAGATAAGTACGAGAGATAGAATGGATTATCATTGTAAAGTTCAAAGAAAATCAGGCCATATAGTCTCAAAGTTTGCTTCAAGAGATAACATTCATTAAGGTTAGCTTGAAAGGCTCAAACGGTCAAAACAAATTTGCCTAAATCATTTTCAAAATTTCATGCTTCCTAAGATTTTGCCTCAATAAATTATTAAGTCAATTCTAGAGACTTAAACATTCATTCATATTTAGCTTTTATACAAAATAAAAATTTTACAGTATGATTCACATATTTTATTAAGAATAACATTTATATCATGGTTCAGCTTAACATAACAACCATTGAGATAATTGATCTTTATTTATACTAAAGCATAGAATAATCAATAGAAATTCAAATTTTTTTGAGCAAAATTATAATTAAATTCATAAAATAAGAAGAAATAATAATTATTAAGAAGTTTTCAATTTTCGGTCCCTCCACTTAAGATGAACAATGTCCTCATCGTTAAAAACAAGAAAGAGAATGCCAAAATAAACGTGAATGTATACTGTACACCAGGTAGGATCAAGGAAGAGTAGGTGAGTCAAATTTGACTGCTTAAATACCAAGCTCTTACAAGGTCCAATCCTAGACATGTACATTTCTATTACCACACTTTTTATTTTTGTTAATTGTTCAATTTTATTACTAACTTCAACCTCTTAGTTTATTATGCAAAAATTAAAAATAACCTAAAGACTTCAAATCTAAACC
The DNA here is from genome assembly GCA_039519145.1 of Kokia cookei. NCBI lineage: Eukaryota > Viridiplantae > Streptophyta > Magnoliopsida > Malvales > Malvaceae > Kokia > Kokia cookei. Next base: position 19,072,628 of record CM076903.1, on the reverse strand, counting down.
TAAATTCATCTATTAAAAGAAAAATGAAATAACCTAAGGAATTAAATAAATAAAGACAAGATCCCCCTCGTTTTATTTATGTTCAGACCCCTCAAACTTTAACTCATCTTTGGCTTCATTTTCCTTGTTTTAGCTCGAATCACCTTGCTCCTTCGACATTGGAGTTCATGGTTCAAATATGTAATCTGGAAATTTAGGAACAAAAATAAACAGGTCACGAAATATATTCTCGAGTGCACATTTAAATGAGTCATCCCGTATTTTCGTGTATCTCCAATAGGCTTGTTGCTGCCACTGCATATGTTGAATGCAATCCATCATCTTTGACAACTCATCTCGAAGTTCGGAGTGAGGTGACTGATAGCATTAGAATTGAAACCTATTTTCTCCCTAAATTTGTGTATTAATTCTCTCTTTTGTGCCATATTTAGTATGCATATTAGGATTTCATAATTAGTTTTTATGCTTTCTAGCTCATTGTTGTTTGGTTTAAATTCTTACTATTCTATCTCTTTTTGTGCACTAATGTCGCCACATGCAACATATATATATTGTGTTTTAAAATTGTTAGTGCAAGAACACATCTCAATATATCAAAGCTAGAAAGAATCCAGAATGCAGCGACAAATTCAGCTTGAAATTGCGACCAGTGATGTCACCGCATAGGAATCTTTACTTTAGAATGAATGAATTCAAGCTGCAATTACACCTGGAAGCACCAATGTAGAAATTTCACACGTCGTCACCGTAATTAAAGATTTCAGATCACGACCAAAAATGTGGTGATAATCTGCAAATCCATGAAGTTCACACCAGATTTGTGTGAGTGCACAGTTGGACTGTAACAAACATTTACAGCTGTAATTGGATCTGGATTTAAGGAGAGAGAAGGTTTACCATTCTTGAAGCCTATAAATTGAGGAGAAAAGATGAAGAAAAATATCAAGAGGTAGAGGAATTAAATTATGCAAATACTGTGTGTTTTTAGAGATTTAAGCTAGAGAATGGTGAGCTAACTGAGCCGACGAGCAACAACTCTTATTATGATGATGAACTATTATTGATATTTGAATGAATACGAGAGTATCTTTCATTGTTAGATTTACTTTGATTCTTATTTAATTCTTTTCATTTGTTTATTCTTGGATCTAATTACATCAAACATGAGAGTGCATTTTCAGTCTATCAACATCGAGAGATGCGGTGATAAGTTAGGTTAGCATGTAAGACAGTGAGAATTTCTTGAGATTAGAAGAGATTCTGATCACTTGTTCTTGAGTGCACAATGTTGCTCACACCGAGAGGTGGGGTAATTGAGGGTGCTTGAGTCTTGACTAAATGGAGAACTGATATTGGTAAGTTTTCATTGGAACTCGATTACTGCGACAGTTCATCTATTCAAACCCTTGTTAACACATCCTGCATTACGACTTAGTGAAATCAGTTATCCACTCCAAACCTTTGCACTTGACACACTTCTACTTTTCTGCATTTAAATTCTCAACACTTCAACAACACTTTGATTTACTTTCAGTTACTTTGACAATTAACCTTGATTGCATTCACAATACTAACTATTTTAGAGTGAAGATTGACTTAATTACGCTAACATCTTTACTCATATTTCATCTAATTCTAGTATTAGTTGCTTCGACATCTGAACATCAAGAGCCAATTCCCTGTGGGATCAATATTTTATTGAATTAATCTATCAACTATACTTGCATCGATGTGTGTCCACTTGCACAACTACTGTGATGTTACAGGCCGATCAAGTTTTGGCGCTGTTGTCGGGGAATTTGATGTTTCTTTGATGTTTATGTTTGTAGACGCAATTAATTCTTCTTATTTAACTTCTAATTTTTACTAATTTATTTACTTTTTATTGTTAACTTCTTTTAGAATTCCTCAGGAGTTGCATGTCCACAAGGAGAAATCTGAAGGATATTGTGAACTTTGATCCGGAACTCGAGAGAACACTTAGGAGGAGAAAATAAGAACAAAAGAAAATGCTGGCAACAACAACAATAACAACTTACCACCATTGTTGACACAAGATGTAGTTCCTCCAATACAACCACAAGTTGTTAATCTACCACCATCGCCACCACAAGTTGAACAAGTGCAAAATAGGACAATCCGATATTTTGTTGTTCCTATTCTTGATGATTTACAACCAGGGATTGTGAGACCAGCTATTCAAGCTTGAAATTGTGAGATGAAACCGTTGATGTTTCAGATGCTTAATTCAAATAGGCAATATTTTGGTTTGCCTCATGAAGACATAAGAGAACATTTAAAATCATTTTTGCTTATTTGTGCATCCTTTAGTTAACATGGTGTCCCAGATAGAGATCTTTTATAATGGATTGAATGCTGAAACAAGAAATCTTATCGACGCGTCTGTTAATGATCCTCTGTTGGAATGCACCTACAATGAAGCTGTACAACATCTAGAGAGAATTGCACAGAATGATTATCAATATCCAATCTCTCGTTCTGCTCAGGTAAAAACTAATCCTGTGTTCTTGAATTAGATGCTATTTCTTCTTTGAGTGCTCAGGTATCCTCTCTGGCCAATATTATACAGAATATGAAGGGAACAAGTGATGTTGCTCCTATCCAAGTGGCCCAACAGATGATGTGCCAACATTTTCCTGTGAGATTTACGAAGACAATCACAGTTATGAGGATTGTCCACAACATGCTAAAAATGCATTTTACTTTAATAACATCAAAGGAAATTCCTATGGTAATTCATATAACAATAGAGCTCAACAACCTTAGGGAAATTAGAATGCTTCCACATTCAGATATGGAAATTCCTCAAATCAAGGGAGTTATAGACAAGGGAGTTACCACAATAATCAACAGTAAAATTTTAATTAGAATTCGCAGGTACATTCGCATCCTGATCAATTGCAGGCATAAAGCCAGATGCAACCACAATTGCGGTTACAGCCACAACAGAATGCAATGCCACATATGCAAGGACAGCATCAACAACAACAACAGTTTTCTCAACAAAGCTCAGATCCTATGGCTACTCTTGAAACACTGATGCGAGAGCATATCACGAGAACTAAAGTAATCGTACAAGGTAATTCTTCCTCTATCCGAGTGTTAGAAGCCCAGCTTGGACAATTGGCTTCTAATTTGAGTACACGTTCACCAGGTGCTCTACCTAGTGATATTGAGAATCCAACGCAAAGAGGGAAGGAGCACTATAAAGCCATTACGCTACAAAGTGGAAAGTAAACGGTTAAACTAAACAGTTCAAACTAAGACCATGTCAAGACAACGGAACAAGGAGAAGTTCTAGCTGAAGAAAACTCAACAGAAATAAGTAAGAAGGAGCCAACTGCAGTGACATCTATGCCTACTATTTGCCCAACGAAGTTGTCGACACAATTGCCTGTGTCAATGCAATCAATTATTTCACAACAACCCACTACTACGATACGTTTGCCATTTCTGCAAAGATTTAAAGAGAAAGACCATGATAAGGACTATCAAAAGTTTATTTCTACTTTGAAACAATTACATATTAATATACCTCCTGTTTGATGCTCTGGTGCAGATCCCATGTTATGGGAAATTCATGAAGGAGTTATTACCAAAGAAAAAAATTGTTCGAAATCGAGACGATTGCGCTCACTGAGGGGTGTAGCGTTGTACTAACTAACAAGTTGCCATAAAAAATGAAAGACCCTAGTAGCTTCACAATCCCATGCTCCATTGGGAATCATTATCTAACTAAAGCTTTATGTGATTTGGGAGCTAGTGTAAATCTTATGCGTTTATCTACATTCAAAAAATTAGGTATTGGATCAATGAAACCCACTATGATGACATTAAAACTTGTGGATAGATCTTTAGCACAACCTGAAGGTCAGATCAAAGATGTTCTTGTCCAAGTTGATAAGCTCGTGTTCCTTGTCGATTTCATAATCCTTGACTGTGAGGTAGACAAGGAAGTGCCCATTATTCTAGGGCGACCATTCTTGGAAACAGGACGCACTCTTATCAATGTTTTCAAGGGTGAGTTTGCCATGCATCATAACGATGAGCATGTGACCTCAGTGTATTTGAGGCATCTCTGTCCAAGAGTAAAGAGCAGTGTCACCACGTTGACGTGTTGGATGAAATAATTATGGAAGAGTTCAATGAACGGAGTTCAGCAATCCTAGATGATGATGTAGACATCCGTTGATAAAATCCTAATTGAATGTGACCATAATGCTAAGGTTAATAGTTGTGACCTGAGACAGAATTGACAATTGGAATCTTTGGATTTGTCTAATAGGACGATCCCTATGTTTAAACTGTCGATTGAACAATCTCCTACCTTGAAGTTGAAGCCATTTTTGATGCATTTGAAATACGTCTTTCTAGGTGACAATGAAACATTACTTATTATTGTCAGTGTAACCCTCGATGCAATTCAAGAAGAAAAGCTTGTCATGATTTTAAAGGAACACAAAAGGAGCCATAACCTAAAGCATTGCAGATATCAGAGGTATTAGTCCCTCTTTTTGCATGCACAAGATCAGGTTGGAAGATGAAGGGAAGCAATCTATTGAGCAACAACGATGACTCAATGAGAAGATGAAAGAAGTAGTGGAGAAGGGGATTATCAAGTGGCTAGACGCGGGCATCATCTACCCTATTTCTAGGTCAATGCAAAGAAAAGGTATGCTGGGTCAACGAAAAGAAAAGGTATGCTAGGTCAATTATACAAAGCGACTTTGTTGTTGGAGCTATGCTAGTTCAAAATAATGTGCGACACAAGCGACTTTGTTGTTGGAGTTATGCTAGGTCAATGCAAAGAAAAGGTATCTCATTCTATTTATTATGCTAGGAAAACTTTGACTGAAGTTCAGGTCAATTATACAACTACTGAGAAGGAATTGCTAACAGTAGTTTTTGCATTCAACAAGTTCCGTTCATACCTTATCGACGCAAAAATTATAGTGTACACAAATCACTCTGCTTTGAGGTACCTTTCTGCGAAGGACGCCAAATCGAGGTTGATTAGATGGATCCTGTTGCTACAAGAATTTGATGTTGAAATCAAGGATAGAAAAGGATCTAAAGATCAAGTAGCTGACCAGTTGTCTCGACTAGAAGTTGGAAGTGAAGATGGGAATAAAATCCAAATTGTCGATGCATTTCCAAACGAGCAGTTGTTCTTTGTTGACACATCACCATGGCATGTTGATGTTGTCAATTATCTTATGTGTGGGAAGTTACCTTTGAGTGATATTTGTCACAAGAAAGTTAGATTTTTGTGCGACGTTGTAAAGTATCATTGGAACAAACCATACTTGTTCAAGTTATGCGCCGACAATATTATCCGTCGCTACGTTCCTGAAGAGGAGATGACTTCTATCTTACGACATTACCATGATGTTCCCTATGAGGCCATTTTGGTGGTGTAAGGACTGCTGTAAATGTCCTCCAATCAGGATTCTTCTATTGGCCCACATTGTTTCGAGATACCCACAACTTTGCACAACAATGTGATCGATGTCAATGAACTGGCTCAATATCTCGATGCAGCGAGATGCTCCAACAGCCTATTATGATGGTGGAGCTATTCGACGTCTGGGGTATAGACTTTATGGGCCATTCCCTAACTCTTTTGGGAATGTGTACATTCTAGTTGCGGTTGACTATGTCTCGAAGTGGATTAAAGCAGTCGTGATGCCAAAAGATGATGCTCGAATGGTGTTGAAGTTTTTCCACACTTACATTCTTACGAGATTTGGAACACCTAGAGCATTAATAAGTGATTAAGGTACTTATTTTCACAATAATCAAGTTGCGAAAGCATTGAAAAGATATGGTGTGAAGCATCATATGGCCACAACATACCATCCACAAACAAATGGTCATGCGTAGGTGTCCAATCAGCAGATTAAGAGCATCCTTGGAAAGGTGGTTAATCCATCTAGGAGAGATTGGTCCTCATGGCTACATGACGCATTGTGGGCACTTTGCACCGCATATAAACCCAACTAGGGATTTCGCTGTATCAGCTAGTGTTTGGTAAGTCTTGCCACTTGCCAATTGAGCTTAAGCACAAAGCCATGAGGGCAATCAAGTAGATAAATATGGATTATGATGCTGTTGGTAGGAAAAGATTGTTGGACATTGCTGAACTAGAAGAAATTTGCCGCAATGCCTATGAGAATGCCGCAATATACAAAGAAAAGACCAAGAGATGGCACGACAATATCATCTTGCAACGATAATTTAGTCCTGGTTAGTTAGTACTTTTGTTTAACTCACGTCTAAAACTGAACCCAAGTAAATTGCGTTCAAGATGGTCGGGCCCTTTCAAGATTATTGATGCATTCCAAAACGGTGCAGTGATAATTAAAAATCTGAACGATGGGCAACAGCTCAAGGTGAATGGCCAACATCTTAAGCATTATGTGAGCCCAGAAGTTAAAGAACCAAACAAGGCCATCGACTTGGTCACATTTAAATAATGTCAACGCATTTTTACATTTTCTTTTATTTGTTTCACTTTTACTTGTTTCATTTTTAAATTTTATGCAGGAATAAAAATCATCTTTTTGTCGATGCATCACGAGCACAAATTGTCGATACATTCTATGATGACTTAGGAATGTTTTTTTAGCAAGGATCGTGCCGGTTGATTTTCTTTTCTCCTCAATCGTTGGATCAAAACAAAGGGGCGCGATCTACAGCCTAGCATTTATTGGCTGCTGACATAACGTTTTCCCACAATTTTTGTAATCATCACATCTCCTTAATTTTCAAGGTTAAAACCCCTTCTCTATCATTTTCTTTTTCCACTCACAATAGCCATTGTTGCTACAACTTATCTTCCTTGTTGTTTTTACTCTTAAATCTCACTAGTTTACTATTTTCTCTGCAAATCTCTTTTCATCCTCTTTCTTGAGTTATTATGGCCAGAACAAGAGCAACGAAAAACCCCTCTAAAACCACTCTTGAAACTTCTACCACCGTGGCTAGGTCAACAGACCAACCCCCACCAAAAGAGCCAGTCTTACTTCTGTCGAAAGTTGCCAAAGATCGATATCAGAATGTGATGCTGAAAAGAAACTGCCATCCGGACCAAGGATTGCAGTTGTCCTTACAACAACCATTGGGGAAGCAAGTTGCCAAGACCATTAGTCGTTTGGGATTGGAGTTCTTTTATGAACACCCCCGCTAGTTACTCCTCTACAATGGTAAGGGAATTCTACGCCAATCTTGTTGACATTGAACAATAATTTATCTTTGTGAGGGAAGGTTTAATTCCACGGAGTGCCACAAATATAAACGTTCTGCTTCAAATTCCTAAGAAGGTAGATGACCACACACCATTTGTACATGAGTTGGAAGATGAAGGAACTGATCAGGTTATGAAGGACCTCTGTGTTGAGGGTGCGGTTTAGACACGTAATGGTCCACACAACTATACCATGCATCATTGATATCTGACGACCTTCAACAAGGTCTAGTTCCATTTTATGAATAGTTGCATCCTACCTTCTACGCATAGCACTATGGCGATATTGGACCGTATGTGCATTCTGCACTCAATTTTAAAGAGCCGCCACATTGACATTGGCGAGATCCTCCACGACCAAATTGTTGAAGCCATCAAAAATCAAACAAGTATACTACCTTTCCTGTCCCTAATAATGTTACTATATAAACAAAAAGGGATTGGGCCCCGGGATGGCAAGAAAGTGTTGGAGAACAAAAGCCCTATCAATGATATATCAGTTGAAAGGATGTCTCGAGGGTAAGAAATGTGTGTGGTAAGGGAAGCGTCAAAGAAGAAGGACAAGGGCAAAGGGAATAAGAAGGAAAAACAAGGTGATGCGCCCACAGATCCTCTGTTGAGAAAGAGGCTAGCTGTTATGAAAGCTAATATTGATCGCATCAACATGCGTACTATTCGTACTATCGGTGTATTAGAGGATATGGACTACAGACAACATATCTTCTATGCGTATACAAAAGCATGGAATGAGGCAATTGTCGCTGCATTGCTCAGCATAAGCCTAAATTCGATGTCTGATTTCCCAATCTTCCCCTCCATATTTCACCTAATAGCATTATCCTCCAACCAGTCTACTCTTGATGGTAGGCCTTAGAATGTTCCATCCCCAACAAGAATTCATATCTCCAATGACGAGGAGAGAGAGGGACATTCTAATGCCATGGAAGATTGCTACAGAACAATTGCAAGCCTATTCGAAGAGGAACTTTTGAATAGCCTTGGGGCGACCATTGCAAGCAAGGGGTTATCATTAAGGAGCTGTATACCCCCATGGGTATGGACGCAGAGGATGGTGTTGACATTGCCGTAACTGAACAAGAGAAGCATGGGGATGAAGGTGTAGAACAGGAAGAAGGTCAACATAAGGAGAAGGAAAATGAAAAAGAAGCAGAAGAAGAGCATAAGAAGAAGGACCCTACTGAAGAGTAGGAAGAATAGAAGGAAGATGCCCCGACAATTATCGCTAAGGATATTATCGGTACACCCACAAGTATGGGGACATCTAGTGATGACGTGGCTCTACCTGATGCGAGCCTGGCTGAGTTAGTCACCAGCAATGCGAAGGAATCCAATCCGTTAGCTATCGTGCCCTATGTGGCCCCACTTGCTAAAGTCCATCCATCCAATGTGACTATCGATGAGGCTGCCAACCAACCAATTGAAGAAGAGCAATCTACCGATCTGGTTGGTTCAAAGGACAAAAAGAAGCGGCGCAAGGATAAAAAAGAAACCACAAAGAGGAAGGTGAGCGCCTAAGGAAGAAGAAAAAGA